>JAINUG010000046.1:5425000-5980790 GCA_029706075.1 Aldrovandia affinis
CCATCGGGGCCACATATACTGAAAAATGTATGTATTCACTACTGTTAAGGATAAAAGCGTCTGCTAAATGGCATATATTATATTATTATTATTATCTCAGTATACAGTGCCTTCAGACAGTATTCCCCCTTCCCCCACCTTCCCCTTGAACCTTAAAATTTGAATGGATTGAAATATTGTTTCAGAAATGATTTCTCATTTACAGAAGTATTCAGTTAATACTTGAGTTAATACTTTGTAGATAGGCCTTCAGCAATTCTTGGGTATGTCTATATGAGCTTAGCACATTTCGATTTTGAAATTTGTGCCCATTCCTTCATGCAAATTTGCTCCAACTCTGCTAGACAAAGAGTGTCGGTGGACAGACATGTTTTGATCATAGAGACTTAGAGTGGGATTTAAGTCTGGGCTTTTGCTGAGTCATTCCAGAATATTGACCTTGTTTTTAAACTATTGCTTTGTAGTTTTCGCCATGCGTTGTGGGTCATTTTCCTGTTCGAACATGAATATGACAGAAACAGGTTCCCCTTCAGGATTTGCCTGTATTTGGCTCCGTCCATCTTGCCCTTGATGGCAACAATCTTAAGAGTCCCGCCGGCTGAAAAACAGCCCCCTGGCATGCTTTAGAGATGGTGCTAACTGGGTGATGGGTTTTCAGGCCAAAGAGCTCATCTTCAGTCTCATCAGACCACAACATGTTCTAGAAGGCCTCCGGGTCTGCCTCTAGTTTCTGGCAAACTCCAGGTATGACGTAATGTTGGCCTTTCTTAGAAGTGGCTTCCGTGTAGCCACTCTCCCAAAGAGGCCAAATCTGTGTCGTGCTGAAGAGATTGTTGATCTCTGGACAGTTTTTCCCATTTCAGCCAATGAGCTCTGCCAGTGTTGTAGCTGGCCTCCTGGTCCGTCCACTGACAACTGCCCTTCTCATGCGGTTTCTCAGTTTGGTATGACGGCCTGATCTTGGTAGTGCCTGGGTTGGGCCATATTTCTTTCCATTCCATTAGAATGGATTTAACTGGGAAGGTTCAAAGCTTTGCCGATCTTAGATTTTATAACCTGTTCCAGCTTTGTGCCTCCTAACAACTTAATCTCAAAGTTCCACGGACAGTTCTTGGTCTCCATGACAGTGTCGGAAGCAGCAGTCTGATCTGCTGCTTCAGTTGTGAAAAGTCAATGATATGTATTCTCCAATCATGCAATGGAACACAGGTGGATTCCAAATCAACACAGGTGAACCTCGTAAATGTTTTAGTGTGATCTCTCAAGAAAATGGAATGCACCTGGTCCATTTCAGGCTGTTAATACAAAGGGGGTGAAAACTTATCAATTAAGTCATTTCCTGTTTTTTATTTTTAATAGAATCCTAAAAACATCTAAATGCTTTATTTCACTTTGACATTGTAGAGTTACTAATATATGAACACAGATATAATCCCATTTAAATATATTTTCATTTGACCTTGTAACACAGAAAAAGGATGAATAATCAATGCAGAGGTGAAGGTACTGTATATTGTGAACGAGCTTAAAACATGTCTATTTCTGTTTTGTTTTATAAAAATGTTTACAACCTATGGTCCCCACTTGGAGGGTATAGAATGGTTATGTCAACTCTTAGTAACATAAACATGTGTGCGTGCCTTTGTTTGTGTGTGAGTGGATGGTGTGTGTGCTTGTGTTTGTGTGTGTGTGAGTGGATATTTTTGTGTGTGTGTGTGTGTATGTGTGAGAGAGAGAGAGAGTGAGTGTGTGTGCATCTATATGTATGTGCATGTGTGTGTGTGCATGTGTGTGCGTGTGTTGTGCACGCGCGCAGTGTGTGTTTACCTCCTTCAGCAGAGTAGACTGTGACTACCTTGCTGAAAGGCCCATCCCCCTTGTTGTTGTACACGCCCACCTTCACCTCGAAGGGCGTGAGTGGTGGGAAGGTTTCATCTCGGTACTTGAAGGTGGTGGAGTCAGCCGACGTCACCATCTTCTCCTTCCAGCCTCGTGTCCCATTGGCCCGGAAAGCCACGATGTACCCAAAGCCCTCGCCGTTCTGAAACTCCTCTGACACTGGCTATAAAAGCAGGGAAGAAGCTGTCACTTTAAAAAAAAAGCAGATTATCTAGTATTACTGGAAACTATCTGCAGCGATACACCTAAAAAAGATGTTTACGAAGACCGAACACGTAAACACCTAAATTAAACACATCTTTCAGACACAGGATACATAATAAACACCTTTGTTTTCAGTTGGTGTCTGAAGTAGAGATTCACTGAAAAAATGAAGTGGCTCATAAAAGACCCAAAATGTGTCACTAATCAGAGGATGAGCCAAACACCATTTCTAGGCATTCTATTTGACAGAAAAAATATATTCACACATACAAATACCAAACTATGAAAAGCAATGATTCAGCTTAAACTTGAACATTATTCATAGGCTTACCAAATAACTGTTCTGAAGCTTTTTTATATCCCTAGCCAAAAAAACTTTCTTTAGATAGAACAGAGCATGGAGTAGAGTACAAAGAATAATATATCCACCAAGGATTCCTTAGTTGTTCAATTTTCTGATATGCATCTGCAGATAGTTAATATGAATTTTGATTTGTGACTGGCATTTCATCATACTGGAGTCTCTCCTTTCATATTCTATTGTGTGTTTTTTGATGATGTCATCATGTCAGGCTCAGGACAAAAAAATGATCGACTGATGGGTCCCGTATACCCTCTGTGTCATGTGTGACCTCACTCCCCAAACCAGTCCTTCCCTGTACTCTTATAAATATAAGACCTGGTCGTAAAAGCACTGTTGACTCCCCCTCTCAAAAATGTATTATGACGAATCACAATGTCTTTGAGGTCTTCTAACATCCAGACTAAGATGAGTAATTCAGAAGTCCTGAAGAAGATAACAAAAGCTATCCCCTTTTTTCAACTAATTGAATCAAGATGGTAAGCCAAGCGTCTAGTCTCTGAATCCAAACAGTCAGATCTCGAGAGATCTTGAGGCGCTCACGTCTTATCGTCTGGGAACAGTACTTACTGTAGCAGCAGTAGACTTGCCAGGGACCTTGCCAGCTTAGGCATTGGTCAGATTCAGGGGGCGGTTCACGGGCGTGTGACATATTTGACACACCCCTCTCACTATTAAACCGATTCCCTGTCTCATAGTTTGTGTTTGAATAACCTCAACCCCTCTCCACTGAGTTGATGTGATTGGTTAGATTGCATCCCAAAATGTGGGTGGGTTTATCTCTCTGAACTGCCCTGCTTTCCACATCATGACAGGTCCAGGTTTGACACTGGACACTCTCTACACCAGGGGTGGGCAATCTTACCGGTGTAGGCCGGTGTGGGTGCAGGCTTTTGTTCCAACTGAACAGTGACACCTGATTCCACTAATCAAAGCCCTGATTGAAGACTTTGATTAGCTGATTATCAAACCCTTATGACCTGGAACAAAAGCCTAGATGGCCCACCCCTGCTTAGACCATCATTAAATTATATTCTTAGATGTTTCTATATTTCTTATATTCTTATTTCACAGCGGACAGTAAGATACATGTACAGTCAAACGGCCTCAGCAGCATTACTGAATCTCTGCCCAATGATTGTTCATTGGATAACCAAGCACATGCCTCCTTTTTTTCGTATTTTGTTATTTTGTAATAAAATGTTGCATATTAGCCCCTGGCATAGAAAATGTTGAGTAACACAGAGTGAGAGACTTACATTTTAATGACTTTTTAAACGTTATTGCTGGTGATTTGTGTTTGTCATTACAGGAGAATAAGATATTAAATGACAGAAAATAATGATGAAATGTTGCTAAAGATGAGGTTTTTATTTCCCTTAGCAGGCTCACATTGACACTGGGGGTTTCAGATTTAATGATTAAAACCTCTCCTTATATAAACCCATTGTGAAAATTATACTCCTCTAGTCATAACCATGAGCGCATTTAAATATGTGATTATTCCACACAAATCACACCAAGTGCATTAAAACACCACAGGCTTGGTCCTTAGAGTAACATTTATGTGGTAACAGCAAATGCAAAAAAGGGCCTTTGGTTTGCCTTGAATATGGCTTATTCAGAAACCCTTCAAATAAAAAAAACTTAAACGAGTATGTATTTATTTCATATGTTTCTTCATTTCTCATGTTTGCTGTCTTGTGAAGGAAGCTTCATCGGGGCTCAGTATGGTCTCCTGTACGTAACACATAACACATAAATACGGAGATGCCTATCAAATCACTGCCTTCCACTCAGCATTGTGAATAACAATTTCTCTCAACTACTGCTAAACAATAGCGACTTACAGCCGTGCAGCTACACATTTCAATCAGCGTTTGCCATTGTCCAATCTGAAAATCTGGATTCAGACACGACGCAAGCGCAGGTAAAATGACCCCTAATCTTTGCTTCTCGCCAGATGGCCACAAACTGGCATTTATTATGCCATTGGGATTAACGAGGAGGATGCATTGTGCCACTGTTGCCATGAGTGACGGTTTGATTTTCGCTGAAAGGGGCTAAGCCGCACCGGCCCCTCAACACCTGCGCCGTATTTATTGGATGCGGCTGATATGTATTAGTGTGTATTGTGTGCAGCCAGCATCGAATCCTGGGCAAATTTAATAAATGAACAACACCTGTACCCCTCCGTTTTCTGGCAGCCAACCCCCCCCTCCTCTTCTGTTGTCGCAGTGAGAAACTGAATGGACAGGCTGGGCTCCAGAGTAATATCTGCTCCCTCGAATCACGTCAGCGAAATGACCATGCCCTCCGGAAGAGCGGCGGCGGATGGAGGCGTGGTTCAGTTCTACCTCCTCTGATGAACTCAGGGGAATGGTCCTCGGGTACTGATTAGTTTGCGATGCGCTCTCGTTACGGAAGCCTGGTGGGCCTTACGGGGGGAGGGCCTAGCTGTGGCTCCTGAGAGGAACGTGCGCTTCCATGCAGGGGTCGGGGTCGACGCCATTTCCAAATGAATCAATTCAGGGAATGCCTGGAATGCTCCACAGGGATTTCTCTATTAATGACCTGAATTTGAACCCATTTCCTGATATGACTGAATTGGAAATGGAACTAACCCCAAATCTGTCTGCCATTCATTTCTGGGCGAGGCCGGGGGCGTCGGCGGCTACGAGCCACTTCAACAGCTCACTTGCGCTTGTGATTTTATTCCTGGCAAAAACAGCCCTTCCTCGTCAGCGGCACTGATGAGATGCACGGACGGGCGAACGGGCCTGGGCTCTGCTCCGTTTCTCCTGCTTAAGAACCAGACTCTGATTCCGTGACTTGTTCTGTGGGGGTTGTCTAGGATGATTGGAGAGGCTGAGCAGCCGTCCGCGTGCCTGTTCCAGCTGCCAGGGAGACCTTGCCTTCCTGAGCCGTCTCCTTCCATATTCATCTCCATTGATCAAAGATTTAGAGCTGATTTATTTCACCAAATGCATTATGCTGGAGCCAGACTAAATGGCCTGAGATTAAGCGACACTGCCGGGTAGGCTGGCGGCGCGCACGTGTGTGTGCGTGTGTGTGTGTGTGTATGTGAGTGGTTGTATGTCTGTGTGTGTGCATGTGTGTGTGTGGTTGCGTATGTGTGTGGTTGTATGTGTGTGTGGCCATGCATTCATGCGTGTGTGTATGTGTGTCCGTATGGGTGTTTATGTTTTTGTGCGTTTATGTTTTTGTGCGTTTGCGCATATGTGAGCGTGTGCATGTTTGTGCATGTGTGTAGACATGGGTTGGTGTGTTTGTGTGCATGTGTATATATGTAGGTGTGTGTGTGTGTGTGGGGGCGGGGGGGGTGTTTGTGAGTGTGTATGTGTGTGTGTGTGTTTGTGTGTGTAGTTGTGTGTGTGTGTGGGTGGGTGTATGTGTGTGTATGTGGTGGAGGGGTTTGGGGCAGTTTAGTTTACACCCACATCACCTCCACGCTACATACAGACCTTGCCGCCTGAATTTTGAATCGTTACCATTCGCTCTGCATTTTAATGAATTCCCAGACGCTCTGATGGAACAGACAGAACGAGATAAAACACCACTGTTTGAGTCCAAAATTACCGGAGCATGTCAAGAACAATAATTAGGGCTGTAAACTATCTAATCAATCACTGCCTTACTATATGATTGCCAGGCTGTCCTCGGCCTTGTTCATTTATTATTATCAGTTTCTGTCATGGACTTTGCCATTAATCATAATTTGTGAAGATAATTGACTTATCAGAGAACACTAATGATTGAATTTATAGCATTAGTCTATGCAAATACGAGGAAATGAGTGTCTAGTCCAAGTAAAAAAAAAAAAATCAACATCGCATATTGAGCTTAATATTTCACTTGGGCACACTCTGTTTAAAAATGCATTTACAGCTGGTTTAAGCACTGCGGTTTCGCAGTTCTGTTCATATCATGAAAGCCTGTGTAGGTGTTTTACCCGTACAGTATCTCACTCTGACTGTTTTACGACATACGCATCCCAACAGCTGTGTAAGGGAAAAGGCACAGCGGCTTAAGCCCGAAGAGACAACCCCACTGTAACCGAAGTGCAGCTTTTCCCACTGGCTGCAGTGCACTGGTACCTGAGCAAGCTGTTACGGCTCCTGGTAATTGAACTGTCACAATGGATACAGACACCATTAAAATGACGCTTATTCTGTACTCACTGTAAATCCTTTGTCTTGTTTTTAATGAACAACACAGAGCAACAACACCAGCAATCACCCCATCTGGAGCGTTTATATGCATTTATTTATGTCTCGAAAATGCACTGCACATCAAGGTTATTTTCCCGGTGACAGTTGGGACTCCAAACTTAATAACCACACTAAAATTAGCCATTAGTTAAAACCACATCTGCTCAGAGCTCCTCGAATAATAACTCCTTTAACTGGCCTAATTTGAAAATCAGCCGCCATTGTTCCCTTAATGCCGGCATCGTCACTGCGGTGTCCCCTACCACGATGCACCGCTTCAACGATGCACTTCTCCGTGGGCGAACGTTTCGTGCCAATATCCTTTCCGCCATGGCGGGTGATTGAAGGCATTATGCACAGACATCGTAAAGAATGAGATTACCAACAGATGTTCTTCAACATCCTGGCCTTTTACCGAATTAGCTAAGGACCGGAAGTTTCAGTCATGCACAGCCTTTTGTGCATTTGGCATAGCCCCCACCAACTTGTGTATAGTTTTGAAAGTTGAAATTTAATTATGTCTGTGTGTGCGCACGTGTGTTTTGTGTGTACAGACAGATTACCTACCATCTGGCCAGCTACAGTATCTCTCTCCCTCCTCCCCAAATTTGTCCCTCCTCACCCGCACCCCCCTCCCGCATCGACCTGGACTATGGTTCGGCTCCAGAAGACCCTCGCGTTTGTGGCGGTTCGCAGCATTCCCTTCCCTTGGACGGGTGGGAAGGCGGAATTGCTCTGTATTTATTGGGACTTTCTCCGGGGTGCCTCCTGCACCCACTGCCCCGCCTGATGGCGTAACCTCTGTTTCTTTTTCCCCGTGCGTCTGCAGGTGCTGCCGCTCCATCTCCGTCGGCCCCGGCCCCGCAGTGTCCCTTTCCCTTCTCTGCATCTCTCTCCGGCGTCCCACCGAGACCTGCCGGGCTCTACCCTCCATCCTCGCAGTCAGCCAGCACGCCCTTCACAGGTATCCTCTCCAAGTGCCTGCCCTGACGGCAGCATCGCTTTCTCACCCTGTCCTTCCGACCGACACCCTTGGGGGCTCGGTGTTCGCCGGCCAGCATCCCCACCCCTGCCCCTGGCCCACTCCCCTGCGCCGATGGTTGTGGTGTCCACGGCCCCGGTACCTCACACTTCTCTTTCTTGCCCCCGGCCAGCATCCAGCATCCAGGCTGGCCCAGCACTGGCTCCTCGCCCATCATTCTACTTCCCTCCCATGCTGCCTGCCCCCCCTTTTGCATGGCCCCCTGTTCCCTGTTCCCCCTCCATTGCCCTCTTATTCCCTGGCCACCGCTGGCATGATCCCTCCCTTGGCTTCGGCTCCTGTGTTCAACCTGCCCCCTGTGTCCAGATACTACAAGGTTATGACATTAATTTGGTGTCTCTAATTTCCACCTCCCCTGCATCCAAGGTTCGTACTTGGGAATGTGATACTGCAATGGTCTCCTTTAACACCCCCTGCTCTTTGTCCTCGAAACTACTCACGTTTTTTTACTTTTACATCACTTTCAGTCATTACATCGACGTCGTTTGTTCAGTCTTGCCACACCACCGGCGGGAGATTGGTGATTCTTTATGTCAGCAACGCTGTCCGTTTTGGGAGTTCGTATTTTCATAGCCTACTTATCGGAAGCTGAAACTAATCTTCCCAACAGGTATAAATTCACCATGTACCTTTTCCTCCACAGTGCTAGCTGTTAAAGGCTTTGTTTGTTGTGATGGGGTCCAGTTTCCAACATGATTAAACGTAAGTGTCGATGGCTAAACGGTTTGCTATCTTTTCACCATTCGTTTTGAATAAAGCCTCGTTTTCAAAAATCTAAATTGTAATAAAGACTGTGGCACATTAAACTCAGATTTATTTTCTGTGCACTGATCTGAAAAAGATGGTAGTAGAGTGTAAAAATATTTTCACTTGGTTTTTTAAATAAAAAACTGAAAACAGCTTTGTATGAAATTGTGAGGATTAGTTTGAATAGCATTTGTCCTTTGCCAAAGCAAAAACATCTACATTGGTGCTTGAACGGTGTCAGGAGACTGGTTATTTTCAGATTGTGAATGTAAACGCAGTGCAACCACTATTAAAACACTGTGTGACCAATACAAATATATATGTGTTGTGTGTACATATGCTCCAGGTCACAGTTGTTTTTTTACAGCTGTCAAATTGATTTATGGGGCACATGATACAAAAATAATTCAATATAAAGTAACATATTCAGCACACACACAGTGAATTAGTATTGTGCACAGGACTGGGAAGGGACAAACAATGACAAGTATCCCTGTATTTCCTCAGGTTTAGTGTCAAAACCCTATTCCCTAGTTAAGAATCAAACATTACGGTGCAACCTGAGGCTGTGTGTACCCAGAGAGAGGGATGGAGAGGGGAAGACAGGCTAGCACACATAGGTGTGTACCCAGGGATAGATTGTGGAAGACAGGGTAGCACACACAAGTGAGGCCCAGGGATGGAGAGGGGAAGGCAGGGTAGCACACAGTGGTGTGTACCCAGGGATGGAGAGGGGAAGACAGGGTTGCACACAGTGGTGTATACCCAGGGATAGATTGTGGAAGACAGGGTAGCACACATAGGTGTGTACCCAGGGATGGAAAGGGGAAGGCAGGGTAGCACACATAGGTGTGCACCCAGAGATAGATTGTGGAAGACAGGGTAGCACACACAAGTGAGGCCCAGGGATGGAGAGGGGAAGGCAGGGTAGTACACAGAGGTGTGAGCCCTCATCACACCTTACCTCCCAGGAGATCACTAGCTCGTGCCTGCGGCCGTTTCCTCCGCTGACGTTTGCTGGAGCCACTGATGGAACTGCGGGACAGAGAGGACACCATCACACAACATGCCCATCTACATTTACTTATCAAGCTACTATTATGAAACTATATTCATATACAGTATGTTGATATATGATATACACTACCAGTCAAAAGTTTTAGAACACCCCCATTTTCCAGTTTTTTTCCAATGAATAACCTGAAATGGTACAAAAGTAAGCGGTAAACTGCCAGAGGTTTTTTTTTAAAGTTTAGCTTACCAAAAACTGAAAAATAATGTACATTTCAGTTATAAAAAAAGGCCCTTTTCAGGGAACAAGTAATGGGTTAACGTGGGTTAACAGTCACTCTGTGCAAGTCGCCAACTCTGGATCCAGCAAAAGAGCCCCAGACCATCATGCTTCCTCCTCCATGTTTGACAGTTGGTGTCACACACTGAGGAACCATCTTTTGGCCTACTCGACGACCTACAAAAAAAATCAAGATTTCAAATTTTGATTCGTCGGTCCATAAAACCTTCTTCCAGTCTTCAGTAGTCCACTGGCGGTGCTTCATGGCCCAGGCAAGCCTCTTTTTCTTATTTTGCCATCTTAGCAATGGCTTTCTTACTGCCACCCAACCTGTCAAACCTGCAGCTCGAAGTCTTCCCTTCACAGTTGAAATTGAGACTTCCTTACTTCAACCAGTGTTAAGCTGTGCTTGAAGCTGTTGTCTTGTGAGCCGTTGTTATTCTGTTGACCCTCAGAAACTTGTCTTCTGATTTTTTGTGGCTTTGGGTCTGCCAGACTTCTTCCTGTCAGGGTTTCCTCCAGTTTCCAAGTGCCTTTTGATGGTGTAGGAAACTACTCACTGCCAAAAAATTTACATTAGTTTTCAGTTTTTGGTAACCTAAACTTTTTTTAATTTTTTTTTTTTTTTTACCTCTGGCAGTTTAGTGCTTACCATTGTACCATTTCAGGTTATTCACTGGACTTGAACTGCTTAAATATCAGTAAAAACTGGAAAATGGGGGTGTTCTAAAACTTTTGACTTTTTATATATATATATACACACAGGTAACTGACAAAATAAAGGAAATACTTAGAGGGCAAAGTAAACACCAATAAATACAAGCCATTTTGAGTGATCACCTTCATCCTATGGTGAAGCATTTCTATCCTGATGGGAGTGGTCTCATGAGCATGAAAATGCCATAGCCATCTCAGTCACCATATCTCAACTCAATTGGACTCTTATGGGAGATTCTGGAGCAGTGCCTGAAACAGGTTTTTCCCCACCATCAACAAATCACCAAATGATAGAATTTCTTGTCGAAGAATGGTATTGAATTGCTTCAATACAGTGCAGGACACTTGTAAAATCGACAAGAAAACACATTGTCATTCATCCGCATGTAAAACTGCTCATTTGTGATGTAGATGTTGCGTGTGTACATGCACTGGCGTATATGTAACGGAATTGGTTCTGCCTGCAGCAAGTTTCAAACCGAGGATCTCGATGTGACAAGAGAGTGATTTAGCCCGCTGAGCTAAAGACTCAAGTCTCTAACTCTGGGAACTAATCACACTCTTGACGATGTCACATTCTCTAGCGGACGCTCACGTGTTAACCCCACGTACCACGTACCGGATCTCCACTGCTACATATATCCACTGCCTACTCGGCACTTTGGCTGTGCTCAACATGAGCATTATATTCTTCTCAGGTCAAGAAGGCAAAATATAGCAGAACATAAACCCTTCTCTTGTTCACAAGTGGTGAGAAAACTATTCTTAACAGCTGAGTGGAGCCTGGTATTGACTGGAAATAATTTCGGAAATAGTTTTGGTTGTTGAATTTTCGGGATATTTTAGTTTCGGAAAAGGTAGGCACAGGGCCATCTATGCAACTATGAATTGTCTGTCAGGTGCTTTGTCATCAACCACATTTCCCCCCCCCATGCCCATAATTTCTGATACGTATGCGGAAAAATCCTGCTACGACTGCCACAATTTGGCGGAAATACCTACAAAGGTGATGTTGTCTGTGATTCTACTTGCTTACAGTATGAAGAGATAAGAAATAAAGGAAGCTACATAATACTGATGATCTGATGAATCGTGTTTTATATACACCAAGACAATGTACGGTTCACCAAGACAATGCACAAGACAATTTGTGATAATGCACTACCACTGAATCAGTGCTGTCTCTCAACTATGTGTTGGGAAGGCCCAATGATGCTGCATGTCAGGCCCACAACATGTCACGTGTGTTGAGTCAAAAATCGTAGCGTCTCTATATCGGCACTATAACATATCAAGACATCAGCTTCAGAAACCCAAGGCAGTATCAATTGCGAAATCTGACGGTATGTTTGAGCAGCCAATAGTTTCTAAAACCACAACAAGGCATTATGATGTGTATGACTGTGTGTACGACCATATGTGAACAACTATGGTGTCATTATAAAACCTGCTGCACGCACAATGAACTACGTGCGCAAAATTGAGAGAAGGAGGGCCTATTAACAAATGACCTTTGACCCCTGTTTTGTTTCTCAGCATGCTGCAGTAAGGGAAAAGAGTGCTTGGTGTAAGTGTGTGCATGTACCTAATCAAAGCAGCTCTGTCCTCTCCCTGAATAGGTAATGCCGCTGCTTTTGGCCTCAGGGTTTGAGAAGGTTACTTACCCTGGCTCAAAGGCCCGACATGTTTATATTCATGTAAGTGGCTGATTTTAATTTCCTCTACCAATTAAAGATTTAAGAGGTGCTGGCAGATGGAGCTGCACCGGTGAGGGGAGGCCGAACGTACGTGGCTGAAATAGCTTCCGCCTTTGCCAGTGTTTGGAGCTGTTACAGTGCTATTATGGTGACGCGATAAAAATACGCACTCCAAAAAGGTCTTAGCATAAGGTGTCGAGTGTCAGTGGCATGTAAGAATGGGGAGAATGAGACACGCGCACTTATTAGATGCTCCAGAAAAATACAGTGTAATCGTTAATTTAATGCCACAGGTTGGTTAACACTTCTGATGAAGACCCAAGGGTTGAAACGTTCATTCTTTCAATTCAGTGGTGTCGTTATAGGGTGTTGTGTGGGGTGGTGTCTCTTGCGGTGAGTGTGGAGACATACCCCGTGGTTTAGAATCGACCGCCAGCAGTGCAGGAGTGGAGCGTAGTGAGACACAACTTGCCCCTGGGACGGGATTCAGCTGGCCCTCTCTACTCTCGCCACAAATGACAGGAGGCTATGGCAGCGATTGGACTGTGTAAAAATCCCAAATTGGGAGAAATAAATAGGGGGGAAATTATGAAACGTGCATCAGCAAAATGTATTGCTGTGAAAGCCGTGATTGTTGATCATGCTCCACTGGGTTCTTGGGAGGTTCCCTTTGTGACTGGTAATGTTCTGAGATCCAGACCAGAGATAAGCAGCTCTGATAGCAGCTGGGATGGAAACTGATATTGAAGGATCGGATGCCTCCTGTTGGAGATTTGCTATTATTCAACTAAACTAAACAAATATGCTATCTGAGCATCTATTAAAAACCCAGGTCAGGAAACCTATTTATTTTTGAAAGCAATGTCTTTTTTTTTTTTTTGTTTGACTGTATAAAACCGAATTCTCTCTACAGTGGTGGGCAAGCCAAAGTCAACAAAATGGAAGCTAGTATATAATCTGACTGGGAATTGCTTATTTCATGGGTTACTGTAGCTGAATAACATTAGCCTCTGTCGAGAGCTGTAACTTACATGGCTAGTGCATAGCTTGCAAGTGACATTCTCGTAAGGCTTTAATCAGGAGTCAGGATATTATATCCTAAGATGCTTGACAATTCGCTACATAAGAACATAAGAATACATAATGATGAGAACAGGCTGTTCAACCCAACTAGGCTTGTCATTTACCTATCGTCTAGAGAATATCCAGCCCTGCATTAAGTCTGGACTTAAAACCATGCATTGACAACTCTGTGTAAAAAAAATTGACCTTTACCCAATTTTCACTTGGTCCCTCTTGTTCTGCTCACTGAACTCAACCTGAAAAACTATTTGGTAGATCGCTTTGTTAATACGTACCTTTAATTAATTTAAATTACTCAATCAATAGCTCAATCAAATCCCTCCTCATTCTCCTTTTGATAAGCCTGAATGGATTAAGTGTCTTAAGTCTTTCCTCATAACATTAGTAAGCTATATAAAGGCAGTGGTCAAAAAGGTGGAAATAACAATATGTTACGACTATGGTGCTATTCTTCTCTGTAGAGTTCTCGACAGACCGTTCTTGATAAAACTGCCTGCTCACGCCCTAGATTGATATTTACAGTCAATTGATTTAGAGTTACTCTCCTGTTTAGCCTTGCACCTCAAACCAATGCGCGGACATCATGATCCAGCAGTATGCACTTCTGCCCACAGTTTCCCTTTGTTGATGGTGTCTTTCCCGCAGAGGTCCATACCAATATTACCTTTGACACTGTTCCTCATGAAACATCAGCAAGTTGAGCTCTCTTCATCATTGAAGCTCCTGCCAAACGTGCCCCAACAATCACCCGTCTTTCAAAGTCGCTGAGGTCTTGTCTTCTAGCTATGCTACACATAATTTAAGGCAACCAGGCCTGCCCATCATTTTTGTACATGAACCTTGATGCATGCCTTGATGTTAATTGCTTAATTAACTCAGGAAGAACACCTATTGGTAGGACCAACTACCTGTACATAGACCAGCATTGTATAGCTTTTGTTCCCTACTGTAGCCATGACCAATACCAATACTTGTCTCACTATTAGAAAACACATATTTAGCTAAGTATATCTGAGTTTCCAAAGTATCAATTTACTGCTGAGAGCAGCACATACCCACATACACAATCAAACAAACAAAAAACAATATATACTGTGTGTTTATATATATATATATATATATATCATTATCATTCATTTACATCCAAGTAATCAATGGCATGCATTCAATTGGTGTGTCTGATTTTATTGCCAGAGTGAATTTTCATTTACAGTGAAACAATAAAACAACTGCACCAACACCAAACTGCATTGGCTATTTATTTTATTTGAGTCTATAAGATTCAATAGGCTGGATGAGATTGATAACCAGTGCTCCTTTTGGGATATCAAAGGTGATCAAATGCCTCAGTGGTCATTATTCAAAGAGAGAAGCACAATTACTGCAAAACCACACCGAACAAATACTTTACTGTGGTACTTTTTCAGAGCTATGACAAAATCCCTGTACTTTATTTTCCCTTTGTTAACCGAAAAATGTTTTTCAAATGTGCTGCAATGTGTGAACTCTATATTTACTTCACATGTAGAAAACTTGTTAAATGCATATTTTTACATCTTACCTACAACAGAGGTAGATGTATTTATATGACAGTTTTGTGTAAAATATGAATGTTCAAATGCCTATAGGCCTATAAACACAGAGCAACTGTTAAATGAATTCAGAATCGAGGTTGATAAAATATTAAAACAACGGGTTCACACCTGGTGAAATATGAAAGGGATACAGAACAAAAAGAACAATGCAGATACAGGAATGACACCTATTGGGTGATAAACACTTTACCCAGACTGGACAGATGTGAAGTACTGCAACGGCAGCAAAATATCAATGTCATTGGATGGGAGCGGGGTATGAGAGTCACCCTCTGTTAATCATTCCATGCATACGCCTCATTAATGACATCGGTACAAGAGTGACATTTGTAAAAGTAGCAATTATACTAAATAATGTCCCTTGATGATTTCTAGTTACATTTACTTGCAAAATGTAATTAGAAACTAAACAGTTTACAAAGTGACTGCGGCTAAAAGCCTTGAACTGGCAGGGCTTAAATGTGACAGTTTTTTAGCCATGGGGGAATACCTCTGGGCTGCTTGATTTCAGATTGTAAAATAAACCATGAGGAGAGCTTAGTGTCTCTCTCTTTCGGGGTCAGCGTATTCACAAAGAGCGCTGATCTAGGATCAGTTTTGCCATTTGGCTCATAATGGATAAGGTTAGGACACGGACAGGGGAAACCTGCTCTGATATCAGCGCTCCGACTCAGATGCTTTATGAACACGGGCCCTGGAGAGGCGAATATGTGAGGGTGTGGTAATACCTGCTTCCTTAGTCCTGACGACCCTGGAGGGGATGCTGGGGTCCCCTGTCCCAATGGCGTTGCTGGCCACCACGCGGAACTCGTACTCCACCCAGGGGTTAAGATGCACGGCCATGGCGGACTCCATGTCCCCTGTAACTGGCGTAGGGTCTGAGGGGGGAACACAGGCATAGTCACCTTCCTGCCTGCCCCGCAGAAATGGGTCATATACGCATAGAAATACTTTAACTCTTTAGATGCTAAAGATCATGGAATGTGGAAACACTTTTGCAGGTTTACATTTATATTTAGCAGACACTCTTATCCAGAGCAACTTACACAGCTCACTTAAAAAATTATGTAGAATTAATTTATACGGCCAAAGATATTACTGGAGCAATTCAGGTTAAGTACCTTGTTCAAGGGTACAACGTCAGTGACCCACCTGGGAACCAATCCTGCAACCTCTGAGTTACAAGCCCAGCTCCCTAACCATTATACTACACCACTACACTATCACAACATTTGTGATAATAGATTTTTCTTTTGAAATGGTCAGTAATCTGAATTGTTTTGGTATCTATAAAGTTACTGTGTTTCAAAGACTCAGGTCTGCTGCAAACACATTTAATTAAATGTTTAGTACATTGGTATGAAAATATATAGTATTTTTGCCATTTGGTCCTTATAAAAGGTTTCAAAAAAGCAATTGGCATTGGGACATAGACATACATATTTCCAATATCAAAACTCATAGTATGAGCAAATAGGCTCATTCTAAACTAATAAAAATAAATAAAAGATAGATAAGCTGATTAAAAATACAGCCGCACCTACACATGTAGGTGCACAAATACGCACGCGCACACGCACACAAATGCGCACGTACTGCATGTAGTGATTAGTTCATTACTCCGAATAGGTTCATTTCCCGCAAATATCTGTGGATGCTGTCTGTACAAGTGTACAGCATGATGCATGAGAGGCTTCAGAGCCAGACGGGGAGACAAAGGCGCAAGACTACAAAGCCAGCAAGTACGGCGCACGTTCATAGTTTTCACAACGTGCACTTGTGAATGAGGACAAAGAGACGCAGGGCCAGACGCAACGTACATTCTGTTATGGCTCCTTGACAGTCCTCCGGCGGACTGAGAACAGAAACCGAGAGCTCGGCCGTGGGGCAGCCACGCAATCTGTGAGACACCACCAACCCACCCTCTGGCACGCTGACGAACAGCGCTTTGAGTTGCGTGTCTGTTGGTCGTTTCTCCCTCTCTACTTGCTTAAGTCCTTATTCGGCAGCTTATGCGGCATCAAAATCCTCAATCCCCTTTCTCGGGACCCGGGGGGTACCAGGGGAGATAATTGGGGCTATGCCTCCGCTTTGATCGTGGCACAGATGAAGATGAGCTCTCGGCCCTGTCTCCTCTTCTACCCGAGGATACATGGGAAAAGGGCTTAGAAAGTTGGAGACAAAAAGAGTTCCTTTTACTGGGATAGAAGGGTGCAAGAGTGCAAGCTCTGTGCTAAACAAATCACCGCGCAAAAGAGAAGGGACCCAGTGCATTTCACCCCTCACCCTCGTCTCTTCGCACATCGCAAAGCAATCAGTGATCTCTAAATGGGAAGATTTCAACCCTAATGCGTGACAATGTGTCGAGCGTTGAAATCGGGTCACGTGCAGCAGCGATGAGCATCAACCACCATTCATCACAGCCATGCTGTATCAACTAAACGTACATGCAACCTATCAACTAACCTAACTACGCCAGCCCGAAAATATCTCATGCAGCAGAAATGTCATACCTGGGTCAAATACCTGCTTGAAATACTTTAACTTTACATTTTTAAATACTCCTGCAGATCCCTGGGAGACCTAACCGCGTAACTAACCAAAATGTACAATCCCATGAACGTCAGTAATCTGCCGCTGTTTAAAGGGTATTTAAAATAATGACTTGACCCAGATAAATATTGACCCTGTCAAATGTTCAAAGTAAAATTGTATTCATAGGGGCATTGGTAGCGGTGTTGGTAACATAGCAAACTCCTGCTATGTAAACTGTTTAAACCAAAATTAGGCAGATTCAGTCTCGCACACAGTGATAGGGTGGGTGCTTTGTCAAACTGACAGCTTCTCAAATACAGTCCGATAACTGTGTTTGCAGTAAACTGAGCTAAAACCTACTCACCCATTCACTTTGCTCTCTGTGAGGCTATCTTTGTGTGCTTGCCGTATCGCACGGCATGAAGACCGTAATTGTTCTTTATTGAGCTGTATGTCGTTGAAAGGGGCTATTATAAGTGAGAGAGGAAGGTGACTCATTCACCCGAACAAGCTGAGCTATTATTGAGCTAAACTTTGCTATTACCGTAATCAGATTTGCGGAATTCAAACAGATTACACGTGCTTAGAGAGCCATTGAAAGCTAACGGTTGATACTGTCAAGATACACAAAATAAAGCTATTAATTTTCTGTCAAACCCAAAAGACCTCCTATTGAACATTTTCCTTTACACCACCTTATAAACGGAGAGAGACATTGGCATTTTAATACCCAAGTACAAAACCAATTTGTGGGGTAGGAAACAAACATAATTATAATTATAATTTGAGCTTGATGGATGTTTTATTGAGCTATTTTGAGTAGAGCACCACATTTGAAACAAAGCTGTGTTACACTGTGTAAACCAGGTGCACGATGTGTCATTTTGAAGCCAGGCATCCCTTTTACCCATTTATTGAAGCGCTTCTGAGTCAACACAAGCTCATCTCAAACTGTCGGCTAGCAGTCTGAATACAACTGTGTGCCCACCCAAACCCCCCCACATTATGGATCCTACTCTCTCGGCCGTGACCTCACGCTGGTTAGTTCAGGAGGATGTTTGTGCAGTGGTGTGGTGGGAGCGGAGAGCTCCGGTGCATTGATTACCTGTCCTCACGGTCTGCCAGCCCAGCGAGAAGGGGCTGCGGGCCTGCAGGTTGTAGGAGCTGATGGGGCTGTGGTTGTCTACCCCGCAGCTCCAGGACAGCGTCGCCGTGCCTTCCGTGATCTCCTCCACAATGACAACGCCGGGCGGCCCCGGAGGACCTGGGCAGGGAGGAGGAACGAGGGCGCAGAGTGAGGGAATCGCACGCTTTTTCGGGACGAGCGTCCGGACACACCGTTTATTCCCCAAGACCGGCGAGTCTCTTTTATTTAGACTTAGAGGTAAACTCAATTTCCGGTGGAGCATCTGGATAACTTTGTTAACTGTTCTGGCCTAGGCTTTCCGCAACCTGATTTATGCCAGCAGATCGGTGCCAGGATTTGGTTGGCTTTGTTGATTTATCTTTTCATGCACCCACTTTGCTGTGACATTGTTAAGAAGTAGTAACTGACCATTGGTGTACTAGCAAAGCACGTCCCCGGAACCAGGGCAGTGTCATAGAGTCTGACAAGCGAGGCTAACTTTGAGGTTGAGGTGTGGTTCTGTGTAGCTCAGCAGGTAGAGCATGGCGCTGACAATGCTAGGTTGTGGGTTTGATTCCCATTGGGACCAAATATATAATATGCCAATATACTGAAAAATGTATGCATTCACTGCTGTAAGTCGCTTTGGATAAAAGCGTCTGCCATTTAGCAGACGCTTTTATCCAAAGCGACTTACAGCAGGAATACAGCAGGTCCCAATGGGAATATATATATATATATAGGTGTGTGTGCTCCTGCTCAATCGGCTGAAAGCCATCACTTGAAAGGACATGTTTTTACCTGGTCTGATGCAGCAGGTGCTTTACATAAAAAAAATTACTGAATTAAATCCAACAATTCAAAGTGTTCCACACATGCATTACATTGTAAAATCAGTCAACAAATAAACAAAGACATCTTCAATAAATAGGGATCTTCGAGACATTGAACTCCCTCCAGAGATTACTACTGTTCAAAGAATACGTGAGCATGTTTTGTTTTTTTGTTGAGAGGCAGCGGGCCCACGCTTTTGTGCGTGGTTGAGTGGTAAGAGCTTGCTCTACTTAAACCTGCCGAGCATATGTTTACTTCAGCCATATGAAATAAGTGAAATCTGTTGCTGTGAGGAATGTGAAGGAAACAGCTGTAAATTAGAAGCTGACAGCTGGTACACCTAATGAAAACCAATGTTCTGTGACCGCTGGAGAGGTGCTGAACATTTGCATTAAACGGCATTAATATGCAACACGCGTCGCCATGGGAACAGCTGAGGAGGCCCTTTAAGTCTTTGTGTTAAAGACAAGAAGCACATCGACACGACTGGAACCCTTTGCCGCAGACTGCGTTCACCTCAATAAACACAGTAGTTTATAGCATAAAGATTTTGAGTGCTCTCGTTATTGGGAGGTTAACGGACACAGAGTGGTGGTCCAACCATGGGAGATCTGGGGTCTGCATTCCCTGCTCAGGGTGCATATTATAAAAGCAGATGGAAGTATGAAAAAATAAATAATTTCTCTACGGAGGGTTTAGCTGTGAAACACTGAGGCAGAATGTACACCCAGATAGGCGGGTCGGCTGGCGTTTGCTTCAAAGCGGCCCCTGTCTCCCATTCGACATGGACATCTCTTCCAAATCGTATTTGACCAGTCAGGTATTTAACTGCAGTCCTCCGTTGGGTGCATAAAAGGACTCTGTCGGCACAGCGTGTTGAACAGGGCGGGTGAGAGGAATATTAAAGAGTTCTCCGCCACGGCGGGCAGAATCCTCCTGCCCTCTCGCCCTCCGTGCCACCGAGCGCAGATAACAAGCTCACCCCGGACCTGCAGCTCCGCCTCGGCGTACACCGTGTCCGCGCTGGTCTGGGCCCGGCAGCCATACTTCCCAGCATGCTTCAGGAGGATGCTCCTGATCATCAAATCCGTGGTGGAAGACTGCTGCAAGATGGGGGGTGGAAAAAGAAAGAAACAAACAACACAAACAAAGAATAACAAGAAGAGGAAGAGGAAGAAGAAGCAGCAAAATGAGACTACTGCTGGTTCCTTGCCACCAGACCCACACAATGTCCTGGAGGAATGCTATGCGTTTCAGATAGCCTTGTGCAGGGCCACCCCCCTGCTCATTTGAAATGAGAAAGGCTTCAAGCAGCGTGGGGAGGGTGGTACATTTCCAGGTCTACAGGCAGCTGTTTACCACAATAACTGATTCAAATGAAAAAGCGTGAATCAAGAGTGCCTGGTGCCTTCTGCCGGTCTGGTGTCTGTGGAGGAACCGCATGGGTGCGCTACGAGCGGATGAGAGGAGCTACCCCTCCTCCCCTCCTCCCAGCTGCCTGATTACAGGCTCCCCACGGGAGGAGCCAGTGGCCTGACAAGGATGAAGAGCCGCTATTTCTTTTTAACACGAGGGAATCTCTCCCCAGCTGCCATGCCTCCAACTGCATTCATCAATTCAAAGCTCCCAAGGTCCAGCAGACCCAGGTTTCATACTACTTTAGCATGTTTCATTTTCCATTCCACACTGTCCTGCACTGTCCAATTCTTAGCCATGTTAATTCATTGATTTATTTTATTTCCTACATGAAAGCAGTTGCTGTTAATTCCATAATAATACATAGCACATGCTAGGAAACATTCATTC
The DNA here is from genome assembly GCA_029706075.1 of Aldrovandia affinis. Taxonomy (NCBI): domain Eukaryota; kingdom Metazoa; phylum Chordata; class Actinopteri; order Notacanthiformes; family Halosauridae; genus Aldrovandia; species Aldrovandia affinis. The sequence goes on from JAINUG010000046.1 coordinate 5,446,170, forward strand.
TAGTGTTATTCTTTTTCTTTACAAATACAATTTGAGAAGATAATGTTGGTGATTGCTAATGCTGACAAACTGTGCTTCTGAAGAAAAAACAAGCACAATTCGATTGTCAGTTAAGGACAATTTTAACTCAAAGTTAAGGACAAATGTTGACTGAATGCAGGTCTATTCTCAATTCACAGGGCTTTGTCTGTTTTGAAAGGAAGAGTGCAGTGAGCATTACTCCAATCCTGCATGCCTGGCCTGGCTGCAAAAGCAGGGGCAAGGCCTTCTGATTGAGGCTCTCATCATAGACTGTGAATGGTAGAATTGCCTGCGGTGAAACGTGTAACCTTGAAGCCCTCAACAACCTTCCTTGTGTGCGAAAGGCCAGCTTGAAAATAAATATCCCACAAAATGCTCTGTGGTTTGTGCACTAGTGGACAACCATTAAAACTGATCTCTGGCTGCAGTCAAACCCTGGCTACTCTGGAGTTTATGTCAATGAACTGAACTCTTCCCCAATGCACAGATCTTTGAAAACATGATTCTGAGTCCTGATTCTGCCACCATCACATCAATTTTATTTTTAAAAGATCTGTAAAATCTCACTTTAAAAATATACAGGTAACTGCCAAAATAAAGGAAACACTTGAGTAGATTAAGGGTTCTGGAGGCTCTGTTATGGGGTGGCGTGCATTTCTTGCTATGGTTTAGGTCCACTCAACCCCTTATAGAGCAAGGTAAATGAAATAAATACAAAGCCATTCTGAGTGATCACCTTCAGCCCATGGTGAAGCATTTCTATCCTGAATGGGAGTGGTCTCTTCCAGGATGACAATGCCCCCATCCACAGGGCACAAGTGGCCACTGAATGGTTTGATGAGCATGAAAATGCCATGGCCGTCTCAGTCACCATATCTCAACCCAACTGAAGAGTGTTTTTCCAAAACTCACTCAGTGGACTGAGTGAGTTTTGATAAACCATATTTTTCAAGGTGGGTATTATATTTCCTACAAAGAAACTATTCCTGGACATAGGACACAGTTTCATAGGACCTTTCTAGATGTCCCTATGAGTCTAAACATCTTACCTACATAGCATCTGCACATATATACCATACATATGCACACATACTGTATACTCATTTATCTTGTATACATTTCCCTCTTCAGTAAAATAACTGGGACATGCATGCATGTTTGATTCCCATTGTGATCACATACACTGAAAAATGCATGCATTCACTACTGTAAGTCGCTTTGGATAAAAGCATCTGCTAAATGGCATATGTTATATTAGCTTAAAAAGTATGCCTGTGTTAATGCAGTCTAAACCAGGCCTAATCGGCGTCATTTCGCATGCATTTGCTAGATCCTAATGGCTGCTTTTCCAATTAAAGCAGGGTGGTACCACAGACCCAGTGAGGCTCAATTAAAGCTGTAAACAAGGGCCCGGGGGTGGTACTGCATGTACCTGACTGTATCGTCTCAGACATACAAAGGAGGTGACAAGTGAGGATCGCTGCCTTGCAGACAAGCCGTCGTGGAGAGACCAATTTATAACACACCTTTGTCTTCACCTGCCATTCCAGTTCTAACGGACTGGGAGGGCTGGGGGGTGTATACAAACAACAAAAAAAGCAAACAAGCAAAAAGTGTCTCTGCACATCCAAAAAATCCTAGGCAGTCAGGTGCTTTTTTGATTTGCTGAGCTTAGCCTTCCAGATTCCAGATTTTTGATTTCTCTTTTTTTGTACACATGAACCTTGGTGTTCAAAGAGTACCTTAGTGTATGGCAGGGATCACAAACTCCAGTCTTGGGAGGGCTGCAGTGTCTACTGACTTCCGGTGTGTTTCAGCACTTACGTTCTTATTGGCTAAATAGGCCTAAATTGGCTGCTGATTGAAAGGAAACCACAAACACTTGTAGACACTGCGACCCTCCAGGACTGCCCAAAACCTGCAGACACTCCCAGAGATGTGTGCTCTATGCGCTTATTGATCTTTTTTTATTTATTTTTTTAAGTACAATAAAATACACAAATTCCCCATTCCTAAAAAACGGCAAAAATGTATTTAATTCTGGGCCTCACCACCTTCTGACATGGGCTGACATCTCCTTAAAATCGATTGAGAAGCCATAAAAGGCCTAGAACATCGCTGACATCCACATAAGCAGCATACATCCCCAACCCGAATCAGCGTCTCTACAGGTCTGCCACAATATTATTACAATTCAGTGATATGTAGGCATTAATGCTGATGTATTCAATAGCAAGCGACAGCAGTTTTTTGTTTTTGATTTTTTCCATTTAGGAACCACAGCAAGAACAAAGACTAAACAGTCGGTTGCATGTTTGGAATTTGATAGGATGGTGCACATTAATCGAATACTGTGTTCCGCTGATATAATATGAAAGCAAGCAGCCCCCCGCGCGCGGCTTCCACCGCCTGTCTGTGTCTGTGTCTCAAGCATGCTGCGTGGGTTTGCACTGCAGCAGAGGAAATAAATCCTCCCAGGGCTGTGGAATAAGTTGCAGCTTATCTTCAATGCCATGTGTATTTTGATAAATATTAATCTACGATCATCTATGGGCATTTCATTATTGCCGCATCTGGTGGCTGACGACCTTTAAAAAACGGACAGACTCGCATTAAAACGCAGCGTTGTTTTTTGCCGCAATGTGTCGCGTGCGCAAATGATTCTTTTTGGTGATAAGCAAAACCCTACTCTGCATGTGTCTTCGTGCAGTTCCTTCTCCTAAGCCCTCCACTGAAAGCCAGAGGGAGGACAGGGCTGCGACTCGCTCTCCATAGGAAACAGGCAATCAAAATTGCATTAATGAACATCTGAAGTGCTCGCGCTCGCTCTCGCTGGTTTCACTGGTGCGGCTATGCGTTGCTCTCTTCTGATTAGCATTGCGTTCGCGGAGAAAAGGTAGCGATCTGAGCGGCACCTGGGTTGTTTCTATGAGAAAATGAAACCCCGGGAGGGCCTCTTGATGGACGTGCTGAGTGCACGCACACCGAGGCGACGGTTTTCACACGGCACATTTCTACAAGCTTGGCACCTCAGTCCAAACAAGTTTCTTTTCATTTTCCCATCTTCAGGGTTTTCATTTTCCCCTCAGAAAAACCAAACTGTCAAACGGGAGTTCACATTTTAAGATTTTTGAAAGATCTGTACAAGTTGGAAGAGCTCTAGTTTCGTTGTCAAAAGTGCAATGTACAGACACTAGTGTTAATCGCCTTAATGGACATAGGTGCAGTAAGGCCTGTCCAATTCCATAGCAGTGGATTTGTGACAAGAGACGGTAGCGAACCTGGGGCACAATGGTGACAGAAGTTGATTTAAGAAGAATAAATGACATGTGGGTTTGGTGGGGGTTTGGTCATTATGGCCAATCATATCATCAGCATTTGTTCCTTTATTACCAGTGTAGGTTGACCTGATTCAAACAGTCCAAATGCAGGACAAGCAGGATGAATTTTTGGAACACTGCAGAGCAAGTTATGAAACTTGCTTTCACTAAAATAAAACTGAGTACATAACTGGACAATGTATCAGGGAGCATTAGCCACTAAAGTAAACTCAAGTGCATATCAGTTTCCTACTGAGAAAAGCACTCTTCACATTAGGAAACTGATATAGTCATGCTGATATAGAACAAATGGGGCACACGTTCGTTTAATTTGGTTTGTGTATTTTCCCTCACGTATTAAAGCATCGTGTATTAGAATGTTTTTTTGTAACTGTAGTAACTACGTTTCATTGATGCACTCGTGATGCTCTGCAGCCAAAAGGTCCTTCCTTCCACAGTGTTGCCTTGTGATACGACATCCAATCATGTACTCCATTTTATTGTAGTTTACGTTTAATGTTTAATATAACAAAAAACAGTGTACATGCATACATACATATATACATATATTTAATTATTTAAAAACAATTTGACAGGTGTTGAGGCGGTCTCTCTCTCATTAAAGTGCACTGAACCACTCCTCACAAGTGCTTAGTTGAATACAGATTGCATTTCAAATAGTCTTTTATTGAACAATTTGCCTCAGTGTGAGGTAAGTACAGAACAACCACAAAGCAGTCTTAAGTGATGGGGGATTTCTCACTTGTCTTCCCTATCTGTTCATTTGTGTGCATTAATAACATCATTAAACTAGCACATAGCCTCTGCGTTTGAGTTAAGAGGTGGTCTGGGGGACAAAAATGGAAACAAATTATCACACAGCGCCACATTTTTATTGATACCCCCCCACTGCACTGCCCAACCCAAACGCCTTCATTACCAACCAGAAAGCTACAAAACCGTGGAGGCGAGAAATACCCTGTTTGCGTTGGGCACAACTGACAGTTCCACTACTGCCCAGGTGCATTTTCACTAGTAGAGCCCTAAATAAATGTATGTCCCACCGATCCAAACTAAAAACCATCAGGTTTCTTGGGGGGCATTTTCATTCCCCCCCCTCACATTTCTATGACCTTTAAAAGACCATAAGATAAATGTCAGAACTTTCTAAAAGAGCACCCTTTGGCTCAGTTTGAGCCGAAATGACACTTACTGTCTTGATGTAGTCAAAGTGGCCTCCTTCCTGCTGGAAGTTGAGCGGATGGTGGTTGAGCAGCCAGAGGAAGGCCACATCCAGCGAAGGATCATGGGAAGCCTTGCAGCTGAGGACCACACTCTCGCCCACTGACACCTCCACCCGTGCCGGGGACAGCTCCACCCGCATGGGCTCTGCAACCACAAAAACCACGTCCAAATACAACAAGCAACCCTTGGCAAGAACATCACCAACACCTCTACCATGTCGAGGCACTAGACCTGGGGAAATGCATATTTCAACTTTGAACTCTTTAGATAAAGTTTGAAAACATTCCTGCAGACCCCTGATAATTTTCAACATGCAGACATTACAAATGTAAGAAAGCGTATAATCATATGAAAGGAGGATTTTTTAAAGGATTTTGGATTTTGCAACAGACAAACATGAACGCGTGGTGACACCCCAAACCTTTACATCGTACTGGTGAAATCAGACCCAGGTCAAATACTTCCAAGTGTTCAGTATTCAGTGTTCAGTGTTTCCCATTTTTGGTGGCATCTAAAGCGTTCAAGTACTTTGAATATGTGCCTGCCCTTTGACCCTGGGTCTGATTGCAGTATGAGTGTTGAGAGGTGAAAAAGTTCTCACTTTCCGCCAGAACACCCGCCCATGAGAGGAGGCATGTTGACAGGCCTCAAGCGGGCCCGCTCGATTGATGGTAAATAAATGCCTGCGTCGGCCGACCCCACCCACCTTTCACCGACAGCACGGTGGCCATCTCGGCCGTACCAAACACATTCTTGGCCCAGCACACGTAGGTTCCCTCATCTGCTCGGCTGGAATTCACAATCCTGAGGGTGTTGTTCTGCAGCACTGAGATCCTGCGGAGTTGGAGGAGGAGGAAAAAACAGATAAACTAAAAAAAAAATCAATACAGGTATAAATAATAAATGTTCTCTTGAACAGAAGAAATCAGAAATGAGTTTGGGTTCGGCTCATTAGAAAGACATTTAGAGAAATCATTCACTTTGTTGTGGGGAGATCAATCAGGTGGGGAAAACAGCGCACAATATTAATCATGGCCTTCCCTGCTAAAGACAGCGTTCCGTTTCCCATCGTTTAAGAAAGTGGAATAACAGGGAAGTATTTGCCCCGAATCCAAGCATTGCATGCAGACCTGCAGCTAATATGCTGCTACTGTGAGAAAAAGAGATGATAACTGCAGAATGAGCAAGATGTGCCCAAACTTCCAAAAACTCAGAGAAACAGCGAATACCCCTCTCCCACAGCAGTCACTGCAGTCTTAGTGCTGCCAATTTTCAATAAAACCACTGATATATTCACAAGTTTTCAGAAGGAAAACAATTACATTATGTGGTTTATTTTAAGTATGAAATATTGACACAAGTGAAAACGTGTCTTAGTGGATAGTTTGCTTTGTTAAGAAAAGAAGCCATTGTAGGCTATGCAATAATTACAGGTGGGCGTTACACCTTGGTGGTGGTTGTTTCCCTCCTTCGCTGTGAACCGCTCACCTGTAATTCTAGCAATTGCAAAGCGGTATATAAATGCAAACCATTATTATAATTACTATTATTATTACCATTATTCTTATTGTTGGATTGTATGTAATGCTGCTCTAAGAGGGAGGCCACATCCCTTGGTCCGGTGTGCGCTGTACCCCTCTCAGGAACATTTTCCTGCACACTCTAGAATTATGTGTGAATAATGGGCAAATGGTGAAAATTAGTTTTGGGCCAGCATAACGTTTTCAGCACTGCTTTGGGTCTGAGTTTTTGCACCAAAGCAGATTGTGACATTTCCTCTCCAGAGGTAGAGTAAATGATCAGCTACCTTTAAAATAAAAAGAATGTATAACATAATGGGAGTTGTCCATTCGAGAACTGTCATTTTATTGGATACACCCAACTTTTATAACCTGGTTCACTGGATCAAAACATATTAAGGATTCAGTCATTACAATGACAGACGCTCACAAACTCACTGTACATACACACAGGGACAAAAGTCAGACTATTTAGCACTATGCGCAGCTATCAAGAAGCTGAACCACGCAAACAGGTATTCATGGGTGCCACATGCCTTTTTATGTTCACTTGTGTTTTGAGCTCTCTGGGTTTTTGTATTTTTTTAAACATTTTATCCCTGCATCACTGTTGATGTCTTAGAATTCTGCTTCCTGTTGATATTTAATGAGGGCAAAGCTAAATGAAAAGAGACAAAAATGGTGGTAGAGGGCCACTCAGTGAAATGCTAGATTTTGAGATGCAACTATAATTACATATAATGGTCATCCTTTTTCCAGTTCATGTTTATTTTGAATTTTTGCTCCAACTGTCTCTGTTTTTAACATGCCCTTAACCAGTAAGAAAGAAACAACCTTTTTCCCCATTTTTCTCCCAGTTTTGTAGCCAATTGCATACCTATTTAGAATTCAACTATCCCTTCCCTTGTACCATGTGCTCGCCGCTGGAACCCTGGGCCCTGCAGTGACAAAGGCACCAAACCGTCTCCTCTGAGACGGAACCCGCCAAGCTGTCAACCTTTACAATGATACACACAGAGCCAAATGATACACACAGCGCCACTTTGCATGCGGCAAGCTCCTCACTTCCTCTGGGGTGGACAGCAAATCGCCGCCCCCGAACGGGACTCCTGGCCAGAGCCAGGCTGGCGCAGCCGGGGATCGAACCCCAGCCGCAGTGGGTAACTTGCACTCCGGGCGAGTGCCATTACTGCTATGCCACCCGCTCAAAGAAAAAAGACTTTGCTGGACTCTTGAAAGTATTTTCCTTAGAAAGATGAGTACTTGGCTACAGTGGCTTAATTTAAAATTGGTAAAATACCCAATTGTGTACAGTAGAATGTGCACGTGCTGTTGACGTGATCTGCACTGTTTCTGAGAATCTACATGAATCGAAAACAGCTCTACCTGTGTATAAATAATGAAGCTAAAATAACCAAGAAAAATCTTCATCAGTGAAAGGTGTGGCTCTGTTGGCAACCTTTAAACCCCAAACTAAAATACCTCCACAGGTGCTCCAATTAATTAAAGAGGAATTGCAGACCAGTGTCTCTGTTTTCAGTAAGACTACTAATGAGGTCCTAACTAGCCGTACTGAAAATAAAGCATTGCTTGGCATTCCCTTTGTAATTGAAATGTACATCTATGGTGATATTTTATTGTTAAGTATAAAAACAATTGTGGTTCCATTAACTGAGATATTTTTTAGAGAATGGACATACAGTACATTTTCTGACAGTGGGATAAATAAATACACAAATATTAAAGATGAGTAATACATGTCTAATAAGTATTTATTAATTATGGCAAAGATACAATGTTTCAGACCCTTGTTAACCAATTTCTGAAAGCAAAGAATAACTTGTGTGTTGCACCAAACCAAAGCCATGAATCACATATATATGCTGTGAGAAGTTTTTCTTTGACAATGTGTGCATTTATGACTCAATTAAATCACACAGTCAATACAAGACCAGGGTGTTTTCTCTGCAACAGAGAGAGAAACGTGCCATGAAAGAATAAAACGAACAATAACAACAACAAAAGAACAAGAGTCGTTCTCTCTTTTGTCATGTCCAATGAAATGTATTCTGGCTCTACCTCTGGGATCCGTCGAATGTGTTTCAAATAGGTGCCCCGAATTAGTATTTTAAAATCTTCACGTAAACCTGGCAGCCCTTGTTTCTAAAATCTCCTGCGCAAAAAAAAAAAAAAACGCTATCGTCATGAAACAATTTTGAATAAACGGAGGTTATCGTGTCATGAATTGGAGAACAAAAATATGTACTGAGCGAAATGAATTTCATTCAGTCCTGTAAGCTCTCCTAATTGAATATCCTCGTTGTTGAATGTTTTCATTCCTTAATTTGTGTACTTGGGTAATCTGATTTTTATATATTGCTGCTGAGGGGTGCAAATATTGACACTCACAACTGTAATCCTTTCACTAGCATTCAGCTTATGCCAAAAACCAAGCAAACAAAAAACACAAAAATCGGCAAACAAAGTCTAATTGTGAACCTTAATTGGATTTAACGTATTACGTTGTTTGGCTAAACTTTGTCATCCCAGACTGAAAAACAGAAGATACGTGGTCCCGAAACACGTGTGATTGGAAGTAAAAAAAAGATACTGCTGCCTAGAAAGTTCAGGAAGAAACCTCAACTGAGAAAGATTCCTCCAATTAATTAAAGTACGCATCCACCAAGGACACGGAAACAGGAAGGGCACTGGACCAGTGGAGAATATGCAAATCAGACAACCTGACCAAAAAACAAAGAAAAACGAAAGCCTCCTCAAAGACGGCGATATTCATGTTAGTTGGTTTAAATAATAATAAACAGGAACGTGAACTGAAAGCTGTGAATGTAAGTACGTGTTTGTGCATTCAATATCGTTTTGTTAATCGCGTATGAATAAAATAAGATAAAACAAAGGATTACCAACATCTATATAAAAGTCCGGATCCTGAAGTGACACTGGGCGAGAATATTGCAGTTTGTTGGTTAACGAATGATATACAATGGAATATTTGTTTTATTGAATAATAATCTTTACATTTCAAGTGGGAGTATTTCTCCCGTTTCGTCTTTAAGGTCATAGATGTAGATTTCAATGGAAGCTGCCGCCCAGCCTAAAACTAATGGAATTAATGCTTTCCTTTGAGGAAGCAAAAGCCCTGAATATTAGCACCAATCCATGTTAATTACAGACTTTCATTAAAGCTGCACAGCTGCCAATGTCAGATAGAAAGGCTGCGAGACCCTCAGTTTCGATTTCCTCCCTACTCCTCTCCTTATCAAGTAGTTTCTCATCAAGAGAGCTTCTTTCTTGGCAACTGCAAATGGTAGAAGAAGACGGAGAAAAAAATCGTAGCAACGTAAAAGTCACTCCAGGCTGGCCTGTGAAATTCATGGCTGTAATAACTACCACTTCTCTGCAGAGAGAGGCTCAACCCAACTAAGCAACAGTTTGCACTGCGGGGAAATTTCATTTATGCCTAATAGCATGAATATATATTCTGAAATCCATTTCAACCACAATTGAACGCTCATTCAGAGATTTCGGGTCTCGACGAGGGGCACAATTTCCATTGCTAATGCTGGCTTAGCAACATATTTTCTGATTTTAAGATGGCATTGTAAACACTGAAATAGGCTTTGGGAGATTAAAGCAATCTATTACGCTGGCCTCCTATTTTATTTTCCATCTGAAAATCTCAGCACATCTGATACTGCTTCCTCCTGTAGCTCGGAAAACATGAACTCACAAAGGACGTGCTGACAGACAGCCATTCTAATTATATGTTACAAACTGAATTTGTGTAATCCAGTCCTTTCTTAAATTGCTATTGCTATAATTCCTAATTATATTCCTTCAACAGATATATCAGAAGCCAGAGAAAATAACTTTTTATTGCCTTATTAATTATTGCATTATTAAGCATATGACTAGCCAAAACATCCATTGGGAATGAGTCAATTAAAATATTTTCCTTGCAAATTTGTAATTGATTGTCTCATCATAGGTATTGTGTGTGTGTGTGTGCGTGTGTGTCCAGTGTAGATGAAATGACCATATTTGTATATACATTTTTCAATCTGAGACTCTAATCCCAAAAGAGGCAGTTGACAGTTCTAATGGCCCCACACACAAACAGTCTTTCTGGAGTCATATTAAGTGACTGAATTGGGATCATGTCTTTACCCACTCCTCGCTTAATCTGTCTCTCTGAAACACAGAACTGAGTCCTAATTAAAGGACGAGCAGCGGAGGACTTCATTTCACACACAGCAGTGTGACGGCTCTGCCTCGACACCATTTCTCTACACAGGAGAGTTGCGATGCAAAGCTGTCTGGCCAGTGTGTTCTGCACAGCCGGGGTCAATGGAGGCCACAAGGACAAACTGGGGGCTGTCATTCTCAGAGGAGGGAAATACTTTCTCTCCAAAGAAATCTCTCTCTCTCTCTCTCTCTCTCTCTCTCTCTCTCTCTCTCTCTCTCTCTCTCTCTCTCTCTCTCTGTATCTCTCCCATACTCCATTAATTAGTACAAATAGCATAAAAGCATGAAATTGTAAGAAACAATATAGTTTTACCCAGATTTAGTTTTTCCCAGTAACAAAAGATATGTGATAAATGTAGATTTAGTCATCTCCTGTGATATCTGTCATATTAAAGAAGCATTCTGTTTCTAATCATTTCACATTTCAGATGCACTCCCGGAGAAGATCAACATCCGCATGCCTGGGTGTTCAAAACATCAGACAGTTCACTGCTTCAGGACACGTTAAATATAGCATAGTATGAACCTTTGATAAAGCCTTAAGTAGATATTTTTTTGTTTTCTTCAAAACTGGTTAATAAAAGGTTGCTACAGCATGCTACACTAATCTGACTTTATGTAAGACTGTGTAGAATACATATTTCTATAAGGGCTTGGTCATAGCTGGGGAAAAATATCAGGATGATACACAGTAATGGATGGATAGCGTGCCCATGCATATTAAAATGGATTAGCCTTTCTTGCATTTATGTAATTGGTTGAAAGCCCTCCTGGTGACGCCTGTTAAACCTTTCTGTGTATGATCAAACTCTCTAGGTCAAAGGTCAACAGCATATCCCCTCACACATGCAATTCAGGGTCCACGCCCTCCTCCCACTCCTGTTCTTACTGCAATTTAGACATGGACCACTTAGCTCTGACACTTTGAGAACAAAGAGACCAGCGCTTCTTTTTCAAAAATAAATTGCCTAGTATGAAGCACCCAAGCCCGTCAGCAGAAAAAGAAGCGTGCTCTTAATTCCAGCGCGTCCTCTGTTGCAGGCAAGTGCCGAGATCAATTACCGCCACCCGGGGATTCTGGGACCGTGGCGCTGTGGCCAATCGGCGAGGGAGAGAGGAACAGAGCCTGCTCTTAAATGACAGCCTCTTCCCGCCAAACCAACTGACATCTAGAATGCCCCCAACGTTCCTGTGACGTTATGAGAACATTCGGTGACAGACCAGCATGCCGTATGGAGGGAAGTGACCCACTCAGTGTCCCTCCTTACAGAGCCAGGAACCCGGTGGGAATCACAGATTCTTTAGACTCACCAGATTGTCAGCTCCGGTGTTCCTCCCGTCCTCTCTGCTTCTTAACTACAGGACGTTGGTAACAAGGAGTTTCCAGTTGTATATTACGGTACAGAATGTCCATGGCCACAGTATTGTCCTTGGTTATGACCCTTAAGGCATTTCAGAAGATGCATCAAATTGGAATGTTTCAGCTTCAACGATGGAGATGTACAGGTAACACTTGAGTAAATGAGGGTTTATTTAAACAGGTGCGGTACTGTGAGAATCCATCGGGCACTACTAGCAGATAGGCCTAGCCCTACCTTTTCCAACAAAGCCCCCATCTCCTAGCACGGTCCAGGGCCATTTGAGTGTTGTCGTCCCTCACAAGTTATCAGAGTATTGCCTTTACTTTCAAATGGCTAACAAACACATTACACTACATAAGCTATGCACTATGGACTATACAGAATGTTATTTATGTGAGCTACAGTGTATTTACACTCACACATTTCACACCACTAACAGCCAACTGATATTGTCAGCTTATAGTGCCTGGCTGATGTATCGGCCAGCAACACACTCGCAGTGCCTGTTGTGGTGTTGCCTATTATCACCTTGTGAAAGGACCCGGCAAGAGAAGGTTGTCAATCCATTATTTTGAGCTTCCAGACATCTTGAACACGACCTCAAACAGCACAGCGACGCAGAACAAATCATGGCCTACAGGCGGTGAAAAGACCCCGGCAAACCAAACCAACGTTATATGAAACAAAGAAAAGGAAGTCCTCACAGCTGCAGACAATAAATCCTCATTAGGCCTCACACGGAAAAGCAGTCCACTGCCTCGCTTAATGGAGCCATCATTTGCCCTCTTCCCTGTCACTGTGCCAGACCAAACCCCTCACCCCTTACTAAGAACACAGGGCTGGCTGGGGAAGTGTGCCACTGGGGAAGTGTGCCACTTTTAACCTTTATGTGTCTTTATCACTTCTTGTGTCAGTGATATGAATTGGTCATTATGAACTGGTCTTGTAGCCCGGACTGACCAACTGGAATCCTTCCCTTTCCAGACACAGTGTCGGGCGAAATGACTTTCACCTTCATACATAAAGGGACTGGATAAATAAAGGGTAAATTAAAAAACGTGTCCCATGCTCAGCTTAAAATTCTATTAAATGACAAAATTAAGGGTGTTCATAGAAGCAGTTGTTTGATTGATATGTTTATTTAATTAGCTACGATGGTAAATCATAGATACATAAATATCACAGAAATAATGAGGGTCTATTTGCGGAAACTTCATTAGAATTTTTACCTTGACAAGGAGTTTACACCTGTCGTCTCTCACCTGATTCCAACCAGACATGCTGCAAATGAATCACAACAGTGCGTAACCACAAAATTGTGGTAAAGATTGAAGAATATGCCATACTGGAATAATATCTAAACAAATGGGAGGGTATCCCAATAAAAACGTCTAGAATAAATTTGTCCGTTACTCACACTAGACAGCAACCCCTTTTTCAGTGGGGATTTCCAGTGCGGAAGCTGGGTCTGATACAGAGGCGACTCATCTTAATCTGTGTGTCGAACTGGGATAATCTTCACAGCTTAGTCTCTCTCAGTCCACTTGTTTACTCTACTCGGATGAGTGCTGTCTGACACGGACCCTGTCTAGCTGGGAGCCATCATTTACGCACAAGAAACAAGAGCAGTGCCCAGAGGAACAGGGGAAATGGAGTCAATGCGGCCTATTTTTTTCGATTTTCTTTAGTTTTTGTTTCATGAAATGATGTGGGACAAGTGTTCACACTTCCAATATGCTGTTGCCAGAGCTAAACCAGGCTAATTATCAGCACTGAGACTTCAGTTCTGGAACTAGTGGAGTGTGAAATCAGAATTAGACAAAATGCCAGACACAATGCAAGCAGTTCATTTATGTACATAAACTCTCTCTCTCTCTGTCTCTCTCTCTCTCTCTTATGTGCCTCTATCTCTTTTTAGCTCTCTCTTTTTGTCACACGCAGAAAAATGCTCGTAGATTGTTTTTTATCCAAAACAAAAGGATCCATAGGGCTTCTGTTGCTTCGCTGCAACATAAAAAAATATCATGATACCATGATTTTTATTTGTTTATTTATTATCAGGGACTTGGTCAAAAGCATTGTCCCAAAACAAGCAAAAACAAAACTATATTCCAACACTACATTCCATAATTTTGTGAAATATGGCATTTTGTGAAATAGGAAATAGGAAATATGAGGTGTGGCTAATCTGATTGAGGGGGAAGTTCCAGTTAATATACATGTTGACAATGAACGTTGATTGACAGTTCATAATTGGGTTCAAAGAGTCACACAAGGTACTCTCCAACTCATCATTAAATAGTGACATCTTCATTCACAATATTGATGTACTTATACAGGAACATGCTTATGAAATGTAAACTTCAATGACTTTAATTGCCTTTAGTTTGTTGATGGAAGTGCAGCCAGTTATGTTAAATAAGGAGGAAAACAGTATTCATATACAGTATTAATGTGAAAGCACTGACAAAAGCAGATTTTAAGTGCATATTAATTAAGCAATTAAAAGTGAAAGCAGGCTGCTGGGTGACTCATTCTGTTAGCACTCTGGAGCGCCGGGTTTCCGGGCATACAAGAAGACTCCAACGCCTCCAGACCATGTCAGTGCCTACTGTGACCAGCAGCCCAGCAGGGCGATGCATAATTGACAGTAGTGTCACCCAGGGAGGGAGGGATTCAGTCGGCCGGTTGTCTATGTCTTGTGCTGGCAGACCAGCGACCCCCACTGGTAAATCGGGCACCCAGTCTACTGGTCTACAGCGGCATACAAAGTGCCTTCCTCCAAGCCTAACGTGTTTACTGCGATAGGCGAAGAAGAAGCCGTGGCTAACATCACGTGTTTCGGTGGAGAGCTTCTGGCTGTTTACGCTTTCCCAAATTGACAGTAGAGGTTGCAGTGAGCATGGCTTAGAATAGATTGGGCAGGGGCCCCGGGTGGCGTGAGGGTAAAGGCACACGCCTGGAGTGCAAGTTGGGGTTGAATTCCATGGCTGCGCCAACCTGGCTTTGGCCGGGAGTCCCACTCAGGGGGTGGCGATTGGCTGTCCGCCCCAGGGAGGGATGAGGGAAGCCGGCACGGGCTCTCCATGTGTACATAAGGCTTCCCAGTGGGTATCGGATCCACGGTCGATGGCTAGGCGAGCTCCGTCTTGAAGGAATCGGTTTGCTTGCCCACGTCACTGCGGGGCCCTGGGTAGTAGCTGGCCCCATAGTTGAATGTGGCGGATTTGTGGGGAGGGAAATGTAATTAATAGAGGGTACACCAAATTGGCAAAAAAAATTATAGATTGGGCATTCCAAATTGGGAGAAAAGGGGGAAAAAGCATAAACAATTGTAAAAAGTCAAAGCACTAATAAAAGTAATCTGAAAAAAAACTTGAAAATGGCAAATGATAAAGACCAAATTTAGAAGAAGAAGAAGCCCAATGGGCAGAAGCCAAGACATATGTAAAAGGCTAGCCAAATTATAATGTTTATTGATATATGTCACATTCATCTCCTCTTTTATTTTACCTAGATGTCGTCACACAATCTGGTCCAATAATTTATAAAATGTGTAGATCAAATGTGTAGTCTAATATTGTGGTTAGTTCACCAGGTTGTCAGGTTGAGTATAGGGCTAATGCCAAAATGACGCTGTACAGTAACTCAAGTTTGTCTGTGCTGTAACAAACTGTTAATCTGCCTGCTCTACTATCTCTGTCCAAATGAAAGGCTACCTTTGCTTGCCTGCTGTCTCTGAACCTGACACGCTGCTCTAATGTCCACATGCAGAGTGGACAATGCACAGAGCAAGGTTAGCACACCGCCCAGGCTTATTTAAAATGAAATTAAGACAAGCTCATTTAAATGACAGGAATGATAGAGCTGGAACCATTTCTCCAGCTTTCCCTTCAAGGCAGGGCACCGAAGCCCCAGAACATTCTGCTTATTTTAATACCATTATAATTAATGGCACATTGATGAATGGAGGACAACATTTTAACAGCATCATTTGGACAGGCTTAGACATCATTCACAAAAAGCCACTGTTCACAGTTACTGAAACAGTGCTTAACACAGCACCCTCGCTGTGTTTTAGTTAGACCTACCGCTCCTTTGGTAAACTGCATAAACAGAGGGGTGCGGAGGTGTGAAATCAATGGCTGTCGACGCTGCAGACCTGCCTCCTCTGTTTCATTTTTCACCACTTGCTTATCGCTGCACTTGTCACGGACCGCGAGGAATAATAAAATCGGCAAGAATCCATAATCGAGCGCGAGGAGGAGATGAGGGCATTTCTGAATCTTTGCTGATATACAGATGAGTGCTTTTATTTCAGTCTCAACAATAAAGAACCCCCTCCCTCCCTCCCTCCCTCCCTCCCCCAGGGTACTGCATTGTGGGTACACTTGGATTTTTTAGCCTTCTTTGCACTTCAGTAAATGCATGCGTCACCGAGCGAGACCATTCACGGTTCATTCGCTAGGCCTCGGTTGATGTGACCACGAGGGGCTTGACCTTCTGGGCTCCCTGATGAACAGCCGTACATCTTGTTCAGTCAATAAGCTCCCGATTTGTTTTAAGGAATGATGCTATTTGGTCCCCACAGGAGATGGAATATCTGATATGCCGCTTTTGACAAATTGAAACTGACACAAGCTGACTTTCCTTGGGAGGTTCAGTGCAAATTTCAACACTGACTCCTTGTGCCACACGCAGAGGTAAAGCGGGCTGCAAACCTTCCCGTCCAATTCAATTCCCCCCAAAAAAAAAAGTTGGCAGGGGAGACAGTGTCAGAATAATCATTGTCAGCAAATGCGTTGACAGGACCGGAGAAGACAAACACAGAGAGCAAGTAAACAGAATATTTAGCCATAAATAGCAAGAACAGAACTGCCCATCTTCTTGGAACATTGATTACCCTGTTGTAGCAGAAGGCTGATTCAATCTGCCACAGAGAGGTTATTCACAGGGATAACGTTAAGAACAATTTCTGCACAAAACTAAAATATTTGTTATGTACGATTGTAAAAATAAAAAATAAAAGTATTGAATTTGCAAATGTAATGGTTTTTTTCAAAATACACATCTTCTGTGACCGAACTGCTGATACTGAGAGCAAAGGAATGTAAGTCTTACATGCAGGCATTTAGCAGACGCTCTTATCGAGAACAGCTTATATGTAAGTGTATATAACATGGCTAGATGAACAGTGCTAGACCTATAAAATAAATCATGTCATAGAGAAATCCGAGCCAATTTCATAGACAAACGAAACAACAAATGCAATAACTTTTTTCAAATGTCAAATGTTTTTGTTGTTTTATAGCCTATAGTGTGTCGTAGAGAAGGGCAGGATGGAGACAGGATGGAGTTAGTGTTCTGTAAGTTGTAGCCTGTGAGCAATGGTCTGAAGTCAGTTTTGCGTTTTTCTTCCTAATGGTTAAGGTTCGGATTTGGGTAGAGTTAGCTGGTCCTGGGTCAGTGCTCAGGGGCAACATCTTCCTTGATGGCAGTGTAGGTGACAGACCATAATAATGTGTCTTTACCACAGGCCTAGGTCTCAGGAAGAATGGGGGGGGGGGGTTCCTGTAACCCCTCAATATTGAGAAAGTGTTTAGTTTAATATCAGGAATTGTACAAAATACCAGGGGTGGGTGTATGTATGGGTAGGTTTGTGGCAGGTAACAGTGCCCCCACATCATGTCCAAATGAAAACCATGACCCTTGGACTTAACGGAGTGCTGCGATTGGCTGTACCTCTTGTTGGGCTGGACCATCCTGTCCCCTTTCCTCCAGGTGATGGTGGCTTTGGGCGACGCCCTGGGTTTGCAGTCCAGTGAAACGTCCTTCCCCATGGTGGCGATGAGACTCACGTGACTGGACGGAAAGCTGGGAGCTGACGCTATCCCGAGAGAGGCAATGAAAACAACAGAGCTTCCCGTCTGCTTTGGGGTTTGCAGTGTAGGTACAGACACACACATACATCAACATTCTGTTTCTTTACCATTTAATTCAATTAGACAGGGTGAGAATGGATGGCTGACATACCTCTCATGACATAACAATGTTTTAATGGGAAAGGGAAATGTTTCCGATGGGTAAACCCATCGACACCCAGGGCATCCGGATAAAGGATATTTTAATTAGCGGGTGCATTGTTTTGCTTATGTGGTCTCTGTAATTCCAGGCCCAAATGGGAAGATGAAGCAGTTGTCTGCCTGGAACAGCGTTTGTGGATAATTACTTGTTATTAGAGACACATCGTTGCGGGGGCTCCTAGGGAGAGAACAGCTCTACTCTGGCTGAGTCATCGGGTGGGTCACAATGTATTCGAAACAATTTCATATCATTAAAACCAGATCCGACGCTTTCTCCATATACCATATAATTTCAATTGAGTGTTGGAGTGAGGCGCATTAGAGTGATCACATTCGGCAAAAAAAAGGATGACGCAAAACAACACTGTTAGCCACAGGCATTTTTTTGTTTCCCTCCGATACGCAAAAGTGCAAAAGGCTAAATGTAATTAAATGGTTCGTTAAGACTGGAAAAGAGAAATTAAACAAGTACACACTGACATTCTTTCTGGCATGCTTTAGTGAATACAACTGCTTTAATGCAGAGGTATTCATTCAGGTTTTAATTACCCTGATTAAATAAATGGTGAATTGTGGAAAATACAGACAGGATGGAACTGTAATTGTGTTAGACTTTATTTGCCCAAGGACATTACTCTCAAGAAAAGGTGGGGGGGCAGCCACATCTGCTTTGTCGTGTCGAAGCACACAGGTGGGTCTGAACGAGTGCACGACTTCACACCGCCCCGGGGACAGACAGGCGTGTAAACCAGTGGTCCGATGAAGATGTTCAGGGATGAAGAATTGGTCCCGGTCGGGGGTTTAACGCAGAGCGCGTGGTTCATCGTCCAGGCGCCAGGGCAGAGGCATGCTGCCAGAATTTGTCAGGAAGCGTTAGACGAACGTTGACTGATGTTTAGCTAACGTCATTAGGGTTGATGATGTCTCCATCTAAGCCTGCGCTGGCGGCTTGCCCTCGGATGCAGTGTCTGAAACGGCCCCTCGTGTGGTGGACTGCGGCAAACGCTGGCCTGGATTCAGTCGCCGCTTTTTTTCCTTCACAATTACAGTTTTGGACAATCATTTTGGTGATTGCTGAACAGTTTGTTGGTTGAAGATTTTTTTTTGTCAAGGTTGGATATTCAAAAGGGATATTCCACCCAAAAATCTACATTTCATGATTTACTACTAACGTTTGGTGCTGTCAGTCCATCCAGATAGTTTTGTTGATAACGCTCTGCTTATCTGCCTTTCAGTGTGAGCCGTGAACATCCAATTGCCAAATATAATAGAAGTCGATGGTCAAATATCTCACACATAAATAGATGGCTAAATCTGTTCAGATTATCTTTGATTGACCTCGTTTAGTTTCATAATACTTTTGTAAGCTGTAAATGTTTGAATCAATGGCTGAAATGATCATTTTTTAACTTATGTCGGAGCCAATGGTGTCAAAAGATGTCCTGGTAGAAAAGACTGGGGAAATAGATTGCTTCGAAAGTTGTTGTATCATTGGCTTGAAGCAAAAGTATTTTAATGAAAAATGTCAGACATCCAGGCCATTCCTTCCAAGATCAAAAAACTGTAGGAAACAGGACTGTGTCGTATATCAGTGGACCTGATATGGAACCACAGTTTTGCAAGCAGATTTGCTGATATTTACAGCATGTGAGCTGGCAGATATAGGGGACTCAATGAATTGGATGAGCAATCCAGTTTATTAGTGATTCTGCACCGCACTGATTAATTAAAAAAAATTAAGTCAAACCTAAAATGATTGGACTTATCTGTATTCAAAAGCACCATTAGGCGTACGGCCTGCGCTCAACTCCCCACACCTTCAATGGAGTGGGGAGAAAGGTGAAGGAGAGAGGGGAAAGGGGGGGGGGTCTCGGGCGCTGGGAGGCATGGAGTTTGACACAGCCCGCGGTTGAGGCCTGTCTGTGCGGCGCGATCGGCCGCATAATCTTCCACGGTAATACACGCCTTCGGGGGTCTCTGGAATGTCGTAGGTCAGAGGTCGGGGGGGATGGTATAAATAATGATACATTTGCCTGCGATATCACTGGAAAAAACAACACTGCCATACGCAATGTAAAAAGAAGACATTCAAGAAGCGTATTCAAGCTCATTAGTCTAATTTTTATTCATATTTCTTCAGTTCACCTTCACTGAATGTCTGTATTGTGCAAATATGTATTCATATTTTCCCATAAGAATCCTTTCTTGATTATTTGCTATATTGGGCCTGAATGGTACCTTTCCCTGTTTACTCTTTGAATGTTTTCTGATTCATTAGGGGAAAAAAACATAAAAGCCATTACACCAGGTTTTTCTAAAATGGCTCCTTCAATAAATAGAGGGACAGAAGCCTCTGGATGATGACCAGTGATTTATCTGACGCTTGGACAGACTCTGAGAAACTACAAAGCCTCAGGCTTTTAGTTCACATGATTTGATGATTTGAGACAAATACTAAAGGCTGAAGGATGTTCTGTCCCTGGTGCAGGCCCGTGGAGTGCAATCCCCTTTGGACATGGTGACGAACCACTCTTTTAATCATATGATTATTATTGTGTAGGATTATCATTGTTCAATCATCACAGAAATCTACAAAATATTAGTAATTATGGTGAAACATACATTGTAGTATTACAGAATAAATTTAAAAAAAGAGTGCTACCAAAAAAATAAATAAATTGGCCTAACATAAATCAATTCATAATATAGTATATATGATACACCTTGTAAATAAAAATGTATGGTAAGCGGCTGTAATCCAAATTGAGTTTGGCTGTTCTTTGGAATTGAAAGAGGGAGAGACCATTAAATAGAAAAAGAAAAAGGGGAAGGAAAAAAAAGCATACCTAAAATCTTGAGTTCTGCGCTGGAGTAGATGGCTCTGTATTTGTTCTCTGCTACGCACTGGTACATGCCCGAGTCGGCCTGCCGAACGCCACGTATCAGCAGCTCTCCGTTCACCATCTCCACTCTGCTCTGTAGCCAAAGGGAAACAATTTATTCACCGCAAGTGCAAAAGTGAGCAAATCATAGCTAATATTTGCGTATTCGTGTATTTTGCCACAAATATCAATGGTTGCCTAAAGGGCAGACACCTACAGACAATTAATTGGCAGCTATAATTCATTTGAATAAATGTATTATTTGTTCCTAAATGTTAAAAACAATCCGCGGATTTATCCGTGGTGACATTCGCACTCCTTCTCGTTGCCCTGTCCACCTTAATTAAATCAACGTCATTGGCAAACAAAACAGAATGTTTAATTTGAAACAGTGGCTGTTCAAATGGAACTAATAGTTTGCTGTAAACTGTTTGCCTTGTTGAAAACACATCAGGATTTCAGAACCACGGACAGCTCCCTGCCATGTCCCTGGAACTAAACCTCATTATGTGAGGGCTAAGGAACACCACGGGATAATAGTCTGTTTACTCAAATATACGTGTGTTCTTTAATTATCTTACTAAATATAACTATGACCATACCATCAGCATACAGTGTATACAGGTTACATACATATACATATGATACTTGTGAGTGTGCTGCATTTTAAATAGATATAATATATTGAAGTAGGTAAGCACTATTAACTTTATGCAACTACACAACGTTAAAAATGTCAGGGTTGGTTTTGGGGTTACGACTCGGATGACCTTAAGACTAAGTCGTTTAGCTAAGGAAGGTGTCTGAAATAAATAAATAAACTGCATGTTGCTTGTATTGTCTGTCATTTGACAAAGCCCGTGTTGTGTCACATTCCTGAAGGGGAACTCTTCCACAACAGCCAGCAACAGAGGTCTTGCTTCTTAAGCAGATTAACCACGTCCAGCCTGCTGCGGCTCAAATCAGTCAGGATCTCAGGGGCTGAGCTCTCATTTCCTCCGGAGAATGCGAAACCCCATGAGTCAATCAGCCTGCCGGAGGCCCCCCCGCTGCGTTAATCCCGCCGCCGCACGCTGTGCAGGCGCGAGCGTTGGGAGCTGCAGCATACCTGCGGGAGGAGGGGGGCGCCGTTGCGCAGCCATCGGTAGGTGGGTCGGGGTTTGCCTGTGGCCTTGCACTCCCACTGCAGCAGCTCTCCACTGTCCAGCTGTGTGTCGTTTATCATGCTGATCCACTGGGGGTAGGCTGGGAGGGGACACCCAGAGGAGACAACATCAGGGTCACACACACACACACGCACGCAAACACATATATACAGACACACGCATACACATATGCATACACGCACACACACACTCACACACACACAAACGCATACACATACACACACAGACACATATACAGACACGCACGCACACGCACACACACACACACACACACACACACACACACACACACACACACACACATACACACACAGACACATATACAGACACACGCATACACACATGCATACACACGCACAAACACAGACATAGTATGCGCATCCTCATGCACACATAGACAAACACACACACACACACACACACATACATACATACAAATATACAGACACACACACATGCTTAGTAAGTACTTACTTACTCAAACACAGACAAACATATAAATATGTGTATATATATATATATATATATATATATATATATATGCACACACTCACACAAACAAACTGCTTTTAAATGAGAATGACTAGGCCAGTCCAGCTTATGCAACTGAATGCACTGCTCAAATTCCTCTCATACACATACAACAAAAAAAGGTATGAAGTTGTCATGGTGACCATTGAATTTAACTGTTTTGCATGGATGTTTGACAGACAATCACTGCATAACTATAGCACTGTGTTTACTTTCACTTGGTGGAATGATAATTATTATAGCTCACACACTGGTAATTTATTAGATCATTGCATTTTTTTTACCTTATTAGGGAAAAATAAATATCAACCTGAATGGATGCCAGTGCAATAAAAAAGACAATTCGAACTCTGCTATGATACAGAAATCAGGGATGCGGATGAATGGGATAATCCTGGTCTGTGTGACGGTGTGATGTCACTCAGTGTGAACGGTGTGATGTCACTCACTGTGGACAGAGTGACGGTGATGGCCTAAATTCACATCGTTTACCTTTAAAGTGATGTAGGAACAGTCAAAATACAGGCTAACTCTTCTTCACTACAAAAGAAAAGCATTGCCTGATAGTGGGGGTAAGCAAGAAAAAACCAAAAACCAGTGTCCATAAAGCATCTCAGAGTAGTGAGTCTTTCATAGTGTGTTTTAATTGTTTAAAGTAGGTATTAATCAGAGGCAGAACATTTTGGTTGCAACACAAAAAACTCATAACATGTAACGTTAAGTGTTTGAGTTACCCTAAGTACTGTATGAATGAATGGAATTAATTACTTTTGCAAGCAGTGTTTTATGGGGATATTTTTGCCATGCAAAAATGAAAGGCTTCTGTCCAAAGAAAATACAGAAGAAAAGATGGGTGAAGGACGCTTAACCTGACGGATTAGCTGCTTTATTCATTATTCAGCGAGCTGTGGTTCAGCTGAGGAGAGAGGCCAGGGTGCAATGACCTTTAGCTGAGGCAGAAGCTCCTTCAGCTGGGGAGGTCAGAGAGCCTGGGGCAAGTCTGCCCATCCGCTCCGCTGCCCACGCCACACGCCCGGGAGCACTGTGCAGTTTGCCAGAGCGGGGGCGCCCCATCAAAGATTCTACAGACACTCACCAGATACTCGGCTCCTGCGTCCCTTCTGTCCTCTGCTTCTTCACTACATGAGGTTCAGGGGGTTGGTAACATTTGTTTGTTGATTTTCAGCCGTTGTACAGTACCAAAAGTCCATTGATTGAATTTACAGGTGTTGCATTAATGGGCGTTGACAGAAGGGAGACAGAACTTTGGATGTAGAGAATACGGAGCTGAGTATCTGGTGTGTCTGTAGAATCTGTGGCTCGATCCCTGGCTGCTTGCAGAGCCCGCCTCTGTCCTCTGTCCTCTGTGGGGGAGGAGAGTCTGTATCTGGGGGGGGCTGGGGGCTGGTGGAAGTGGCTGGAGATTGGTGTCAGTGAGGGCAGTAGACCCTCATTTTCAGATCGACCTTCCCTTAAATTAAACCTCCAGCGTGCTGTACATTCTTATTACTATTGAATCTTGCTTTTACTACACTCTCTTTGGGAACATTGTTCTTTTTTACCGTCTTTTTTACATCTTGTTGATGATCATATAGAGTTTTGATTATACGTTTGGCTACAAGTGTTATATGAAAGGTCCTCTACAAATAAAAAGTAATATTTAACAATAATAATAATAATAATAATAATAATAATAATAATAATAATAATAATAATAACATTTCCGGGCTTATGGTGTCTTGTGCTCTTGGGGGGGAGGGGCTTCTCAGCCCCCACACAGCTTTCCATACTTCCCCTCTATTATTTACATTTATGTTGTCTATTTTCTTAGCAGGAGCCTTTATTTTACACTTGCAATGTACATATTCCCCATGGGTATTATCCTGAAGCCATGCAGGTCCCTAACCTGCTCCCTCACGTTTCCCAGCCCAGGAGTCCAGTTCCCTAACCTCTACCCCACATTTACCCCACACTGCCCCCACACCCTTTCCACCCTTTGGGACAGTCTTGCATATGGCTGCATAGGCACAGCCCAAGGTTTTCTCTGGGCTCCTAGTTCCACATACACAGTGCTTCTTACAGTGTCAGAATCAATGTGTTTCAATTCGATTCTCATGCTTGAGGTAATCCAGAATAGAATTTGCACAGTGTAAAAAGGCATTAATCTTCCTTCGCACTGTAGCTAAGGTCAGCTATGATAAACACTGTGAAACTCACATACTTTACAAAATTATAATATATAGTGCTATCATGAGAGCTACTGAGATAATACTGTGACAAAGTCAATGTTATCTTTTTTAATTATCCAAAGCAAAATGTGAAGATTCTGCTAGTGGTCCATAGGCTAACTAAGAATAGGAACAAAGGGTGACAGTGAATACATATCTCTACTGCAAGGCACCATTATCAGAAATGGAAAAAATTGTTTTTTAATGCACTGTTCTTTTAAATGTTGCCTTGTGTTCAGTACAGTGGCAGCTGGTGAGCTGGGAATAGAGGAGGATTAAATCTTACCTTTAAATCGACCACTGGTCTCAACCTGTTTTCATTTATTTTGCCTAATTAACAAGCGAACCAAATAATTGTATAATCCATTGGCGAGGAATCACAAAGCCTACAAATCAACTGAATCATTATGGAGAATAATGTACACTTTTATCTGAAATCCCTCCTTAAACTGTATAGCGCATTAGCTTTGAAAAATGTCCAATAAAGCCTAGCAAACAAACATCAGTTCGGTGAAAACTTTGGTGCTTTTTCTTGAGCAGTAAATGACCTGATCTGCACAGATAAGATTGACAGATATTTATGAAGTCAATATTCCTTGAATTCAGGTTACCCAGAGAATGAAGAGTGGGCTACATTTGTCCACAGATAATCTGTAGATATAAGCAAATGCTAAACATGTTTGTGGCATAAAAAAAAATGCTATCACAAAATAAAATTGGGAAGCTATACTTATTGGTATTGATCATTCAGATAATGAATTGCTTGATTGATAATCAAGGAATGTAATAAGAAACAGGTTGAGAGTAATCACCTATATAAAGGTATGTGTTTTATCCTCCGCTATTTTAAGCCTACGAATCGCTACTGGTTGAGTGATATACACTCTTAATCTTATATTATGGTTTACACCATGTTTCCAATGTTACAGAGCTTTCAGGGCATTTTAGACATTTAAACAGATAGAGAATCTAATCCCTCCATAATGTCTTGCTTGTTTCAAAATTCCTCTTTTGTTAAATGCATTCAGTGTCAGATAAAAAAATTGCTGAGGATTTAATTTAGATAACACTCCATAAAAAACTATTTTTTAAAACCTAAAAACATATAAGACAGAGGCTATGAGATGTGTGTATGCACCAGAAATTGCCATGAGCTTAAACAAAAAATAGAGCAACAAGCAGAAATGAACTATTGTGACACAAAAGATATATATCAGGGTTCTCTTTTTTCTCCCATACAATCTCCTATTCAGCAGAAACAATTCTTGTGATCCATGATGTTTTCTGACCATGCTCCAGTTGCCAAAGCCAAGACTTAATAAAGACAAGGAAACATAACATTTATCTTAAACCCAGGCAATATTCCACATTTTGTGACAGGAAGCATACTTCATCCAACTCTGTGACACAATCTTGAAGATAAGAACAGACAAGACCTGGGCTTTCCGTGGGGGGTGGCCATCCCAGTGACCCAAAATGAAATCAGAGACGGTGGCAGAACCAGGCTGAAATCAATCTTGGCCGAATAAAGCAAAAACACAGCTTGCTATCCCTGGCAGAGGGCATTCTATCGGAAAGAAAGAGGAAGGTGTTTATTCAGAATACTGTGGCCAGTTTCCTGTATTATTTGGAAAGATGCATTGGAGTACAGTCCAAAAGCGCTTCTCCTTACCGCCAGAACACAGATAATTAAATGTCATTGAAAATGTAATAGAGAACTCTTAACAGTTGCAGTTAAAATGTACAGTTTTAATACCCTGAAAAAGGCAGATACCAGGCCAGGTAATGAGCAGGATCTCTTGAACATGATACCTAAAGATCAAATCAACAATGAACGAACACTTAAAACAGTTAAATAAATAAATATCTCAGTAAGTAAATTAATCCAGAAACCACACCCATGGATGTGTCCAATCAGTCATGAGAAATGACAGGAAGTCAGTGAGAGAATGACAGAATATTAATCATGTGTTATGAACACTCCAAAGCTGGGTGGAGCTGACACCACATAACTTCAACAAACTTTTTGCCTAGCAACCACATAACTTTTCCCCTATAATACTCAACACCCCCAATTGAGCCAGGCTGTTCTTGGGCTGTGGCCATCACCATCACCAGGCCGACTGTGAAGCAATGTGTGATACTAAAAGGTGGATTGATTGAAAACAAGGATTGATTGATTGATTGATTGATAATGATGCCCACTCACAGTCATCCACTGTTAATTCACCAGTGATGGAAATCGTGCGTGGAGTTGGTCAATCTGAATTTTGCTGACATGAACATGACATGAGGCTCTTTAGCTGTGATGCTAACAGCGATGTGGCTACACTAATGGACACTCCCCATAGACCTATAATGGTGTTGGGGCTACGCAAACTGACAATCACTATAAATCTGTAATGGCACCACGACTACGGTAACAGACATTCACTATAGACCTGTAATGGCATCGTGGTTACTCTAATGGACACTCATCATAGACTTGTAATGGTGTTGCAGCTATGCTAACGGACAATCACTGTCGACCTGTAATGACACCACGGCTACTCTAACAGACACTCACTGTAGATGTGTATTAGCATCGTGGCTACGCTAATAGACACTCAATGTAGACCTGTAACGCTGTTGCAGCTGCGCTAACGGAACACTCACTGTAGATGTGCAATAGCATCGTGGCTACGCTAATAGACACTCAATGTAGACCTGTAACGCTGTTGCAGCTGCGCTAACGGAACACTCACTGTAGATGTGCAATAGCATCGTGGCTACGCTAATAGACACTCAATGTAGACCTGTAATGCTGTTGCAGCTGCGCTAACGGAACACTCACTGTAGATGTGTAATAGCATCGTGGCTACGCTAATAGACACTCAATGTAGACCTGTAACGCTGTTGCAGCTGCGCTAACGGAACACTCACTGTAGATGTGCAATAGCATCGTGGCTACGCTAATAGACACTCAATGTAGACCTGTAACGCTGTTGCAGCTGCGCTAACGGAACACTCACTGTAGATGTGCAATAGCATCGTGGCTACGCTAATAGACACTCAATGTAGACCTGTAACGCTGTTGCAGCTGCGCTAACGGAACACTCACTGTAGATGTGTAATAGCATCGTGGCTACGCTAATAGACACTCAATGTAGACCTGTAATGCTGTTGCAGCTGCGCTAACGGAACACTCACTGTAGATGTGTAATAGCATCGTGGCTATGCTAATAGACACTCAATGTAGACCTGTAATGCTGTTGCAGCTGCACTAACGGAACACTCACTGTAGACTTGTAGCTGGCCCCGGAAGGCGTTCCCGCCTCGGGGGTTCTCCGCTTTGCACTCGTAGCTCCCCGAGTCCTCCAGCTGGATGTTGGGGATCTCCAGGATGGCCTGGGACTTGCGCAGCCTGGCCTTTTTGGGGATGTTACCATTCATCTTTCTCCAGGTGATGGTGGGGACCGGACTGTGGAAGAGAAGGTGGGAGGGGGAGAAAGAAAGGACTCATATCACGGTGGCACTCTGTTTAGTTGGCATGCTAATGAGAGCCACTTGCTTCCTTGTAGAGTGGTAGAGTGAGGTTTTCATGAACCCCATAATGGGTGGAGCTGCAATGAACTGTCAATTGTTGACTTATATGAACCAATCAAAAAATGTCCCTCTCGTGGTTCTGTGTAGCTCAGTGGGTAGAGCATGGCATTGGCAATGCTGAGGTTGTGGGTTTAACTCCCACTGGGACCATGTAAACTGGTCCAGTGGTTACAACGTTCGACACTGGCCACGGAGACCGGGGTTCGATTCCCCGTCCCGTCAGAGTCGGCTTTGGCCGAGAGTGCCACCAGGGGGCGGCAATTGGCTGTCCGCCCCAGGGAGGGGGGAGGGAAGCTGACAGGATGTTCGCTGCGCATAAGACTGGCCCTGTAGTACCGGGTTACGGTCTGGTGAGGGCCGTCTCGGAGGAGGCGTTACTTCACCTTCGTCACTACCGGTCACAGGACTACGGCAGCGAACTCACATTACTAGGGGGGTTTGACATAAAATGAGCGGGTCTAATTGGCTACTAAATTGGGAGAAAATGGGATAAAATCATTAACAAAATGTTTTACAAAATACAAAAAATGTCCCTCTCAATGGCAAAGCATAATGATCGGTTCAAATCATTGAGTGACTGATAGCATATGCTACTCCATCCATGTTGGGTTTCATGAAACCTAATTCTCTCCTTCTTCCTTGTATTTCAGTGTTTGCATCTAAATCTGGCACAGACCCCTCTGTTTGTCACCATTCACCATAGTGCAACGGACGGGGAAACTGCTGGGAGTGCGGTCGGGCGGGCTTCCTGTGTCGTCCATCTGTATTCCCGAAACGTAAAACTGCCTCTTAATGTCACCTTGACAAGATAACAAAACAATCTTAGCATTTGTTCTGAACCAGGCACCCTGGGAATGTAACAATTAAGGATTTGTGCTGCCTTAGACAGGAATAAAAAAGGACCTCCAACTGTGCAACACAGCGTGATGTGTGAGCCAGTGATGGGTTCAACTTGTGCTGTTACATAAACGTCTGCATTCATAACAAGCAAAGTGTGGAGGAATCGGGCATTCATGTCTGCTGTAATGTGTTTTTGTACCTTGACGTTCATCCTTTGTTTGAGAATAATATGCTAATGGTATTCTCCTTGTGCAGTTTGGTGCTCATGTAGAAACAGGCCTCCTACAAAGACATCATGACATTTACTTCATGAAAAAAAATCTGTACATGGTGCATAATCAAGCAAAATCAAATTATACAGGTAACTGCCAAAATAAAGGAAACACTAACATAAAGTGTCTTAATAGGGCAATGGGCCACCGCAAGCCAGCCAGAACAGCTTCAAAGAACCTTAGCATAAATTCTACAAGTGTCTATTGGAGGGATGCAATGAGAAACAAGAAATTCCATCATTTGGTGTTTTGTTGATGGTGGTGGAAAATGCTGTCTTAGGTGCCACTACAGAATCTCCCATAAGTGTTCAGTTGGGTTGAGATATGGGATGGGATCTGGGACTGAGATGGCCGACGTATATGGTTTATATTGTTTTCATGCTCATCAAACCATTCAGTGATCACTCATGGCCTGTGGATGGGGACATTTTCATCCTGGAAGAGACCATTCCCATCGGGATAGAAATGCTTCACGAAAGGATGAAAGTGATCACAGAATGGCTTTGTATATATTGCCATTGACCTTGCCCTCTAAGCAGTTGAGTGGACCTAAACCATATTGGGAAAATGCACCCCACACCATACCAGAGCCACCAGAACCCTTCATTTACTCGTGTTATTTTTGGCAGTTACCTGTATGTATACTGTATGTAAAATAATCAAATAAAAAAACAACCACAACAAAAACATTCTTAGGAAAGATCATATATGGCTGATGTATATACAGTATATATATATACAGTATATATATATATAGTGGCAGGGTCAGGGGTGTGGGGTTTCCACACAGCTATGATCAATAACAAAACCTTGCATACAATGGAGAAATTTGAAACAAACTTATTTATTTTGGGAAACTAAGACGGGGAAGGGGGGGAACGTAATCAAGTCTCATCCACAGTCTTTACTCGTTGTCAATGTTTGTAATCCAATAGTCAGTTTCCAAATCGGGTCTCTCAAATGTTCAATGGTCGGTACACAAATCAGCACAAATTTTTTCAACACACGCATTTCCCTCATGGTAGTTTGTACTCCACAGCTGTCAATGCGGCACTTTTATTTGCTCTGGTCCACTCAAGTAAATGAGCATCAGGTGTAGCTCTTCCGCTCACAATCCCACTTAAGGCACGGGGGTGGAGCCAGTCACATACCCCCCCTCGATTGCCATCCTCCGGACTTCTTTCAGCTGGTTGCCCTGCCCTCTCCTACTTACACAGGGAGGTAACCTTCACTGTCACCCTCCCCAACCTGAAGCACCTGCAGAACAGGGACAGCGCTGGCATCCTTGTCCTTCACTCTTCTCTGCTCACCCCCTTTCTAATGGAGTAGGCCCAACAGGCCCATTATGACCTGGGACCAGCGGGTCCTCCTTTTCCTCCTTTCCCCTTGAAGGAGGAAATCCTGGGTGGCGCCAATCTCTCGGTCACCACTGCCGCACAGCAGTTCCACACCTGGCCATATCAGTCAGGGGTCCCCATCCGCAACCAGATGACGCAGCTGCTACGGCTTGGAACCCGCTTGCTACAGCTGGAGCTTATCCCTGCCCGCACAATTATGGAGAGGGTGCCTATGGACCACTTCCTGCATGCTCTACCCTACGAACCCAAGAAGCTGGTGGGTCAGCATGTGCCCGATGACCCTGGCGACATGGTGGCCCTGGTGGAGGCTGCCCAGGAGATGCTGCAGGGGGTCCAGTGGGGAGACAAACTGCTGCCTCAGGGGTATTTTGCCGTGCACAATGGCCTACTGTATTGCCATGCCCATCATCACGGGGAACACAAAGAGCTCCTGGTAGTGCTGAATGGTTCCACAGGCTCGGGCTTCACCGTGACGTGCAGAGGTTCTGATAGGCATGTCCCATCTGCCAACGAACATCTCCGGCGAAACTCCCTCCTGCACATCTGTTACCACTGCCTATCTTTGAGACCCCCTTTGAGCGCATCGCATATAAATTTACAAATAACTGATATATATTTCAGTATGCAGCACAATCTAGTATATATTAAAAGTATATCCATTATTCTTGGATTTTAAAAGTGTTTTTCATGAGTATACAGAGAAAACCACTGGATGATGCCCTTTAAGCATATAAAGAGGGGATACCAAGTTTACCATGATTACAGGTGCCAATCATCCAAGCTAAGTTAAAACAACTGACATTTCTTCAGCAATCACAAGAACTGCAGTGGTGTGTAGTTCACCCTTCTGCACACTCACAATGTAACTCTGACTCAAATTCAAATCAAATATTCATTCATTTTATGAATTGTATGAATGACTTCACATATTTCTGGGAAAAGGTTTGGCTGCTAAGGCTTGATGAAGTCCAAAGCTTGGGGAGCAACAGATTAAGCACCGACTAAATGCTTTCTCAAGCTTCTGCAAATATATTACTATCCAAATAAACAGGGTTGACAGGCTGGAGGGAGGGTTTGTTTCTGGAGCCAATCAATGGATGGCCTGCAGTCTGTGATTTGCAATTCAGCCCACATTCACTCTGTAAACCTGCCATCTTACTGCTGAGCATATCTGCATGAGAGCACACATAGTACATATACAATGCATTAATTTTCCTTAAAAAGTAAAAAAAAAAAGAGAAAGAAAGAAAGTGTTTTTTTAATTAAAATTAATATTCCCACTAGGAAGTGCATAAGAACACACACAATTTTTGGACACAAAAAAAATAATTCTATGTTGGTTCTTATTCTCATTTTGTAATTGATAGGATATATATTGTATATACATGTGAAATTAGCTTAAACCAACAAGCCCATTGTAATGCAGCACTGCTATTTACTTGTGGGAAGCAGGGACATATAGTTTTTTATATAGTTTATAGCTGCCCCCCCACACCATCCTCAGGCAATGGAATTTACAAGCAGTGGTACTGAATTATGACCCAATATTTTTCTGCCACTCGGATATAGAAACCACACTGTGATTGATTGACAGCTGAATCTCAAAACCTCAGCAGTTTTTAAACTGCCGCAATTAATGTCAGTTACTGCAATCAGTCAGCAGCAGCGTGCTTGAACAAACTTTTAAAACAGAATCACGGGATCTGCTACAGCATATGTTGACTAATAAAGCTGGCTATTTTATGGAAGTGCAGAATTATTGGCAGGCTCAAACTTACTGTCGCGCCTGTCATTTGGAAATATATCCGCAGGCCTTAATCCACATATTTCTTTTTTTTTCTTTTTACATTTTAAGTTACCCACGCCTGATTGAACCTCAAGGGAATGAGCACACAAAGGCCAATGAATTCTGTTAAAGAGCATCCCGAGCATATCTGGTCGTAAATACATTCATCATACCCAATCTTTTTTTCTTTTTTTTTGTGTTGTTTTTTTTTGGTTGCACGCTTGATGTCACAGCATTTAAACGAGAGCGTTTGCCCTTTTCAGAATCCCATAAAACGGCCCACCATTGGGCGGCGTCACGTCAGCCTACTTGTGAATTTGAAGGACAAATGTCAACTTCTTCAATCAGGAAGCGGTGATTTCCTGCAATCTGTGAGGAAAGTACAGGTCTCAGCCTTTCCGCTCGCACAAAGGGCTGTCTGTCTCTCCTGGGCTGGGATGAACCCATTCGCATTGATCGACAGGCAGAGAATGAAACCCATTCACGCTTCAGCTTTTAGCTCCTACAAGGGCTGACATTTCCTAATAAGGTGCATTAATAAATAATTAATTTGGAGGTAAAGAAAGGGGAGCCCACGCAATAATAGAAGCTGATGCTGCCCTCTCCGGTCTCCGAGCTCAAAATCTGTTTGCAGGGCGGGAACAGCACGATGTCTGGAACGATTAGCGTGTTTGGAGAGCGTTCAGCACTTCTGCGTAAAGTTTAATTAAACAAACGAGGGACTGACTATACAGTGAAATGTCTATATGCTTAAGTAATGGCTCATTAGCTGTATGTGTGTGACTAATTGTCAATGGATTTTCCTAACAAAACCACCCCTTTCAAGAGCACTGTAAACCATGACAATTTTCATTTCAAATCCCTGAGATTAGAATACATTTGCACTTAATAATTGATACATATGATTGGGATTCATATTTTTGTTCACGTATAAATAATTCAACTAAGTAATAACTTTTTTTCTTAAAATGAGAATGCATTGGTTTGTCAAATGGAAGAATGGCAATGCAGTCTAATGGCATCGCACTTTGTTCTTAATTACGCAAAGTTAAAGAAATTGAATTCCTTAATTGCACAACACTATCTGGGTGTGTTCTGATGCACTCGTCTGCATGCCAGTGATTATTTTACACACCACAGAACACACAGAACTACAGCAGGGCTACTGCTTATTGGACAAGAGGCCTTCTCTTACTGACAAGAGTTGGTGTATAGGGAGTAACGAATGCAGCCCCAACACTGGCTGTCCAAACCAGACCCATTGTGTTCCTCTCCTCCGGATCCTCGGGCATAGTGGACTTATGATATAGCCAAGGCTTAAACATGTCATCACAGGGCCTGGCCTGTGCTCATGGCAAGAGCCTTTACTGAACCTCCCACACAGGAAACCTCAGATTTCAGTTAATTTACTTGGTAGAAGGCAACCTGGATAGCATTTCATCCATTTATACAGTTTGATATTTATTGAGTCAATTCACAGATTGCAGCAAAGTTTAAGTGGTGGGACACATGAAACCGCACATTATAAATATCTGATGAAGTAAAATAATAAAGCCAATCAATCAAGTGAATGCATTTGCATTAATTAACAGCTGATGCAAAACCAAGTGTAAGCTATAACAGAGAAATACGGGTATTACCAGTGTAGTGAAACAATGACTATCAATGAGATAAACATTTCAGTTGTTTCAGTTGCATCATCTACTGTACATAATTGTCTGTGTTTACGCATAATACAGTATGTGCATCATTAGTTCTGTTTGCATGTGAATGGAGTGGAGAAATATTTGGAGGCAGGCAGAATAGGGGCATTTTACTCAAAAATGTAAAATACCACAGAGTTGGTAATGAAAAATATGTAAACCCACAAACTGCTGTTCATTAAAATACAAGGCCATTGGCTTTTCGACCAATCATTCCTATATGTGGCAGTTCCTCATTGGTGAATATGCATCAATGATAGCTCAATAATGATTCATTTGCAAACAGTTGATATTTGTAGATATTTGCCAGGCATACCCACAATAAGTGTTAGCATAATGGTTAAGGAACTGGGCTTGTAACGCTGAGGTTGTAGGTTCGAGCCCAGGTGGGACACTGCCGTTGTACCCTTGAGCAAGGTACTTAACCCGGATTGCTTCAGTAAATATCCAGCTGTATAAATGGACTGTATGTAAAGAAATGTGAAACTGTGTAAGTCGCTCTGGATAAGAGCGTCTGCTAAATGCCTGTAATGTAAAAAGTTACAACTACAAAGGAACACCTGTTCTAGAGATTTTCCGGAATGTGACTGAAACGGGCAACACTCCTTCATTACATGGCTGTGTTAATTGCAGCTGTTCTTTTCTTCTAGTATTGTGGCAGCCCAATAGATTAGTTCATTTTTCATCGAAACGCTTTAAGGTTGTGGCTAAACTCAGGCATAAGAGAGATTAAAGGCATCCAGCATATTCTGGCATGTAAGCGCTTCTAGATCTACTCTGCTATTATAAGAAAGCACCATGCCCCAAAGGGCTAAATTGCTTCTTTTCTTCTCTTTCCATCCTTAAAAGAAAAAGCTTTCTGGCAAGGTCGATATAATGTCCCATACCTTCGTGTGTTCATTCATAAGAAAGCAGTAGAAATTGATATGTGATCATATAATTGCTTCAATCTCTCCTGAAAAAAATTAGAATAAAAGAAACAAATAAAAGGAGTATAAAGGGAGTAGGGAAACATGCCTTATATTAAATGGTAAAAGGTTGCTTCTGTGTTCGCAGCCATAGTTTGTTTGTCATCCCTGGCATGAGTGCAGCTATTTAATATTCTAATACCAAATACCCAATTCCTGTGTTCCTTCTGTGCTCTGTGCTTCCTTGTCGAGGAGTCAGACCTGGGTCAACATTATATTTTTAATATTTGCAATGTTTTAACCCTTTAGACACCAGTACATTCCTGCAAATTACTGACACTTTTAAATGAAACATCTATTTTTACCAACATTCAAAATGGAAAATAGAGACGTGTGTCTCAATAGGGTGTTGGGCCACAACGAACAGCTTCAATGCACCTTGGCATAAATTCTAATGGTGTCTGGAACTCCAATGGAGGGATGCAACACCATTCTTTTAGGAGGAATTCCATCATTTGATGTTTTGTTGATGGTGGTGGAAAACGCTGTCTGAGGCGCCACTCCTGTCTGAGGCAATCTCCAATAAGTGTTCAATTGCTTTAAGATCTGGTGATTGGGAGGGCCATAGCATATGGTTTACATTGTTTTAATGCTCATTTTGTTTTAACATGTTTCATTGAAAAGCATCTAAAGAGTTAAAGACTCAAATGGATTTGACCCAGGTCTGCTAGGTGTTTCTGGTTGGTAGCTGCTGGTAGCTGCGCTGTAGGTGTAGCTATGCTAGCTACATGTCCTCAGCCATGCCATCTCACAAATGTTCCTTATAAGATCATAGGAATAAACAATGATGAGAACAGGCTATTCAGCACATCTAGGCTCGTCATCGTGAGCCAGCGAATAAACAAAGGTAGAACTTTCCATGTTAAATGCATGGAGTTGAATATCTGGTCACACTATAGGCTATCTGTGGTAAGGATCCACTTCCTGTATGCAGTACTTACTTCCCCAAGGCGAAGCACTCCAGCCTCACTGTCACTCCTTTGGCAGCCGTCACCATGACAGGAAAGTGCACCTCAATTTTGGGCTCGTACTCTCCCATTATACCTGCATAAAAAAAACAGTACACAGACATTTGACAGATTACGGACAAAAGCAACACTTGCATGTGTGGCCACGCACGTCTATCCTTTTGAGAAGGATCAGACAGCAGGTCACCTTGTGATGCCCGAACGGCGCACAAAGGAACGCACGAACACCCATGTGCCACTCAGCACTGCAGCTCCTCAGGTCCATCAGCTACACAGAGTAGGAATTTGACTTGAAAATCAACGGTCAGCTTTGAACGGTCAGCCTGCCCGCCTTACATCAGTGGGCAGGATCCAGCTGCTCCAAATGCCAGCACTTGGTTACAAGACAATGGAGGGCAGGATTCTCAAAGCCAAGAGAGGGATGGTGTCGGCGTAGATTCTACAGACCCAACAGACGCTCATCTCCATGTTGTTCCATCTCCATACCATAGAAGCAGAAACGTTCTATTTTAATGCGCCTCCTGAAAATTTATTAAGGGCCGTGACCAAGGGAAAGTACAAATACCGTCTCAGTGGCCATTCTGTACTGTGATATGGCTCTGGAAACTTCTGTTACCAGCCTGAACCTCCCGTGGTTAAGTAGTAGAGAGGACGTTAGGAATGTAGGAGCCGAGTATCTGGTGAGTCTACAGAAGCTGTGGTGTCGGGGAGATGCAGGGGTGGCCTGAGCTCTCTGAGCAGCTGTGCCTCAGTAAATCATGCCGTTAATGGGAGAACACATTACTCACACCTCCTACATCTGGGCTCACTCACTCAGGGCCTCCTGGGGTCTCCCCACCGGCTCGGTGAAACACCTGGCTCTTTAATAATGTGCGAGAGCGAACGCCCATCCCAGACAGGGGTGAGGTTTGTGGGGCGGGTGGGGGGAACTCATCCCTTTCCGGATGTGAGCATGTTTGATATGAGGTGCGCTTTCATTAAAATGGAAAATCGAATCTAAGCGAAAAATAAATAAATAAGTAAGCAAAATCCAGACACCCTTTTTCAAGTCGCACGATGTTTAGAGCCGACGAGTAATGAAAAAGTTGATTCCACCTGAGAGCTCCTGCAGGAAATGACAGATAGTTTGAGAGACAAACCCTTCATACATCCCCGTTTAATACATCTGGGAATCTTTTGAATTCTGCAGCTGTGGCACAACACATTTTCTCCAATTGATTAGGAAACATTTCAGGGTTTCCCAATAAACATTTTATTTTATTTTTTTCTGGGTTTTTTCTCATCTCCTGAGCAGACACCCTTATATAGGGAAATATACATGTAACTGACAAAATAAAGGCAACAATATAAATAAAGGTGTTGTCACACCAAAGTGTTGCCTTCATTTTACCAGTACGCTTTGGCTGTGTATTTCACATGCAGTCAGGGCTGCGCTACACATTTTTGTGAGGTGGCAGGATTGATTCCCAGGTGAGGCACTGCCGTTGTACCCTTGAGCAAGGTACTCAAACCTGATTTGCTTAAATAAGTATTCAGCTGTATGAATTATATTATAGTTTAGAGTGCTATATCACCCCCTTTTTACAATTGCACTTGCTTTACATATATTCAAGTTCAGTGGTCGGATATAAAAGAGTGATTTTAACAATTACTTACTAAGACCTAGACAAGATTTTTTTTGTATCCCTCCCAACCCAAAACTCATCATCCTCCCAACCCTACCCAGAGAGGTCTGTCATAATAAATATCAAGGTTTTGCCATCCCATGCATTATTTCAGATGGACGGACTCCAGCTGAAGGGAAAGTGTTGTTTTAAGGAAAGACTGGGATCCATTTTCTTGAAAGTCATTTGATCCGACTCTTCGTATATGCTGCGCGAATAAGCATTTGCACATAAAAGAGAACTCCAGTCCAGCCTGAATTCCCCTTTAGGCTAATGTGGATTTTAGGCCTATCTGCATAATTATTTATGTAGCACGGCAATTATGATTATTATCATTTTTCTTCTTAAATGGGAGATTATGCTATGAATCTTGCATGACTGTGCATCTCGCGTTGTATTTAAATCACATACTGCACCATTTTGTCAATCGTTTTAGAGACACTGGTGAGCCATACATGCATCCTGTTTTCATGCTGTGACTTGTTACCGATCCCCAGCCAGGATCTCAATGTCAGAATTTAAAATCCCACAAAAGGACATGCTAAACATTTGAAGGTGATTCTGGCCCATGTACAGAACAGCCTTTACACTAAGAAAAGAAGGCAAGCCTTCACTTTGCAGCTACTTTTACCCAGGTCAACTCTCATAAGCACAATATAACACATTTCTAATATCCATTTATGCAATGGTCTTTACCAAAGCAATTGCCCATTGGTACAACAGAAGTGTTTTTTTGTAGTTCCTCCACCACTCCATATGACTGCAGTGCGTGTATATGATACATGATACATTTACTCTGCCCC
Organism: Aldrovandia affinis; assembly: GCA_029706075.1. Classification (NCBI taxonomy): domain Eukaryota; kingdom Metazoa; phylum Chordata; class Actinopteri; order Notacanthiformes; family Halosauridae; genus Aldrovandia; species Aldrovandia affinis. Next base: position 5,484,737 of record JAINUG010000046.1, read on the forward strand.
ATTAAGCAAACACAAATGAATATGAATGATGCATAAATTAGACGGGGGTGTAGTTAGGTCCAGTAATTGATGATTTCAATAAAGATTTCACTTCAGAAAATAAATCAATACAAAATGGTATGTTCTGTTCTGAGATGCCAAACGCATAGTGGGGGTGTGGGGACCTGAAAACTTGTCCGTCGAGATATTAGCATGTTTTACATTCGTTCATTTATGTAGGAAGGTGAAAGGCACCCCCGAGTTGACGAGGTGCAGGGTGGCAGAACACAGAATTAGAATAGAAATAATTACAGCTGCACACTATGACTCAGATGCAATTCATTTATTCAATAAATGGACAATGTTTCCGCAGCAAGCTGCCTTCGTCTGGGTTTTCGGAACTAGTGTGCAGTTACCTCTTTGGAGATCCTGATACGGAGATGAAAGGCACTATACACCATAAATGCAATCCATAATGGTTCATGATGAAAGCTGGCTCTGTTACCTGCCCTCGATAAGGCTGTCTGACAAATATAGGAGTAAATCCTTTGAGGTTTTGCCATCAAATATGAATTTTAATTTCAGTTTCAATTCCATCCCCCCTCGATGAGAGTGCTACAGATGCGCACACATGCATGGCCCCTGAGGAACCATTATGTTAAAATAAGTTTTCAATATCTCAAAGTTCATGCATATTAAGTGACATACTTTTTTAGCTGACGACAACATTCCGAGGTACGCAGCTCAAAGCTGATAAACCACTTGTTTTGCATTTATGCGCATATTTACCATTGTCCATACATGGCCAGGTTTAATTTGTCTGTGCGACAAGAATGCCTTTTCCCCTCTAATTATGTTCTTTTAAGCATTCAGACACTGCTTTTACAACCCATGGTGAAAAATGACTAATTCCCTTCGTGTTGGCTTCCTAATGGCTGGAGCAAACATAAATTACTTTCATGGGAACCCAGTGAGAAAAGGAAAAGGTCGGCAAAGGTTGGCTTTTAATGATTACACACCGCAGTTCAGGCGGAGCATAGCTGGGACGGAGGCGGGACGCAGCGGCCACCATTCGGGAGTGAATCTGATGCTCTGCTGTACAAATCACCAGAATCCTCCTATCCTTGAGTGTTAATCTGGGTTATATGGCTACTGCCTGAAGCACTTACGACTGACACGTTTATGCAATGTGTACATCAAATTAAAGACAACCTTCCTGATATAGTTTTACGCAATTTACCCAGCTCTCTCCTTGTGTTTCATTATGATAATGTTTTTTTAAATTATTACAGTATATTTGTTATGCATTTCTATGTTGCACACTCTATGCTGTGTTGATAATTATTTGTAAAGGGGAACTATAATAGGTTACATTTGACTAATTGGTGTAAAGGGTTGCCCCCCTCACCACATAAAAAAAAAAACAAATGTATAGAATTTTATCACTGGTTCAAGGAGCAGACAAAAACGAGCAGTTTACAATGGTCCTAGCCACACTGCAAACATGTGCCCTCAATTTAGAATTCATTGTGATGCGGCAGACTCTCAAAGGTTGGTTTAAAGGTAGAGATCACAGGCAGCTGTCCAACATCCCCAGGCCTGGAGGTATTGGGAGGTGGGGGGGTGGCTCTGCTGTGTCTCCCTCAGGGCCACAGTCACTAGGCTGACTAGTGGTCTGACTACCAAACAGGGGAGAGGGGTTTTGGCCATTCAGAACTATTTTACCAGCTTTACTGGCAAACCGATAAACTTAAAATACATAATCCCCAATACACAGGCTCTGTCACATGCAATTCATCTTGCCCTGGCAGCATTATATGGAGTGATATGTTCTTTGGCTTTTTTTAGGCGGCGCGGGCCGTGGAAGATGCATGGCTCGCCCTGGGGTGCGGCCCGGCTCAGATGCGCGTGTGCGGGTTCAGCTAATTGAGTCCGTGCTGCGCTGGGACTCAGGTGGAGTCAGACGGATAGGAGAGTAGGTCCACTGGAGATTTTTTAGGAAAATTATTTAACATTCAGCCTAACATGGGTCACGGCGATTTGATTGGCCAGTGCTCCCTCTGCCCGGAAAGCCAGTCCTGGCTGGGATTAGAATACCTACGGGCAACAAAGTCACTTTCAGCTTTTTTACCCCCATGCTCATTTATGAATATGAATATGTACAGGAGGCTTCCCTTTGCAAAGCTGCCAATGGTCTGGTTTTAAAGGTAGGGGCACAGTCATGTTAGCCACAACTGGTCATGTCACTGGTTGATTTAATCAACATTGCCAGGTAACCTTCCCTGGACACCTTCACATGTAAAATGATTAGTGAAAGTGCATTGAAGACAAACTCTGTGCTGGTGCAACGTCTCTGCGTCCAATTTCCCATCATTGCATTATTCTCATTACAGGCTAAAATGTGGGCTTGTGCTTGACTCACCATGTCTGCTTATTACAGGTCCAAGTATAATGTGATGCATTGACAAGCTATTATTACACCTGTTGACGATTACTGCTTATGTAAATCGTGGAAATAAAGGGCAACAGCAAGGCATTCTGGGAGTGGAGGCGGATTTATATCTCTCTGATCAAAATCCCAAGAGTGCAAAAACTTTAACCAGCTGAACCAACAGTCCTTTCACAAGTGAACTGGGAATTCCATTTAAATGTCCTCAGCGCATCAAAATAGACAAGGGCCCGTAGATAAGATGACAGGCACTTTTCTGGGTAGTCAAATGGAAAAACCCTGAAGCGGATCCTGCATGTGAATCCCACTGACTGCACTACACACTGCACCGTGCATCCCCATCCATCCCTGCTCAACCCCCACCCCCTCCCCGCCCCCGCAGAGAGGATATTATAAGAGGAGCAAAATCCCATTTAGAGCGAGGACCGTTGATTCGGTTAATTTTATGCCGGAGAATGATTTCCCCGAAGGCCATTTCACCACAGCCCATTGTGTCACGGAAAAAACACTCTGAGCTCATGATACAGATCTCTCCGGCATCTATTTAGGGGGAATGTTTGGAATTTATTATGCTTCCTCTCTTCCTCTTCAGTCCCCCCCCCCCCCCATCCTCCCTCCCTCCCATCCTTTGAGAACCTATTGAATTGTTCATAGACTCGGACACACGACATACCACAATGCAAGCGCTTGATTGAGGAAGTAATTATCATTTTCCTGCAGGTAACCTGCGGGAACATCGAAAATAATGGATTCTGTGGCCGTGGTAACAGGGAAGATGATGTGAACCCTGAGATTTAAAGAGAATGTTCTGGATTTTCATTGAAAACAATGCTGGTGCAATTTTCCTTTTTTCCCTTTTCTTTTAAACTGTTCTTCACGTTTACAAATGTGTAAAAACTGCTGCAAGAGCAAATATGTGATCTTCGATGGCTGCCTCCTCATATTTAGCATGGGCTTGAAATGAGAAAAGGAGAAAGGTTACCTTTTGTGTGGCGATTTATAAAGCACTGCACTGTGATTGAACCTGACTCCGCGGTGGTCACTGTGCCAGGAAGCACTTGAGCTTATTAAGAGCACAAAATCATATAGATAGTTTCGTAGGAATATCATGCGGTGTTACCCGCCTGTTTGTGTGAGCACTAAGCAACATTGGGCTGCATCTCCTACTTGTGTTAAAACATCAAAGCAGGTTTCACCTAAGGGGGAAATTACATGAATTTCACATGTGAAATGTCCAAAGAACAAACAACAAACAACAGACAACAAACAAGTCAACAACAGGGAATAAACAGACTTTCGGGATACAGATTTTTTTAGTTAATGGCTGTTTTTAGTGTGTACTTACATTATGTTTGTAGTACTTCCTTATTTTGCTACTCACCAATAAACTTGGAGTCAATAAAATCTTTTAATCTAATAATCTTTTCTTTATTTTTTTACATGTACATTACCTCACTAGTTATTTTTTTAAAAAGATTGAATTTTTTTAAACCTAGGAATAAGTAGAACACTATTCCACAATCCATGTTTGTATTAATATTCGTTTTCTAAATTTATGGTTGAGGGGTTTTGCATATGTGATACAAGTATGGAAATTGTTGCAGAAACTTTGGTTTTGGTTTGCAAGTTCATCAACATTCAAAGAAGCATAATTTCCTTGACAATTTCTGTGAATGATACATCATTTTGAAGTTCTGAATCTGTACTCATAAATAAAAAAACAAACTACAGCCTGTCACGTATGTGATCACATGTGAACACCTGTGTAGCAAATGTCACAATATGTGACAATATGTGGCATCGCATGTGAAATATCCAAAACACAAAACATGTGATTCACGTGTACAGAATTCAAGCTTAGCAAACAGAGACTGTGGGGGATTTAATTGAGGCTTTTAAATTCATAAAAGGGATTAACAAAGTGAACTACCAAAGATTTAAAGGTGAATTCAGTTAGTAGAACAAGAGGGCACAGGTGTAAATTAGTAAAAGGCAAATTCCACACGGATATGAGGACGTTTTTTTTTACACAGAGTTGTCAATGCGTGGAACAGCTTGCCAGGTCAGGTAGTTGAGGCAGAAACACTTGGGGTATTCCAGGTTTGATGCAGTACTGGATATTCGTTTTTTTATGTCAGTACTCATGATTTTGTATATGACAAGCTTAGAAGGGCCTGTTTCATCATCATTCATTTGTATGTTCTTTTGTTGTTATGTTAATTCAATAGATTTTTCCATAAGTCACTATCTTTCCATAAGTGGTTCTCTGTGGCTCAGTTGGTAGAGCATGGCGTTAGCAATGCTTAGGTTGTGGGTTCAATCCCCACTGGGGCCACATATACTGAAAAATGTATGCATTCACTACTGTAAGTCGCTAAGCGTCTGCTAAATGGCATATATTATATTATTATATTATAAGGGTTAGGTGAAATAAGCATTGGCCAATGACTTTTCTCACGTGGGACCCGAGCAGCTGAGCCTCACCATCTGTCTTCAGCGTGAGCGGCGTCGGCGGGCTCAGGACCCGGGCGTTGGTCACCATGTTCTTCACCAGACAGATGTAGCTGCCCACGTCCGACTGCTGCACCTTGGAGATGTAGAGGTTCCCCGTCTCCTGCGAGATGAATCGCCTGCTGTCCTCCGCCACAAACGAGGGGAACTCGTTGAACACCCAGCTGTACGTGATCTCTGGAGGAGCGAGATAAAACAAAAAACTGAGGGAAGGAGACCGAGCCTCTCAGTTGACCTCTCACTTTACAGGAAGCCACCAACGACAATGATGCACCACTGAAAAAAATATTAAATTATATATATATATATATACTGTATATACGTATATATATATATATATATATATATATATATATATACGTATATATATATATATATATATATATATATATATATATAGTATTTTTTTAAACCTACTAACTATTCTCTCCTGGTTTTATAGATGCGGTGTGCATCTGTCTACGATGGCATCTATTGTATTGTTGCTGTACTGATCTCTTGCTGTGGCTGTGATTGTTCTTGCCATTTCGAATGCACTTATTGTAATTCACTCTGGATTAGAGCATCTGCTAAATGCCTGAAATCAAACAAGCAATGTCAAAACGCTGTCTTTTTTTGGGGACTTTGCATCTGTGGTGAAAAGCCTCAGAGACAATATGATGACTTAAAAATGTTGAATTGAATAAAATGCATTCAATAATTTCCATACACGCATTCACACAAATGACAAAGCCTACTAGAAACAAATGAAAAGGAATCCCACACACCAGAAACACACCTGTTTGACAATGGTTGCATTGTGAAAGCACAGGAAGTATGCTGATATAAAGACAGGTGAAAATAAAGTCCTGGCAGGACTAACTTGCAATCTGTCAAACGTTGAGGGTATTCATTCCAATTAAATAATAATAAAAAAATGTGTTTCACAGAAGCAACCCTGAACACCCTGGTATTCACCAATGGCTGCCTCTTTCACTGGGTGAACTCCAGGACTGCTCATAAGTGGAGGACAAAGAGGGAAAATTGGGTCTAACCAACCAATCAAATCAAGCACAAAGATGGGATTCCTGAACCCCTAATCTGGAACGGTGTGCTGTAATGAGCCAGGTTTAGCCTCCTTGAGCTATGCATTTCATTTGGAACAAAAGATAAATCAGCTGTTAATATTTAAGTAGGTCCTTTTAAGTTATTGATGGCTTACAGACATGAATGTAAATCCTCTCTCTGACAGAAGACAACAGGGGACTCGGCACCACAGCTGTGCTTATAAATAAAGTATACATCGTCAAGTCACACTGAGTAACAAATGGGCTTTCTGAAAGTACTGGAGGATTCAAACATACCCCATGCTGGTCTGGCACAAAATTATGTGTGTTCTGCCTGACAGAAATGCATTGCTCTTATTACCATGATGAAGGCCATGTTTGACATGTTCCTCTTAATTATAGAATCGCACATGGATATCACACACACTCAGCTACATTGCAGATGCTTAGCGATCATACATCTGCAATCTGTCTGGTCAAAGTGATTCATAACTAATGTTCATGTTCAAAAAATTGCTTCCCACTGCAATTTTAACTTGTATTTTTGTAACTGTGAATACAGTGCAGAATTTATCTTCCTATCCATTTAAAAACATGGAGTGAACCCTCAGTTGAACGTGCAGTAAAGCTGAAGAGATTATCATTGACTGCATTTTTTGAAAGCGTCAAGCCTCGTTTTTCAAAGCAAGCGCAGCTGCATCTGGGGCTAGCGATGGATATCTATCTCGTAAGAACATGTCCCTTTGTTGCTGTTGTTTGGGAATACTCCTAATGAACACGTCCTGATATATTAATTACAGCACTGTCTTCTGTGCCCCGCTTTATTACTGTTTAATCTGGGAATCCTTAGGGAATCCTTGGGAAAGCAAAGCGTTGTTTCTGTTAGGGACTTGGAAACCTATTCAAATAACGTGATGAGTGGTGTCCAAAACTAAAAAACAAGAATGATGTCTTGATGTAATCTCTTATTCTACCTTGATGTCTATTTATTTTAATGCGATATTTCCTCTCTCCGGCAGTGGTAACACCTGAAAGTTAAAGACTAACAATAGGTGCGTTTACACTATTCTTTCTAAACCGGATCAAATTCTGATCAAATGAGTTGGTGTTGACATGTGTGAACCGCAGAAAATATTCCACCTTGGGAGGTTGTTGAAATCTGGTTCAGACTGATACGATAGCATTTTATCCAGCTCAGATCATGGTGTAAACGCTCTGCCCACTTAACTCTCATCTGGTGCAACAATTTCCTTGGTTTGGTCAACGGTCATTCTCGGTCAATAATTATAGTAGGCTACGTATGCATAGTCTTGGAATTTTACAGAACCGACGTGGCTCAGATTTCAAATGTAGATGTCAGCTTTGATGTGGTTCCAAGATTAATGTAAACGTACCCAATGACACCAAACAAAGCGGAATGGGTGATTTGCCTTTCATCATCTTTAACACTGTTGATTGTAGAATATTGCACTGTAGTATGAACTGTAGTATTAAAATCACAGAAATAAATTACTTCTTTTTTTACAGAAATAATAAACATATCAAAACATTAGCAACATCATTAAAATGCCAAATTGGATGGTATGCCATAAAATAACTAAAAGCATAAATGAGTATGTTGTTAAAATGCATCATACTGTAGCTTAAAAGATATCCTCTTCCAAGATGACCTGCATATCATGCATTTGACATATTAACCCTTTTGAAAAGAATACATATATTTCACATGTGAAATGTCCAAAACACACATACAGTATATACTGAACATGTAATCATATGTAAATGTGACAACGTGTGATTGCGTGATGTGCACATGCGGCAATATAATGATTCAATATGCATTTCACATGTGCAGAATTCATGTGATATTTTTTTCCCGTCAGGGAAGTTAAGTAAAGCAGTTTCCAGGTTTAGTAGGCGACTGTGCTGAAAGCAGCTATGTGCTGCAACACTCTCAATCCTTCAAACTTCCAGTCAGAATTCACTTTCTTAATTGTCCCTGAAAGGAATCTATTATAGGTTGAGTCTCAGTGGAAGTCTCAGGTAGCTGCTGTATGTGATTATGAACCTCTCTCTGGGAGTGGCTTGAGCGCTACTCGTAAGCCACTCATGGTCTATATTGCACAGCATGGGTGAGTCTGAGTACAGTAAGGTGCTCCGTGGCTTTGGAACAACACGTCTAATGAAGTCCCTACAGGCATTCAGTGCTTGAGGCCTGGATCCAGTCAACATTAGTCCTTAACTTTGATTCACGATTAAATGCCATGCTGTGCAAAGTTTAATTTGTTTTCCCTCTTGACAAATGGAGTTTGGTGATTTTAGCAACCATCAAAAGGAAATAAATCATTTGAGTTTGCAATGAAAAAAAATAGTTAAGGTTAAGAATAATATTGATTGAATGCATGATGTCAAATGAAAAATTGCAATCCTATGTAAACAGGGATGTTACTTTCAAAATGTAGGGAGCCATACTACTTTCAATTTGGTATTTTTCCAGCAAGCACAGAGCTGAGTCTAAAGGTGATAGAGAAGGAGACATTATCATATCTTCCTCACGCGCAGCTTGAAAAAACCTGAAAATAATGTGCTGTTTACATCAGAGTGCCCCCTCATTGTTCTCAATTATTTTGCCATTTTAATGACACTTTCCTCTCTATATTAATGTGAATGAACCCTCCTCCCGCTAAGTTAGACAAATAAAAGATAAATAAAACCCAAAGTCATTTTGCAATTCCTTGTATCATTTTTCACCTTGATTTTTTATTTTTTTTTTTGTAATTACTTCTAAACACTAATTAATCCTTCATGCAGGTATTAAAAGAAGGGCATTTATTATTGGATTATTAGATCACACACCTTCCCTCCCCACATGGTGCAACTCATTACGTTCATAGTAATATTCATTGTCGTTTCAAATTGGCCTGAGAGCTTGCTGTCCTTTGGTCACCTACAAAGGCTAACTCTTTATTAATGCTGTTTCTATTGGTTAATTTCCTCGTACACCTTCTGCTTCCCCATATGACACTAGCAACACATGCCAGTTTGCCCTTTTGAGCCATTTCATTTGCATATGCCCTACTTAATGTAACTTCCAAACAGTAGCTGGACATGTGACCAGACTATATGAGGGCAAATGTAGAGGACGTGCAGGCCCAGTGGGCATTGTGGGATGTGGATTGTCCCCTCCCGTGCATTTCCCTATAACTTTGCTGATAATAAAGTGCAAATGTTAAGACCCAGTTTCAATACAGCTGCTGTCCAGCCTGTCCTTAACTTTACATTTTCTCACACTTAAGCGATAGCATGGGTTTAGCGGTTTCTCAAATGAACTTAAAAGTCTATACAAAGACGTCAGACTGAATCTGTGCGCGAGTTAACTGAGCAGACAAGCTCAATGTTACAGTACAAAAATTACATTCCTTAGAGCTACATACAAAGGCCTGTAAGAAATGTATACCAATAAGAAGCATAAGATGTTTTTGCTAATTAATCTTCAGTGCCTTTTATTGATGGCCGATTTATTGGTATAGAAACAATCTACAGTGAACACATTTCAAATTTTGATTAACAGCCATGCAGTTACTGGTCTGTGCATGCTGACAGGCGGTGAGGTGTCCAAAGGGGGGGCTGATGAAGGAGGCACTACAAATATTCATTCGGTGATGAATCTGACCGGATACTAACAAAACCAGGATGGTTCATTGCCTTGAACTGCAATCGTGTCTGTTCTTCTTTTTCTTCAAAATAAATAAATAAAAATACTCCTTCATCACTAAAGCTGTGAGAACAAACAGCACAGGCTGGATTTATTCTCAATTCAAGAACTCTGCAACATTTCTTTAGCTTAAACTTGAAATATGAATACTACTGCAATATTAACTATAGTGTTATAGTTAAATTAGTGTAATAGTAGTATGTACTATAATATATATATATATATATATATAATATACTATAATGATAGTATTTACTATTATTACATGAAACACAGATTGCAAGGTTACTTGAACATGCTTTGGAACTGTGCTTGTTTATTCATTCATTCATTGTCTTATTCCTGGTCAGGATTGCAGGGGGACTGGAGCCTATCCCAGCATACATTGGGTGAGAGGCAGGAATACACTCTGGACAGGTCGCCAATCCATCGCAGAGCACATACACCATTCACTCACACACTCATACCTATGGGCAATTTAGACTCTCCAATTAGCCCAACGTGCATGCCTTTGGACTGTGGGAGGAAACCGGAGTACCCGGAGGAAACCCACGCGGACACGGGAAGAACATGCAAACTCCACACAGAAAGGCCCCAGCCGGGATTCGAACCCGGGACCTTCTATCCACTGTTTATTTTCTGTGAAATATATTGATGAAAGTTTAGTTGTAACCTGGCATTATTTTGATATCAATCATTTGGTATGTAGACCTAATTTAGGAATTGCATTTTACAGATATATATAGAGTATATGCTTTGTATATGTGAGTATCTTAGCTTTTTTGTTTTGTTGCATTGAAACGCTTGTTAAGAATATAGCTGTACTGTCCCAAACATTGTTTGCTTTGCATTTTCTCCTTTCCCTGTCCAATGAACACTCTCGATCGGACAGAGGAGGTACAGCCGGGAATACAAACAGCAGGTGAAGCTTTGAAGCCCTTCTCAGCCACGGTGAGCCACAAAAAAAATCTATTATATTTTCCTGGATGGAGAAATAGTGTAATAATATAATGGCTTATGATAATGGGATGGCTTGTATGCAGCACAGCTGGGCCAAATTCAAATACCCTCACAGTGCAAATCTGCAAAACATAAACACACCATCATTACAAATAGATAATAAATACTGGGTCTATTTTAAGCCCTCGCATCCCATAATGCATGTTACCGAAAACCAAACCATTTTGGATTCATATTCTCCTTTCGCTGATCTGATATGAAGGCAAGTCTGAGTCACACAGATAAACATGTGTATTGGCGGTAACGCTGGGCTGTGTGTCTGTGCTTGAAATTTGGAGAAGTGGAGGCAAGGCCTGCCCAAGCAAGAATCGATATCTCTTCAAATCCCTCTTCAAAGCCTGCCCATATGTATACTAGAATATATCTCACGATTATATAAACACCATTCCTCCCCCAAAAAAGGCTTTGATATTACTCTTCCTCCATGCCTCGTTCTTTTCCTGGTTTTAGATGGCTGAAACCTTTCAGTTCAGTGTTGTTAACTCTTTCATATGAGTCCAAATGGGATTGACTGCACTCTGCCAGAGTCGATTTAACACTGAACATTTTGTTTTGTTGATGGAAAGGAGGGCTTGGGGGATGGGGGGGTTGTCTCAGGGGGCGTTACCTGGCGAATGTGGAGGGGGTGTGCACATGAGCACCACGCCCTGCCCTTCCCGTACTGACACGTCTCCTCTCGTCTTTCCGCTGAAGTTCCCCAGATCTGTGGCGACAAAAATGGAAAAACGAGCTGGGTCAAAGGTCAAGTACGCATTTGAAAATACTTGAACTCTTTAGATGCCGGTGGAATTTGAAAACACTCCCGCAAATCCATGAGAATTTAAATACATTTATTAAATGCAATTCTATTGGTGTCTAAATGGTTAGAGCATTTCAAATAATTATTGCACTAAGGTCTGGAGAGTGGCGCATTGAACAAGCTAACTCCACACACCAGAAAGGCACAGATTGAGGCTACAGTACATGACTCCTACCACAATAAAACTTACATGGTATTACATAGTGAATCCCCTCAACATGTGATCCTTTGAAGAAAAGGAATATCATTTCAAAGCCAGAGAATTAGGTCACTCCAGATAATGAAAGACAGTAACTCTTGCGATCTCTCTGAAATGTTCAGGCCTCACAGGAGGAGCTGGTTTTGGCACGTAGAATAGCACTGACAGTTACAAGGAACCCTCCCCCCCCCCTTGTAGAGAAACTGGGCCAAACATCAGGTCCACTGAGTTTGATAGGAGGTGCAGCGGAACCCACCAGAACCTTCCGGCACTGCAACCCCCCTCCACCCCCTGCCTTGTCACCAAGCAGACACCGTGAGCCTGGAGAACAGTATGACCAGTCTGCGCCAATATGCCCCAGTTAACCTGCTGCTGAATAGCCAGAAAACCAGGCGGGGAAAGTATTGATGAAACTCATGGGCTGTTTTTCATGCAGCGTTTCACATAAAACACGTCCTGCGGAAAGGCTTGTGGAGTTGTGAAATTGTGGGTGGGCAACGATATTCTCAGCTAAGTCATGAAAATGAAACGCGGCGACATTGCAAAAGACAGGAGGCTTCCACAATCTGCTCACCTGCTCATATTCTCATCATAGAATCTCATAACTGTGTGTGTGGGGGCATTCGAGCTACCTTCAATAAACACTAATAAAACATTACTTCTCAGATGCTCTGTGCCATAAAAAAAAAAATAGGTTAGGCAACTGGGTCGAAATAAACACATACAATTTGGGGGTGGGTAGAAGATTAGATATGGGGGCAGAGGAGTGTGGTGGCGTTCAGCCCCTGGAGGGGGCTTCATAATAACGCTTTGAGAGAAACATGAAAACCTGACAAAATGCAGACGGTTTTGACTGTTCCATCGCACTCAAGCATTTTCCTGAAGCGGTCCCAGCCCAATCACTTCTGACTGGCGTGAAAAACCATCTGCAATCATCTCATCTGAATGGCAGAAGGTAAACTAACAATTTTTACACCGCATCCCAAAAATATTTAATTTTGGGTGATTGTCAGCATGTTGCCGGTGAGGTGAGAAGGCGCCATCGACAAAGGGGTTGAAATCGATGTCAGCAGCTGGCATCACCTCGCCAAAATACTTGTATGGTGATGTAGAAATGGCTGAATCCAATCAAACCAGATCAAACACTTTTTGAAAGCACGCTCTTCTTTCCAAAGTACGGGCGTCTAATAAATTAATTGTGTCGACTCCACTGTGCTGTATTTTGAGCTGTGCTGCGGAGAGAAGCGTGATCTAGAAAAGCTTTGCAAGTCTGGGGGAAGAGCAATCGGTTTCCATTCATTCTTTTTTAAGGGAAGGGAAGAAATCAGCAGAGTTTGCAGCATACCTGAATATAATAATAGCAATCTGTGCATGCCTGAGTCATGCTTTGAATGCATGCTTGAGTACATAGGCGGAGGGTGAACCAACAGCAGGGTAAAGCTATGAAGTCTAGGCACATGCGCATTCTCTGTGCATCCACTATATTTTGACCAGTAAATGGCAATGTGCAGCAATTATGACGCAAGTCATGTATCATAGAAGAAGAGACTCTATAATTAGTATTATTAATAGTATCATTGTATCATACTAGCTAGGTTAATAATACTAGCTAGGTTGCTATATGCTATCTATCTAGCTAGCTGACTTGTTATCTGATTAACCTAGCTAGCAAGCTGATTTATAAGCTACCAAAGTTCTTAATTTCATATAGTTATGAGCTGGTTCTCCATTTAAAAATGTTATGCAGATTTTCTGGTGACAGGGTATTCCGCTCAAAGTAGATTCAATTCAAACTTTTTTTGATGCTTGTCCAAGCTTAAAAGCAAGCAACACAACCAACGCCAGGGCTCCATTGGAAAACAATGCCTTCCAGCGCCTGCAATGGACGCCTGAAAGCTGCATGTGAACATACCATCTCAAAATCGTTGACCAATGAATTTAAGCAAGTGCTACATTATAATATAATAATAACTTATTATAAAATGCTCCGGAATGAATGAGTAAATAACATTTTTCACTTGAATTTGAACTTGAACTACAAGGACAAAGGGCATCAGGGTCATATTAAATCGGCTCCATTTTGATTTAAACTCTTGTCAGAACTTTCAGACGTAAATTCCCATTTTCTTCTTTTCAGAAAAGTTGATGTGAAAGGTCGTGTGGCGCAGCTGTTTTGGGGAATAAATCTGAGCGTTGTTGATATTCTCCTCTGGAAGCGATAAGAGGGTGTCTTCGTATCCAGCAGCTGATCTTCCACGCAGTCAGAAGCGATAGGCAAGCTGTCGACCTGCAGCAGGTGTCTCTGCACCTGGTGCTTTTGTTCCATCGCTCTCATGGAAGTCTCTGCCATTTCACCGGGAACAGTCAACAATTACACCTTGTGGCGGATTCACAAACTTTAATGTCTTTTACATTTCGGTCACGTCAAGCCGGGATCAGGGTTCAAAGCCTTCATCTCGCAGAATGCCATGCAGTCATTTTCTTTAATAAACTGTGTTCCCGACACATGTCAGACATAATTTGCATCAACGGAAACAATCTGTAGTCAAAGGGAAACCATTAACTAGCACGAGAGCCGGAACCAACGCTGACTGACGCTTTGATAATCGCAAGGACCCTTTTGCAATTGCATCTCGTCTTCTAAGGTGCACTAAAGCATCCGTTTCCGTTTCCTGACTTTGCGGGTGCACAAATAACCTTTGAGAAGCAGTTACCAATTAACACACGTTCTGCAATTGAATTGTTAATCCCAATGCAATTACTTCATGTAATATTTTAGGTTACAGGTTCTGTTTGCCTTATTGCACAGCTTGGGCATGCATCATACATTAACACTAATTTTTCTCCCCCAGAATTCAAACACGGTGCATCTATCTAATTATTGACCTGGTTATGGTGGTAATATATCTATTATATAACCATCTATCTCCGGAGGGATTTCCCCTTGTTTTTCCATTGCATCAGAACAAAATTGCACCCTGCATCCAGATTATAGATCTGGTGCCACTGTGCATTTTACAACACACTACTGCTTGTTATCAGATTAGAAAAATATTACCAGGCCAGCAGGAAATGTGCAGTGTGATGGTGAAGGTTCAACAGCTGAGATATTGGATTGGGATGGCAGGTATGGGCCTACCCCATCCCTGTACAGCACGGACAGCTTGTCACTTTTCAGGGCTTCCCATTCTATATAACTGAAATAACACAGGACAAACTCAGGGCCAGTTCCTTGTTGTTAGACTCTTGGAGAGTTTAGAGAAATTCAAGGTAGTAGACCGATGGTAACTAGCTCTTTGGTGCTGATCAGGGGTCCATACCTGCTGAGGCTGAAGGCTATATCCACCCGCACATTGCACACCACACAGGCTGCCCCGCGTTAAAGAAGGTCAACATCTCCGTGAAAAATGGAAGACCCAACAAGAGGGGAGGAGAAAGGAGGGGGAGGTAGGCTCTCCAGCCCAAAGCCATTAGCAGACAGGCAGCTAAAAACAGGCATGGAAAAGCACATAACATATTTCACATACGAATGCACAGACTTCACTGGACTTGCCATTTCTATAGACAGGTCCCATCACCGGGGGTGATAGCCCAGCTCATTAAGCGTGGACCGAGAAAGGTGATCCGCTCTAACGAGCTGTCAGAGGAGCACCATGTGATGGAGTCCCTGTAAACATGCTGTCAGCGTCACCCTTATTGATTTATTGGTGCCCCCCCCCCCGGTGCTGTCTGTGACATCATCTTACCTCAGCTGCTCGTCAATTCAAAGGCGACATATGAATTATAGTTAATCCATACTTCCTCCTGTACTCTAAATGAGAAAATAGATTTTCTCCCCACTGTCCCCCTCATCCCCCCCACCCCCAACCCCATCCCCCTTTTTGTTTTGCCCCTCATAGAGGGAAAAATATTAAAATATCAAAGGTATAGAAATAAATAAAATATCAGCCGACAGCCCGAATGTTGAAATTACAGGAGGATGGTGGCGGAGGCCCTTTTTGGGGTATGGAGCAGTAAATTGCACTGACAAGGAGGTGCCAGTAAAAAGGGGGGGTGATTTAAAGCCCTGTCACAGGAACTGCAGAGACACCTTTTACAAGGGACTCGTGAGGGAGCCATGGTGACAGTACAGCTGTCAAGCAAAAGTGTCAAGTGAAGGAAGGTTCATACCAGCTGAGTGGCCAATCGCCTAGCGCGCTTCTCTCGTCTCATCAAGCTCTCTCTGAGGCCCAGGGTTTGACCAATTAAGGTTCACCAATTAATAGTGAAATAAGAATGGGTTTCTTGTGTAAACACGTCTGTCTGTCATCCAGAAATGGACAGGTAACTGAAAAAATAATGGAAACACTTTAGTAAATGAAGGGTTCTGGCAGCTCTGTTATGGTGTGGGGAGGCTTTTTCCTGGCATGGTTTACATCCATTCACTACATTCCAGGGCAAGGTAAATGCAATGGAATTCTGAGTGATCAACTTCATCCTATGGTGAAGAATTTCTATCCTTATGAAAGTGGTCTCTTCCAGGATGATAATGCCCCCATCCACAGGGCACAAAGTGGTCACTGAATGGTTTCATGAGCGTGAAAACAATACAAACCATATGCAATGCCATCTCAATCATCAGATCTCAACCCAATTTAACACTGGAGATTCTGGAGCAGCGCTTGAGACAGCATTTTCCACCACCATCAACAACAAAACACCAAATGATGGAATTTTTTGGTGTAAGAATGGTGTTGCACCTCTCCAATAGAGTTCTAGACACTTGTAGAATCTATGTCGAGGTGCACTGAAGCTGTTCTAGTGGCTTGTGGTGGCCCAACATCATATTAAGATGCTTTACATTGGTGTTTTCTTTATTTTGGAAGTTATCTGTACATAGAAGGGGTGGCCAGGTGGCTTTTTCAGATAAAGCAGCAGCCCTCAGAACGGTGACACACCCAATGCTCTGTCACTAAATCCACATCCAGTAGCAGCACAGGCACGTGCATTATTTTTATTATTTAAATATACCCCTATCTTCTTAAAATTTGGAGTGCCCAGTTTGTGTGTGTGTTCATGCTTGTCACTGTAACGTCCTCGATCAATTCAGCAGAGCGCAGATGAGCATGCGCTCTCCTCCGAAACACGGGATGTCAGCAGATTCTTCTTTTCACTCCACAGTCTACAAGTGAAGCTCACGCAGACATTGAGTCGGAGGAAGGCGATTCATGTGCAGCTTGTGCAGGCAGACTGCAGGTGCCCGCTTGGCCAGAGGGGGCTGCTGGTGTGTGATGAGACACGGATGTCCCGCCGACCGACATCCCTCCTTCCCCTGGATGATGCTACAGCCAATTATGTGCTGGCACTGACATGGTTCCAATTAAATACCAGACCACAGCATCTTCATGGGAAGGAGGGTTTGAGTCCGCTTTGTTGTCTCTGTGTCGTTCAGAATAGACTCCTCTGGTCAGTCGGGTCCCTGCAGTCTTCCTGTGCCGGCTGTGAATGAACTGCCTCCTCCATTGCAAAGACTTGCAGTTATAGGATGGGTAACACATACAGTCATGAGAAAAGGAAGAAACAAGGGGGACAGAGTATCGCTTAAAAAATACATCTGGAAACAATGCTAATAATGTAATACCACATAATATACAGTATAATGCGTTATAGAATCAATTCAACTTGTTTTTCAGAGAATACAATTTCATTAATGCTTTATCAACTTTCTTAGAAGAAAAAAAAGGTAGAATTAGAATTGGAATATTATTATTCCACGTGGCTCCAAGTTGAATGAAATTGTGGACACTTAATTTCTAGATTTAATTAGATTTCAGTCGCGTATCGACTTCTCCCGTGCAGGTCATCTCATTTTTCAGAGAGGTTACTCTCCCCGGTCACAAATCCTCTCCTGTTTGCTTTGTCTTCATTGAGAAAGGGATTATGCTGAGAGCGTACTGTGGAATTGATCTAAAGGAGCAGCATATTGGTACAACACCGGGAGCGTGGTTCAGTCATATTCAATCGTTCTGCTCATTGTCCAAGGGATAATGCTCTAGATGACAGATTATGAAAGATCTAGAGCAAGGGTCCTGGACTTTGGCACTGGCAAGCCTTTATTTATCATTTTCTTTACTTTATTTAACCAATCTTTAACCAGGCAAATGAATGAGAACACATTCTCATTTACAATAACGACCTGGCCAAGAGGCCAAAAACACAGTAGAGTCAATAAAACAGGCACACAGAAAACAAAGGGGTTTAAAACACAATACCGACATCAGAGACAACTTAAAACAACATAGACATAGGCTACATCATATGTAACGAGTGCACGAGTCTTTGAATATGCCCATGATCTTAGATTCAAAGGCAGAAATTGAGAGCAGAGTGACTGTTTTCAGGGTTTTCTTCAGCTCGTTCCAGTCTCTGGCTGCGGCATAATGAAAGGAGGAGTGGCCCAGCGCAGAGCTGACTTTGGGGGTCTCTAATTGAATTAATCTGGCGGATCTGGTTTTGCACACTAGGGAAAGTGTTTGCAGTAGAGTAGACAAGTACGGAGGGGTCAGACCTAGGAGGGATTTGTAAATGGTGATAGACCAGTGTATCGGACTATTGTAAAGACGGCCAATTGACAGAGGAGTATAGAGGGCACTGGTGAGCCACAGGGTCTGTTTTTTTTTTTTTTCAGATTAAAAATCTGCAATCAATTTAGAAACCAATAAAGCAGGTGAGGAGAATTAACCATGGAACCAGACGCTTTAACTGATCAATGAAGTGCTGAGTAACAATGAAATCAACACACCCTGTGGCCCTCCAGGACCAGGGTTGATGATCGCTGCAGTCTATAGTCTGCCACATAGATATTCTTCTCATTTAAATACAGAACACACACTTGAAACGTTTAAACACACTTGAGACATGCTGTATGGGATATCTGCTTTCCTTATTCATTAACTTCAAAAACACATGTTATATGTTTTAGTTATTTATAACTGAACACATTTTCAACTTGATCAGAATATTGAATATGCAGCCCTGTGTTATGCTATGGTGCGCTATATTATTATGAAATATATTTTTATTCGACCGATCAAAAGGAATTCAACCTCTTGGTGTGGACCATTTTCAAACAATTCTGCAAATGTAATTGTCAACAAGCTATCAGAAATATTCTTTAGATATCATAGACATAACAAAATGCCTTTTGTTAATAGAAATGACCACTCATTTAAGTTTAAACTAATTGAAACTGAGTCTCACAAGGATTACTGTGAAATTACATAAACCGCAAATGCAATAGTTAACTTTTATCAAGATGTTTAAATATAATAACTATATAGCAGTTACAGTGGAATTGCACCAAACAATTTACAACTTGTAAAGTTAAAAAGATTAAATTATATCATTTATATAATGAAAAATCGTAAGCCCTAAATGAAGATTCCCCAATTACTGTTCCTGTTCCTGCTGAGTATCCAGTTCGACGGGGGGGCTACGTGAAAAAAAGACCAATGTGCAACAGCCCTACCGGCCCAAAACTAGAGCCCCCGGGCATCCCCCAAAATAGCCAGTCCAGCCCTTCAGTTTAAAATGCAAAATCAAAATCATAAAATAAAATAAAATTAATAAATGTACGTATATCTCCCTGATTGGGGCTGATGACCAAGGTCGGTCTGGTAGAGACACAGGCTTCGAACCGTGCCCCTGACCGGCAGCGGACACCACACCGGACCAGGCAAATGTGGTGCATTAGACCGATATGCTATCCGCCATCCCCCCATTTTCACATATCTTAACTGGATCACTCACATGCTGTCTAATAAAATCCAGGTGGGCTTTGAGATGCTTTGTTTTAAGTAATAGCTTTTTTCTTGTCACCCCCTGTGCTCTTGATATTGTTGACTGATTCATTACTCCATTCTCAGCCACTGAACTCTGTAGCTCTTTTGGAGTCATTGTTGGCCTCACAGTGGCTTCCCTCACAAGTCTCCTCCTTGTGTGGTCACTGAGTTTGTAGGGAAAGCCTTTTCTAGACAGGGTCTGGGTGGAATGATGCAGTTTCCATGGCTTTATTATTGAGCCAACAGTGATCACGGGGATATCCAAACCCTTACAGTGCCCTCCAGAATTATTGGCACCCTTGGTGAAGATAAGCAAAAAAGGTCTTTGTTGTTCATCAGCTTGAATTTACACTCAAAATATGAGAGAAATCTAACCTTAAATTTAAGTAAAATTATTCAAAGAAAAAAATATCAAAAAATAAATTTTTTTCTCAAAAACATGTCACAATTATTGGTACCCTTAGAAATGCTTATGAGGTGTATTCCCATATATATTTCATTAAATTCATCTGAGTCTTTAGGAACTCGTTTTTACTTCAATTAAAGTTTAGATTTATCTCATATTTAAGATCAAGCTGATGAACAACAAATACATTTTTTCATAGCCTTTTTTTGCTCATCTTTACCAAGGGTGCCAATAATTCTGGAGGGCACTGTAGATATTTTTGTGTATCCTTCTCCTAATCTATGCCTTTTGATAACCATATCTCTGGCTTCCTGAGAAAGCTCATTTTTGTGCCTTTCCTTCAGATTCACTACCCGATCAATGATCCTCACAAAGACAGATGTTTTTAATCCTGAAAGACAGATGTTTTTAATCCTGAAATCATGACAACCACTGTTATGGCACACAGACAGAGGCCAATCAACTCATTGTGTGGCTCATTAAGGTAATGTTTTGCACCTGCGTTAACTTACAGCTGCCAGAGGGTTTGAATGCTGCACAGGGTTTGAATACTTTTGCAATCAACAGCTTTCCACTTTTATTTCATTTTAATATACGCCATTTAAAAAAAAAAACGTTTAAATTTTAAGTATGCATATACTTTTTTCACTAATTTTTCAGAAAAGTGAGAAGTATTTAACCATGCGTATGCATGATGGCTGTTAGCCAATCTCAATCAAGTATTAATCCAAGCTGTGGTATGTACATATACACACACACACATATATATATATATATATGTGTACACTACCAGTCAAAGGTTTTAGAACACCCCCATTTTCCAGTTTTTACTCAAATTTAAGCAGTTCAAGTCCAGTGAATAACCTGAAATGGTACAAAGGTTATGGTACAGAGGTAAAAAAAAAGTTTATTTGACCAAAAACTGAAAAATTTAAATTTCAGAGTTATATGCAAAAAAAGGCCCTTTTCAGGGAACAAGTAATGGGTTAACAGTCACTCTGTGCAAGTCGCGGACTCTGGATCCAGCAAAAGAGCCCCTTGACAAGAGCCAACTTTGACAGTTGGTGTCACACACTGAGGAACTATCCTTTCACCTACTCGACGGCCTACAAAGACCTTTCAAAATGTTAAGATTTCAGTAGTCCACTGGCGGTGCTTCATGGCCCAGGCAAGCCTCTTATTCTTATTTTGCCATCTTAGCAATGGCTTTCTTACTGCCACTCGACCTGTCAAACCTGCAGCTCAAAGTCTTCTCTTCACAGTTGAAACTGAGACTTCCTTACTTCGGCCAGTGTTGAGCTGTGCTTGAAGCTGTTGTCCTGTGAGCTGCCTATCTTCTGATTTTGTTGTGGCTTTGGGTCTGCCAGACCTCTTCCTGTCTGGGGGCCTCATTTATAAAACATGCTTATGCACAGATTTGATCTTAGAACATGCGTACCCTCAAATTCACGTCAAAATTCTGATTTATTAAAATAATCTTTGACGTGGAAAAGTACTTAGCTCCATGTCAGGTTCCAACTTGGCGTACGCACATTTCCTTGTGGCAATGTTGGAGTATTGCAGGTATTCGTGGTCTCGTCTCTTCTCTGTCCTGACCCCTCGCTGGTGGAACTACCTTCTGCAATCGGTCAGGACCGCAGAATCACTTGCGATCTTCCGCAAGAGACTCAAAACCCACTTTTTCAGACTCCACTAACACTGGATTCTGTACATCTAGCTAATTGTCATCACCACTGCCTACTTGCTCAACACTATATACCCCTGCTTACTCCATAAAAAAAAAAAGTTTTACTAACCTTTTCCTTCCCAGTGATACAGGTATGGTACGCAGCTGCCTGCAATGATGTCTATTGCTGTATTACTGCACTCATCTCTTGCGCATACTATGAGTGTTCCTACCATGTATTTATGCACATCTTGTAAGTCACTCTGGATAAGAGCATCTGCTAAATGCTTAATGTAAATGTAATGCTGCCTAATTGTTTCCTCATTATTATTATTATTATTAGTATTAGTAGTAGTAGTATTACCAGATTGAACACATTGCTTAGGCTATACATAATGGTTTGCACAATAAAGTTATTAATAAATTAAAACATAAGCTAGGCCACTTGTGGAAAACAAAACAAAAACACACATTGGTTTTCCAAAACTACCCATATTAGCATAATTGACACATCCTTGAAGGAAATTTATTTAATACACATATGGTTCCACATGTGTAAAACATTTCGGTCAATCTATAGGCTATAAAATGTCCAATAATGCAGTGCTGTTTGGAAGAGGAAGAATGGCAGCTTTGTCACTTCTCGAAGATATCGCCAACCGCACAATAAGAAGGGAACGAGTTATTAGAGATTTTGACCTCAGTTTTAAATCGGACCTTTGCTGCCCCCTCCCCCCCACCTCCTTCACAGCCTGGGCTACAGACTGCCAGGCCACATACTTGGTTTTACTGGTAAAGCCACTGGAAAGGCTCCCAAACAGCGTCCCTGCATGCATCTGCACCTCCGCCAACAGGACCTTGATTTCGGCCTCGCTAAAATTCTTTTTCTTGCAGCTCGTCATTATCAAGTAGAGGATTTGTGTTTTGATTCGAGCTCCTTTATATGCCAATGATATTAATTAAGGGGCGTTTACAAGGCGGAGATCTAAAACCATTCAGGTACGCACAATTTCATTATCATTTGTGATTTAGAGATTTCACATCTGGGGGGGGGGGGTGGCGTACGCACGTTTTGTTGTGCATACGTTCAATTTTCTGAATCACACGTATGCACATTTCAGAAATGACCTTAGATCACATGTAGGATGGTTTCTACGCAACTTTTTATAAATGAGGCCCCTGGAGTTTCCTCCAGTTCCCAAGTGACTTTTGATGGTGTAGGAAACTACTCACTGCCAAAAAAATCAACATTCTTTTTCAGTTTTTTTTTAAACTTCTGGCAGTTTACCGCTTACATTTGTACCATTTCAGGTTACTCACTGGACTTTAACTGCTTAAATTTAAGTAAAAAGTGGAAAATGGGGGTGTTCTAAAACTTTTGACCGGTAGTGTATATATTATGTTATGTAATGCATACATACTGTATGTATAGTATATGTATAAGACTGGTTATCAGAATTTTCCCCATTTAATATCGCTCCTCATCTTCAAAGAAACAGGCGTTGCACAAGGCTTTTTATTTTTTTCATGAATTAATACAGCCATTAATAAAGTAGTGGTTGCAACGTGGTGTGCAAGACAAGAAGATTACAATGGTTCTAACAGGTCCATTTAACCAGGCATGGTGAAAGAAAACACTGCCCCCCCCCCTTGTTTTTAACAAACAGGCCACTGAGGGCTGTGCTTTTATTACTGATGCTGAATGCATCAACTATGGAAACATAAGATCAGAATAGATATTGCAGCACTTCACAATATATGAGCAAATAAAAAAATGTAGTTTTTTGGACACAATATTGAACATTGCAATATATATACAGTATATATATAATGACATTGTTGTGAAATATATGTAGGGTGCTATCCCACTAGAAGTTAGAATTCTAATATAGTTGACGGGACAATGTAAGACTTGTTAATTCCCAACACGGTAGCAGCAAAATACAAGTATTCTTATAATACTGTATTAGTTTTTTTCCTAAATTTTTGTATATCAGTCTCATAAAAATATACTTAACTATCAAATTAATAATTACAAGTAAACTACAATATTAATAGTCAATTTATCTTAATCAGATCACATTATATATTTAGTTAATACCAAATCTATAACATTGATGACCTAACCAAGGGGTTGAAGGCATCAAGGAGTTCTTTACTAGAAGAGGTTGGCTCAATTCAATACAAGTGCAACATTAAGACAGACAACCTTGTAGAAAAATAATATGACATTTATTGAACATAACGTATGAAAATAGCAAAGCACAATTTAATACATTAATGAACAACAACTGTTTGTGTGAATGCGTGTATGTATCTGCATACGTGTATGTTGCATCTGTGCGCAAGCTTGTTGAGGCACGTGGCCGTGCCTGCATGTCCGTGTGTTCTCTAGCGCGTGCGTGGGTCGCGCGCATGTGCGTGCACGCTTTAACCACATGGGCATCAAGAACAAAGAAACAAGATGGAGAAACAAGATGGAGGGAAATTTGAATTTAGGTTGGAACCGAGGTGAAATTAAATAAAGATGCACTTGCTGCACACACCAGAATAACTGTGGAGTTATTGCGTATTTTGAGATCGGAATGCCGGTTTAGTAGATAACAATGCATGCAAGACCTGGGTCTGTGTGTGGTGTACTTTATCACTAACACAGGCAGTCAGTGAGCAGTTATGATAGCTACAAAAACAATGGTAAAATCTATTTGTACACAGTCATGAACTATGATACATTTTACGTCCGCACAGTACCAACAGTTTGTACAGTCAGTACAGACCAAACAGTTTGTTGCTAATTGCCATGCCCAGATTATTACAGCCTTACTATTTCGTTTGCTCCGTGGTCGGCGGGGTTCCATGCGTTTCTGGTTCGGAGGAGACGTGGGAATCTGGTTGTGATGTGTCTCACGAAGTTGATTATCGGAGATGAGTTTTGAACGAAGGGAGCTGGCCGCTTCTGTGTTCACTCAAATGTCCGAGATTGTTAGGTGTATTATTTAACAGCTCTTCACGAATTAGCGTTGCTTGCAGCTAAATTTGTGGAATCGGCGCTCTGTGGATTCCGCTGCCGTTTGGAGAACGTGTCTCGCGCGTGTCTTCACAGGCCTCTTGTTAGGTCTGTCCCAGGCCGCTGGTGACGGAAGGACAGAACAGAGCAGGAAAACCCAGAGGGAGAACAGATAGTGTTCTCTGATTTTATATGTTGCATTGAGGTACGCATTTCCGCTTATATAGTATCGTCACTGTACGTGGAAATGAGAGCCTAGGAGGCGGGACCGAATGACGTCATGGGATTCCCTCCTGCGTTTGGGGTTGGATACGTGATGGAGAATGCTAAGCACTTAAAATTATATTAACTGAAATTGCATTTCAAACATATCATTTCATGATGGAATGTGCAGTCCCTACATATATTTATAATTTTAATTGACAAAAATGCCATATATTTACAATATATTGCAGTGTAATCCATTTCTATAAATGCTGTTGTCTTGGCTAGGGTCATATGGTTTGTTCCGGGAGGTTTCACAGTGTTCTGTGGTTTTCCCATTTTATCCTCCTCTACTCTCAACAGGACTGCGTATACATTATAACTGATTGAGAGAGAGGACTTTTGTTTTTACATTTGTAGTGCTGTCACTGAAATGTGTTAAGTCTCGTTCATTCCATTGAGCTGGTGTTCATCTGCAGTGTAGAGATGTGAAACAGTCAATTAAAAAACAGTCAATTAAAAAACACAACTTTTAGCATTCCTGAGACTGAGAGCTGTGCTTGGGACAGAAATGAACCCTTCACGGTCCCAATATGGCCCAGCTGCGCTAAAGTTCCAAGTATAGCCCCATGTCTGGATAGCTACATACATTTAAATAGCTTGTTATATGAAATTGTGGGATCGCCAGTAAAAACATTAGGCACTGTGCAAGTTTTGTGTCTGATCATTCTTTTGAGCTTTTGTCCACCCAGTTCACCTCTTAACTCAAATGATGGTGTTATGTATTAGTGTGGTGATGATGTTAATGTGCACATATTAACAGTTAGGGCCAATATGTAAACATTCCCTAGCACACAAGACTGCTTTGCTGATATTCTGTATTTGATCTCAGTCTGAGGCAAATCGTTCAATAAATGACTATTTTAAATTGGTAGTCAACTAAACAGTTAAAACTATTAAAGCTTTGCACTTGCAAAGAGTGGTTCAATACACAGAGGTAATCTCTACCCCTGTCAAATTGTGTAAGATAAGTGTTTTTTTAAATAAATATATGCATGTATGTATGCGTGCTGGTGTTTATTATGTTACATATTAAAATTTCACTGCAATAAAATGTACATCATAATTGGATGGGGTATCATGCGGCAATACCGTGAGCGATCAGGCGGTTGGAGAGATTACGGAGGTTGGAGAGATCAACAGATCACATGACATAGCCCACACTGTGGCAAGGGAATTACTTCCTGACAAGATCATGAGCAAATCCCTCTGCGTCAGGTCCTCATTGTCTGGAATGTGTGGAACAGCTTGCATTACATTACACTACACTACACTACACTACACTACACTACACTTTGCAGACGCTCTTATCCAGAGCGACTTACACAGTTTACGTTTCTTTACATACAATACATTTGCACAGCTGGAGCATTTACTGAAGCAATTCAGGATAAGTGTCTTGCTCCAGGGTACAGTGGCATTGCCCCACCTGGAATCGAACCAGAGAGCCCAACTTCAGCTTTTCATGATTTAAAAAAGCTGGGAACATGCAGAATAGCTTTCAGTTGTTCCTTTAGAGTTGAACAGTGACATTTAAAGGAGACAGCACATATACATATACGCCTGTATAGAGCAGTGGTACCCAATCCTGCTCCTGAAGAGTCGCAGGGTGTGCTGGTTATGGTTGTTACAAAGCACTTATTAGATCAATGGACGTGTGAATGTGATTACACAACAGTTTAGACACAATTAACTGGTGTCTTGTGTCTAAACTGGCTGATGATTTTGAGGTGAAAACAAAAACCAGCATACCCTGTGGTCCTCCAAGACGGGGATTGAGAACCACTGGTATAGAGTTTAGTATACCAGACTGTCTCTCTGTAGGAAGAGTGAAAGCAACAGGCCCCCGCACATTAACAAACAAAGGCCTGCTGTCAGAACAGCAGTTATCCCTGCAAGGTTAGCCTTTTGCTGCATCTTTCTGCAAAAAGCATTGGGTTAAAAATCAATATAAGCCCATAATACACGTCTAAAACAGGCAAATCTGCCAACAAGTGACATTCAATTCAACCCCCTACTTCTCCAGTAACAGAAGCGGAGCCCAGAGATGGGGGGGCTCAGGTGGCCCTTTGTACTGAGTGTGACCAACAGGGAAGCTTGCAGAAAAAATCTCCAAAAGTGTCTGGTTTTGTAGTAGTTTAAATAAAAAACAGATGAAAAATAATGGTGCAAATTGCCAGCAGTTGTTTCGCGTCTCATCAGCTCATCACTGAGCTAAACTGAATGCCCATATCCCCAGTGGGCTGTCTTTGATCCATGTTCCTCTGAATACACGTATGCCCTTCCAAATTTAACCTCCTAAATATAACCATGAAAACTGTATTTAAAAAAAAATACTGGGTCACAAAGTACTTTAAGTGTGGGCGGATGGCCCTCCAGATCCAAGGACAGCTCCCCTGATGGCGCAGCAAACTAGCGGCGGATGGCGGAGTACAGAGCGGGGCAGCTGTCCAGTGCTGAACCAGGAGGACAGCTGCAATCAATCCCCACATCAGGCAGCTCCCATTTGGTAATCAGGAGGCTCCGCATAAAGCAAGAGGCACACAAAGCCTCGAGGAAAGGCACCTAACCGTAGCTCATGTTACAGGCAACACCTCCTCCGGGGCCTTTCTCTCTCTCTCACACACAAACTCTCTCTCTCTCTCTCTCTCTCTCTCTCTCTCTCTCTCTCTCTCTCTCTCTCTCTCTCTCTCTCTCTCTCTCTCTCTCTCTCTCTCTCTCTCTCTCTCTCTCTCTCTCTCTCTCTCTCTCTCTCTCTCCCTCCCTCCCTCGGAGTTGCTTCTGCCAGCCCCTTCAACCGTACAGACCGGGACACCTGGCCACCTGGACACCTAGGACTCGGTAACCCCGGTCCCCAATCCAATCAGGCAACAGCCGGGACACCTGGCCACCTCTCTCACCTCTCTCT
The DNA here is from genome assembly GCA_029706075.1 of Aldrovandia affinis. NCBI lineage: Eukaryota > Metazoa > Chordata > Actinopteri > Notacanthiformes > Halosauridae > Aldrovandia > Aldrovandia affinis. The sequence goes on from JAINUG010000046.1 coordinate 5,512,526, forward strand.
CTCTCTCTCTCTCTCTCTCTCTCTCAGGCTCTCAGCGTCTCTCTCTCTCTCTATCTCTCTCTCTCTATCTCTCTCTCTCTGTCTCATTGATACATTGATGGGCAATATTTTGGGAAACCTATCTGTTGTGAATGAGGAAATGTATACATTGTCCATGAAAATGCTACAGATGTTTAAGATCTTGTTAGTTTCAGATAACTGTTGGAACTTCAACAAGTACTCAACTTGTACTCTCGAGGGAAATGCCAGAAGTGCAGGGATCGTATTACTACGTATCACAAAAGGTTGTTGTGACTAAGAAAATTTAGCATAATGGCTGTATCACACCATTGTATTCTCACTGTACCCGGGAATGATGCATGAAAGCACTGTCAGAAAAGTGTCAGAAAATATAGTAGGTCATCAAGGTATAAATGTAGTTTTTATTAGATCATACCGCAACAATTTTCAGGGAAGTGAGAATAACCCATGCATTCACTGGGAGCAGGCAGGACTTCCTGCTCTGAACTACTTAACAAGTGCTTGTGTACCACATGAAACTATTAAGTGTAACACACTCTATTTACTGATTATAAAAACAATTATGGGTAACATCTGTACGTAACTATGATTAGTTTACCTTCCAGTGAAGGAAGTCTAAAAATTAAACCCCAACATTGTTTTTAAGTGAGAGATAATTGTTGGCAAAGCCAAAAATAAAGGAAATTTACACAAGCACCTCAACCATTATGCCCCCACCCCACACACACATACACACTTTGTTTAATTCTAGTTAAATCCGTTTTTTTATATACAGTATATTGCAATACCCTGGACATACTGTATTTGTGCTACCTAACGGTCCAGATGGGTTATAAAAATAAATGACTTAGGTGACAGCCCTGGCTCCGCCTGGTTTCCCTCCTTTTCTCTTCTGCCCTCTAGTTACTACACATGGCGCTCTCTGACAGTAACCTCACTGTAAACAGTATATTGTTCCTTCTTTCCCTTTACAGTTCTTTAACTTTACTTTTCAATGGTTTTAATATTTAATAGCATGAGCACATTTGAAAGTGGTTTAATCTTCAGGCTATCTGTCCCTCGTGCAAGGCCTATGCATTACAAGCCACTGTTATTACTGAATCTTTACTTGCTTTAGTATTTTATATTGACTTTCATGGTCCCTTACATACATATAGACTCCAAATATTTACCCAAGATGTATGTGTGTGTGGGAGTATGTGTATGTGTGTACATCAATTTTCATCAGCGAGCTAGCCTGCTGCTAAGCAGCAGAAAGCACAGAAACGGAGCACACTTGGTTTCAAAGCAAAATTTGAAGAAATATCAATGTTTCACCAAGATTAATGGCTTAAGTGTGTCAGGACAACCACTAGTGCATGATTTGAAGGCTCATATAGAGTTCTGAAAAAAACATTCATCGATCACGCATTAGAGAGGGGGAATATAGTGCACTGTCAGACAGACACACAGAGAATGAAACAATTGTGGAAGAATGAGGATTTTTTTTGCCACACATGATACACTTTAAGGTAAAAACATTCCCTTTAGGGTCTTATTGAGGGGAGAAGAAATGGGTGGCAAGTATAAAAAGATATCCAGTCACCGTAGCAGAATAAGAAACAAATAGCTACAGATATAACAGCAGGCATTGGAGGCAGATTGCATGAAACGGTCCTGAGGCTCCAGAAGTATAACTACAGCAAGCCGTTTTAACACACCACATTACGGCGACGCAAAGCACCATTTCATTTTGCCTATAACTAACAAGAGAGAGCTTTCGAATGTTGTGCCACGGTAGGTATGAAGTCGATTCACCTGTGTGATTTGCAACCGCCTGGATTTTTTCCACTCAGTTGCATCCGCAATAAGCAAAAAAAAGTATGATTAATTCACCAGATTACTTATGTTGAACAATCAATTACACAATCAAAGAAAAAAATCATTAGTGCTGGTCTTAATTAGCTATAAAAAGCCAGTTTGAACCGAGGTATCAGGCATTCCACAATCCCAGGCCTCCTTTAATTAAATTAAGAGAATTAGTAGTGTTAGTACAGGAGGTATTATCTGCATTAACTGGAAGTAGCAGCTCAAATAAGGAGAGGAACTGAGTGTGGAATTCACACACACAATTTAAACAATTGGGAAGAGTACAATTATCATCAGGAGGCATGAAGAAAAGATGGCAAGATGCCATTGAGGCACACACAATTAAAAACCCATAATGCAATGTGGTTATTCCGTGCAAACATCACACACTGATGGCAGAGAAATGATTGCATTTAATAATTCATTTTTTCAGTCAGCTGTAAGTAAAACCATTGTCTGGCTGACATAATCTCCACATTGTATTGGCTTTATACAGGCAACCAACATTGCGCTGACAATTATTCAGTGCCACTGCGCCACACACAGCACTATAGGATAGGAGGGCAGGCGTATCTCTAACTGACGATGACCGTGAGCGTGGCTACCGGCCATGCAGTTGGGAGGAACTAACCCAGCGAGCGAGCGTACAGTGGCCGGCTGTCGGTCCTCCAGCGCTTTGAAAATCGGCACTACTCTGCTCGAGACATGGCAGTTGTGATGAGGATCAGCGGTTAAGAGAAGGAAGATTAGGATCAGCTGTTAAGAGAAGGAAGATGAGGATCAGCTGTTAAAGGAAAAATAGCTGGTGAATGCTCCTACTGCTAGCAGACTGCTGTGGTGCCGATTTGCGAAATGCTGGCAGACCGAAAGCTGGAACCCGATTGCGGTCGGAAAGTGCTTGCTTGCAGCAGTAGGCTGCGGAACCTTGGCTTACTTAAATTCATCCTACACTTGGATTAGCAAAGCCAGGTTTGTCCCAAACTCCAGTTACCAGTGACATAGCCGAGGCTCGGTTATGCCATCCAGCCTGTGCTAATGGCGAATGTTGAATGAAATGTGTCCTTAAAGAAGATGGGTTCCTCCAAATTGTCCTCCATTTGTGACCTCATATGGATGGATAAATTACTGCATCTACGCTCATCCCCACGAGAATCGCACTGGTCATTTCATATAATGCCTCTAATTAATGTGCGCCCCCTGGTGGTTCATGAGCTATGATCGTTCCCATAGTTTGACAGGGACATGTTTATGGTTTCCTCCCGCATTCTGACAGTAGACACAAAAGTGTTGGAAAACAAACAGATAAATCACAGTAAATATGAATTTAGGTTTTTTTTACGGGAAGTGGAAGAAGCGCTAGATTCACTGCAGACCATTTCCCAGCGTCGTGCCCATGAATTGTGATAAATGGTGGCCATTCGTTATGCTGAGAGAGAGAGAGAGAGAGAGAGAGAGAGAGAGAGAGAGAGAGAGAGAGAGAGAGAGAGAGAGAGAGAGAGAGAGAGAGAGAGAGAGAGAGAGAGAGAGAGAGAGAGAGAGGGGGCCCTGGATCCCAATGTTTTCTGCTGGAACTCACTTGTTTCCAGGCGCTAGCGTCATGGCAGCGGCGCTCCGATGGACCTAACGAAGAGGCCCCGGCTTGAGGAGAGTGACAAGCGTGACACCCGGGTCAGGGAACCGGGCAGGGAATGCTCAGACAGAGGGAAACAGTGGGAAGGATTTCTTTCCAACTGCACCCAGAACTTAATGTGAATACTAAACAGTAGAGGAAAATAAATCCTGTATGGATGTATTCTGAGTTATGGGCTATGGGGTTACAGTAGTCACACACACACACACACACACACACACACACACACACACACACACACACACACACACACACACACACACACACACACACACACACACACACACATTCAAACACAATCCCATATGCATACACGCATACACAATCACATGTACACACACAAAAACACACACACATAGACAATCATGTGTACACACATACATGACAGAAACATACCCACAAACACATGCAAACACACAAAATCGAACGTTCATAGCTTTTTGTAAAGTGTGAAGAGGCTCGCCTAGAGCAGGGGACAGTATCTGCTGATCTCCCTCTCTTTCAGATGAGCCAGCACTGCCAGAGACCATAAAAACCCCCTTTCTTTTCACTTCTGTTTTCAGTGAATTTACACAGGATATAGTAGGTGTACAACATGGCACCTTCCTATAGTATCTTTATTCCAACTGTGTCCTGTTCTAAAAGGGGTGAGAATATCAAGGTCTTGCAGCATTGAAGGGCTTTGTTCTGATCGCTGCATGAATATCAGCTTGTGTGACTCATTTAACAATGCAGAAACAGGCTCACAGGCTCCCATCGGCAAGCCAAAGCAAAACAGAAACATACCACAGCATCGCACGCTGAATAAAATGCACACTGCACCGCTTATTCTAGAAACCGTCGGAAGGCCGTTTTAGGTTAGCGAATCCTCCCTGCAGGCATGGCAGCTAAAGCTAGCATGGTCATCGCTTCTGGGGAAACTGTGAGCAAAACAAACAGTGCATTTTTTCGCCAAAGCGGCAAAGCGGCATGCCCCTGGCCCCTCCGTGTGCTTTCTTGGCTTGCAATGATGCTCTGGAACAGGGCCAGGGCAGGGAGGTGGGGGGAGGGGGAACAGGGGAGGAGAGCAGCTTCTCACTTTCATTTACTGCAGCTGCACTGTGCATGGGCCCTTTCGCAGTGAACAACACAGTGCCTGGAGACCCTGCCACCCGAGCCCATGGAGATGGCACGCCTTGTTAATCTCCGAAATCAAAACTGCCGTTTTAACATGGAAACTGCCCAGTGCTCACATAACAACCTGTGGCATTGCCAAGTGAAGTCCTTCGATAATGAAGCAAGGGTGTGTGCGGGAGAAGGCTTGTACAGAATGTGACGCATAGTAGCGGTGTTAAGAGACCTATAAATCTTGAAAATAATTTCTCTCATTCTACCTCAACCGTATGTTACAAATTCCACACAAAAAGCCTGGAGCGTTCGCTGTTCTGTGAACCAACTTGGGTAATCCCACAGGTTTCTGGTCTTTGAACCAGCTCTTAATGACTTCATAGGAGGAATTTGTTGCATGGGGCCAATCCAACCTGTTGTCTCAGCTGTCAGTCAACAACTGCTTGAAGGAAATTATGCTCCCAGGACTGTGGATCTCCAGAAACAGGAGTTGATTCATCGGTTGTAAACCTCTGTTAAATGTTTCCTGTGATCAAAGTGGGTAGGGAATGCAAAGCATATTTTAGATGTAGGGGATGATTCAGGGTGGACAGATGTAGAGAAACAGGCTTTGTGGAAATTTAACCAGGACACCAAGGTTAATGCCCCTACTCTTTCAAAACGTTCCATGGTATCTTTAGTGACCACAGTGAGTCAGAACGGCCAACACATGTCCTTAATCAAGGCCTGCTGCTGGCCTGAGAGACGATACAGGTAACTGCCAAAATAACAGAAACACTTAAGTAAATGAAGGGTTTTGGCGGCTCTGTTTTGGTGTGGGGTGCATTTTCCTGACATGGGTTAGGTCCACTCAACCCCTTAGAGGGCAAGGTAGACCGCAATAAATAGAAAGCCATTCTGAGTGAACACCATCATCCTATGGTGAAACATTTCTAGCCCGATGGAGGTCTCTTCCAGGATGACAATGCCGACATGCACAGGACATGAGTGGCCATTGAATGGTTTGATGAGCATGAAAATGATGTAAACTATATGCCATGGCTGTCTCAGTCACCAGATATCAACCCAATTGAACACTTATGGGAGATGATTCTGGAGCAGCACCTGAAACAGCAAGTTCCAAAACATCAAATGATGGAATTTCTTTGTGAAATTGCGTTGCATCCTTCCAATAGTTCCAGAGTTCCAGACACTTGTAGAATCTATGCCAAAGCACATTGAAGCTGTTCTGGCGGCTCGTGGTGGCCCAAAGCCCTATTAAGACACTACGTTGGCGTTTCCTTTATTTGAGCAGTTTCCTGTAAGTGAATAAGGCAACACAGGTATACTCACATGCAAACTGGAGATTGGCCTCCCGGCTAACCACGGAGCCCATGCTGTTGTCTGCCCGGCACTGATATCTCCCCACATCGCTCTCCTCGCTAGGGTTGGTGATGATCAGGGTGCCATCCACCAGGCGGTAGTGATAATTGCTGCTGACATCCACCTCGGTTCCATTGATCAGCCATCTGGGGAAAACAATGTAATGCTGTCATTGTAACATTGGCAAAAGTGTAAGTAAATGCCCCCCTTGATTTTCACAAGGAAGCCAGCACGGATCGGACTGTGTGGATTTCCTCTCTCTCTTCAGCGATTTTCTAATGATGAAACCAACAACAACCAATAATCTAAAATGTTTATAATAACAATACAAAGTCATAATATTCTTAAGTATTAATTAACAATATTCTGATCTGGCCATAGGCTTGCAAAGGTTAATCTAGGAACAGCAATAACCATTGGACTGGGGCAAACTCAGTGTTTTCATGGAAAAGATGCAAATTCCTTCAAAATGAATGAGAAAAACAGGATAAAATCAGAAAACAGTACACATGAGTGTGTGTGTGTGTGTGTGTGTGTGTGTGCGTGTGTGTGAGTATTTGTGTGTGTGGTACTATTGTACTTCTACTTTTTTTTAAATGAATGTTGGGACTGCAAAGGGAGAAACAGCACAGTACACAAGAGTGACATGGACTCCTGTAGTAAAGATAGTAGTGTATTCAGGTATTCAGAATGTACCCTTATTGCAGTGCTGTATCGCTCACTGTGGGGCACACCTGCTCCTGACTCACCTGTAGGTGGGGGTAGGGTTCCCCCGCGCATCGCAGTTCATTGTCACTTTCTTCTCGTCCGAGTCCAACGCGAATATCGCATCGCCAGGCTCCTGGAGAAACACAGGTCCAAACTCCATGCTTTCTAGACACAGAGAGAGAGAGAGAGAGAGAGAAAAACAAACCCACTGTACCGTTAAACGCTGCCCTCTCCACACTGCGCACTGTCTGCTCTAAGAATCGGAGCAGAAGGTGAAAACGGTGCAAAATAAATGTTAAAAAATTAATAAATACAGCAGGCAGACATGAAAAATTGCCGGCCAGCTCAGCGTGCCGTATAGTGATTCATTCTATGGAGGGGAGGGATGCCCTGCCTGGTTTAAGATGCTTTAAGATTCCCAGTGTGAACATGCAGGAGGGAGAGGCCCATCTGCCATTGATTCAGCATTACAGGGTGTCTGCATTTGAAATTCTCCCCAACTCCTCATATCTGCAATGTCATTTGTTCCACTCCAACCACGTTCCTGCCCGCGAGCCCTGTTCCCTGGCATTTCGCTGTGGAGTCGGTATGAATCAATCCAATTAGTATTGTAATGAAGCAGTCACTTTTACGATTTTTCACAGTGCGGCCAGAGGAACAGGGAGAGAAGATTACAGGGGTTTACAGGGGACCGCTTTACTGGGGAAGGGAGGGAAACCATTAGATAACAACAAACCAAAATAAATAGGAGAATGGGCTGACAGATAAAAACACAATCCTGTATTATATGTGTGTTTGGAGGAAAACTCTGGAAGTCTGGAAGGCATGCTTACACTCGGGTCAGCAGCCCAATATTCTTAAGGCTCAGGATTTGTGTTTTGCAAAGGGCAGGGCATTCTTCATAAAAAAGGTTAAAGGGAGGTGTGTAGAGCAGGGTGTGTAGCACAGGGTGTGTAGATGGAGGTGTGTAGAGCAGGGTGTGTAGAGGGGAGGTGTGTAGAGCAGGGTGTGCAGAGGGGGTGTGTAGAGGGAGGTGTGTAGAGCAGGGTGTGTAGAGCGGGTGTGTAGAGCAGGGTGTGTAGAGGGAGGTGTGTAGAGCAGGGTGTGTAGAGGGAGGTGTGTAGAGAAGGGTGTGTCAAGCAGGGTGTGTAGATGGAGGTGTGTAGAGGGAGGTGTGTTGAGCAGGGCGTGTAGAACAGGGTGTGTAGAGCGGGTGTGTAGAGGGAGGTGTGTAGAGTGGGGTGTGTAGAGGGAGGTGTGTAGAGTGGGTGTGTAGAGGGAGGGTGTGTAGAGTGGGGTGTGTAGAGGGAGGTGTGTAGAGGGGGGTGTGTAGAGGGAGGTGTGTAGAGTGAGGTGTGTAGAGCAGGGTGTGTAGAGGGAGGTGTGTAGAGCGGGTGTGTAGAGGGAGGTGTGTAGAGCAGGGTGTGTAGATGGGAGGTGTTTAAAGCTGGGCATCATAGTAACTAACAAAGTTGGTGCACCAACCAGTCAGATTAAATAAGACACAAAGGCATCCTGTCCAAGGTGGAGGAGAAACTGGGCCGTGCTGTGTGTGCATTTCCCTGTGCCTCATTTATCAACAGTGTGTGCACAAAGTCCCTAATTAACCAGGCACGACATCACGTTTACGCCTTTAAAAAGAGGTTTCCTCAAAATGTTCTGACTTCATGAACTCTTCATATTGCTTTGAAACGTTCCCTCCTGACTGAATGGGGATACTGCAGGGAGCGTGAGAAATGTTCATCCGGCTCTGTCAGGGGCATGTCAAGGGGCGACAGAGAGCAGGACATTGCGATTGGTGTGAACTCCTCAGACCCGCTGCTGTCAGGGTGTTGCGAAGGCGAAATTGCAATCGCCTATTTCGGCCCGTAGCTTCTTCCATCATTCAATTTCGCCTGGGCTCTTTTTAAACGTTCTGTCCTTGCTTCACACATCAGAGAGGACTTTTGTAAAGAGTAAAAAGTACATAAATCCAAGGGCAAGCACCTTGATATACAGTAGGTTGCTGGCTAAATTAAATTGTGAGGAGCAACAGATATGGCTTGTCAAGCAATTGCATTACTAAAAATATCTAATACAAATAATGACTCATAGCCATAGCCTCACATAGCCTTCTAATGAATTATCCCTGTTCCAGTTTGCAACGTTAAAATCTATGGCTCTGACTGCTTCGACACAAACTCTTCACTTCAGAGATTACGGAGTCCTCTCACACACACACACACACACACACACACACACACACACACACACACACACACACACACACACACACACACACACACACACACACACACACACATTCTTGCAAAAACACACACACACACACACACACACTCACTCACGCACGTCCATATGCTCACTGGTTTGTGCCGTCCCACTCTTGCGGCTCCAGCAACTATCTCCTACCTCTCCCTGTGAATAATTCACACTTTATGATGTTGGAGCTGCTTTAAAGTAAGCCCGGAGCACATCCAAGTTGAAGGCTGGGGCTTTCTGTCTCAAGCGTGGTCACAGCTGTCAGCCCCTGGGATACACGGTGAGAACCTCGCTGCACGTGTTCACACTTTCTTCCCCAAGACCACAAATGGGCTGAATAAATACCATTTTAAGTGGGGATAATTATTATGTGCGCATCAGCTCCATTCCTTCTAGGCAAGGTGTTCTGCCAGGGAATACTGTTTTGAGTTTGTTTCACAGGTTTCCAAAAGTGAGCCGGTTGCTGCTGAGCATTGTGAATTTGAAAAAAACATACACTACCGGGCTACGGTAACTCGTTTATTTTCTTTTCTTCCGCAGTGTGCAGGCTGACTTGTCAAAATGACTTTGCAATGAAAGATAAACACGGCTCCAACCATGGCCATTTATTAATATTTCAAACCAGGCATTTTAGTATTGGCCACTGATATAGTATAGTCTACATTTTATATCTTACTCGGATGGAAAAAGGTTAAAGGACGCTCTGGGTAGTAAGGTCGATTCTCCAAGCCAACCACAAGCCATTAACTCTCACCTAAACCTATACTTTTGAACACTGATTCGGCCTTAAGTCGCCTACTGCGAAGCCAGTGTAGCTCACGTGTATGTTTATATGTTAACTTGTACATGTGTGGTTGGGCCCCAGGAGGAATAGCAGGTCACATGACAGGAAAAAAGAAGGATACTTAAAGTTAGTGCTATTAAAAATTGTACACGTTTAAAATTGCATATCAAATTAGCACTGTAACTGTGCCATCGGTAGAACATGATGAATGATCATGAATGAATGTACGTGCAGATCATGCTAAAAAGATATGATATGGACACCGTGGTATGTGTGGTAATTATCTAATTTCAGCAATCCCCGGTGAAGACAAGCTTTTACTTATCTTCCTATTTTCTGTTAAATGGCTATTTTCCACTGCATTTTATCAACAGGTTAAATGACACTTACTTTACAAATCTCCATTTACAGCTAATTTGAGTTCATTTGGAGTCATCTGATCAGTTAAGGTGCTCATTTTCTGGTGGGGGAAAATGTTGCGCTGCAGGTTGGCTTTGCCTAATTTGACAGACAGTAGTAATGCGGGTGGTGCTCTCTCGCGCGCTAGTGCTAATTATGCCTTAGCGCTGCAAGCGGCCTCTGGCGTGCATCGCTGCCTCCCAGTCTGCTAAGTGAGTCTCTTTTTTCCCCCCGCGCGTCCGTGCCCTGCTTCAAATTCTTTCGAAAACTTTGCCACAGAATCAACGTCTCCCTGTGCTGCATCCGAGCGACGGCCTGACTGCCTTTGAATCACGGAAGGCATTGTGTCAGGGGTGCTTGCCAGCCATAGACACTTCCATGCTTTGCCAGGCTTTCTGTTCTGAAAGCTTTATGTGTCTGGAGGGGGGGAGGGGGGGTGGGGAACGGAAGGGGAAATCAATCCACAAATACAGAAGCAGTGGAGCAAGAAAAAGAGAAACAAAAACACCAATACCAAGAGGCCCTGGGTCCCCCTGGGAGAAGGATACTAATAAAAAGCATTACTGATGAAGTAAGCGCGATTCCGCACCATTTAAAAATAATCTGATGACAAAAAGGCCTTGCTGCCTCTTGCTCTGCATGCGTCTTCTAATCTCAGCGTTCTGTTGTCAGCAGAACTCCGCTCTGGTGGGAAATAAAACACATTCTGCTTTTATACATAAATCACCAGTAAACGGGGGAAACGGGGAGATATCTGCGCCCTGATGCTAAATTCCTTAAATCAAACTGGTGTGCTTGTCCTATTTTCATCTGCAACGGTAAATGGAACCTTCAGCTCTTCTTTCAAACACACCTGTATCTTACATGGCAATTATCATTGAGCATTCATGACTGAAGTCAATAATACAATTAAAAAACTGTAAGGAAATACATGGTGGACTAATCAAGCGCAGTTTAATGAATAAATCTTTGATAAGCCAAACCAAACTTCTGTGTGTTGCTTTCTCACGCTCACTCTTTTGTCAGCATAGTTCTAAATCATTCGGTTCGATGTATATGTAGCGGAGCTCAGAAGGTGTGAGTTAAAGTTGAGCGCGTGAGCGTCCGCTGCTAAAGGGTGACGTCGATAAAGGCCTCTACATGCTCGAAGGACAACAACACGATAGCAACACAACCAGGGCTCTGCAACATCAATGCAACCTTTGCGACTTACGCAGAGGGGGTTTCAGAGGGCGTTGCGTACCTAGCACAAAAATCACGACCGCAGCGCAACCGTTCACGTAGATGTTGCGCATCACTGATTGGTTGATTTGCAAATGGAGGCGGAGCTGTCATAGTCATAGTTCACAGGTTACAGTTCATCGAGCTAGTAGCTAACGATATAGATAGCTAGCATCATTTGTTCGACACGGTATAAAATGAACCAGCTTCAGGAAAGTTTGACAACAATAACCAATTTGTGTTATTGTTGTTGTTTTGCAGGATCCGGAAGTAGGAAACAACAAAAGGAGTTTATCTGCTTTCATGAAAACTTTATTGACCTTGTTCAATACATTGACAGCTACTAGTGTACAGAAGTGTAAGGACGGCATGTTGCATAGGCTGTGCAATGGCCTTTGCAGATGTATATATTGCAGAGTGCTTGCGACATTGTTGCATTGCGCGAACTGCAAAGAAGTTGCACAAGTTACGTAGAAGCATGTAGAGGCCTTAAGAGTATGATTAGTTCCCAGAGTTAGAGACTTGAGTCTTTAGCTCAGCGGGCTAATCGTCTCTCTTGTCATGTGGAGATCCTCGGTTTGAAACTCACTGCAGGCAGAACCAATTCTGTTACATTGGTGCGTGACTCAGATTGTTTAACAGGTGAGCATTCGTTACAGGGTAATACGACTGGGATAAGGGTATGATTAGTTCTCAGAGTTGGAGACTTGAGTCTTTAGGTCAGCGGGCGAATCGTCTCTCTTGTCTCACTGCAGGCAGAACCAACTCCGTTACATATAGAATATTTATATCTTTAGCCGAACCTTTTGAGGTCCATAGCCTGGGTGTTTGCTCAGTAGACATCCACATATACTGTAGATACTGCAGTGTTAATATTATCATATTGAAATACATGATAATAACTCCAAGCCAGTTCAACTTACAAGAACATATAAGGCAAACTCAGCAAATCATATGGCCAATCATATCAATGTTGTCCTGCAGTCATGCTACGGTGGCAAGGTAGTCGATACATAGGCTAAGCTAAAGGCTAATAGCAGTGAAAATAAAGCTCAGTTTTTTCATTCATGGAGGCACAAAAACTAACAGTTATATTATGACTCATTAATGAGTTGATGCCCTTAGCTTACTAGACTCCAATTAGATTCACATGTTCAACAATGTGGTAAACTGATATTGATATTACTGATATTAATTCAGAGAAGAGTTCTGGGTTCCCTTTAATAGGATAGCAATAAACAGACTTCATACTTATGGCACAACCATGCAGAACTTCCCTTCTCACATTTGTTTGCCTGTGAGGACAAACAGCTCCTGCAAGGCATAGAGGCTGGTCTTAATTAAACCAGGACTTGACAATACAATCACACTGAGTTTCCTTCCGCACAGCAGGGAAATGCTGCAATGGGGGGGTGGGGGTCGTTTTTTACACTCTGGAGAATCTGAAAGGGAAGCCATCTCCATTGGGAGTTTTGTACAACTGTGCGCCAACGGAGGCCACGAGGACACGCTGGATTCTCAGAGGAGGGAAGGTTTTCTCTCCAAATACCTCATACTCTCTCTGTTTCTCTCTGTCCATCCCTCTCTCTCTCTTTAAAAGATACTGGCGGTAGTGGAATTGCTAGTTTTATCTGTTGTAAATGGAATATTTCTAATCTCTGCACAGTTGGGTAGTTTTGTGGTCGGCAAGATGTTTGCGGCAATAAAGGCGTCTACGCTGCCCAACCGTCAACAAAAACATTAGGCATAAGTTTCCTGTGTGATCATTTGTTTGTGTTTTGGTCCACTCAGACCATCTCTTGACTGAAACACAGGGCGTTATGTGCTAGTTCGGTAATGTTATTAATGGGGGCATATGAACAGATAGGGCAGATAGCGATAGGCTATATAGTGTATATGCGATATTACCCAGAGATAATTTATTCTTCTTAAATCAACCTCTTTTACAACGGCACCTCTGGTGCTCTACTGTCTCTTGTCACAAGCTCTCAACAAAGAGTTAAAAATATTAACAGGACAAAACAAGGTCTTCCAGGAAGCGAAATGCTCTTGCCTTTAAAAAAAACGAACAAAGAAACCTCCAACAAAATGTCATTTCAGACATTCTGCGAAAAGCGCACCTTATTTGGTGACTTAGATGATGGAGAAAGATCAATAAAGCAACACAAATGAGATGTTCCCGATTTACTCCTGAAACAACGTGCTATTCAGTGCAGCTCCACAAGATCTAAAACGTTAAATAACCTGGAAAATGAAGCAGCAGAATAGCAATGTTTCATCTTTATACAGACCAGCGTTTCCCTGTCTTTTATTATACAAACATAATGACTCATGTCAGGGAACAAAACATAATTGGCCACTGCCTGAGCAACTCCATAGACGTATAGGGTACATTTGGTCCACCCCGCTGGTTACTGCTGCATGCAGAGCTTTCAATTGAAAGTGCAGTGGCTGAGAAAACCCCAGGAAAGCAAGAGACAAAAAAAACCTTTTATATATGTCTAACAAAAGTCTTTGAAGCTGTCAGTTTTGACGAAGACTGTTGCTTCTAAGCACTATTGTACATTCGTAGACACATATTGCATTATTAGCATGTGGCATTGGTTTATATTTTATGCTTTTATAGTTTCATAATGTCACTTTAATAATTGATTTGACAGTGTCCGCCAGGCTTATGGTAGGCACTGAATCAGCATTTGCCAACCCCCCCCCCCCGGCGAGGTATCGCTCCCTGTACGAGACCTTGTTGAGATGAATTTCCAAGACAATTACCCCCTGTGCCATATTGGGCTGTTATTTATGTCATGCACCTCATTTGTGAAATGTCTGGGCTCATATTTCCTTACGCCTGCGTCACATTTCCCGCAAAAGCCAGGATGCTGAGGAGACTGCACAATACTAATGCGTCGTTGACACGGCGACCGGTTGAGGTGAGGGATGGGGGAGATTTTTTATTATTATCTCTTTTTTTTCTGGCGGCTGAAACTCATTATATGATTTTGGAAAGTCTGGAGCAGAGCTGGCACTTGTAGAAGTGGAAAGGAAGCAAAAAGAAAAAAAGGAACAGGTCAGTCCATGAGCCTGGAGCGGGAGTTTCGTACCAGAGCTGTTATTTTTCAGGAGAGAGCACTTGACGCTATGATTATTATAATTTTTTTGTTCTATGAAATGATATAAATAGAACTGGAAACTGTGCGGCCCCTGTAGGTTGCCTCTGTGATCCCAAATTCAACAAAAATATTATTTGGTTAAAAAGTAACTGGCAATTTTCAATTTTCCTTTTATTTCCTCCTTTGGAAGTTCCATTCAAATTGTCTCTATAAGCTGGGTAAGGCACAATGGATCGGCGTGCACTCAGCAAGTCCCACTAAGCATAACTCACTAACCCTGAATATTTCCAAATTCTTATTTGAGAATCTATTCATTTCGAGCTCCAGTTAGGTATACATTTTAATTTACATTATCATTTTAAATGTGTTATTTAACATATTAATTATTATTTAATTATTGTACATATATATTTTTGGGGAAAGGTGAGAATACATTTCAATATCCAACCAGAGAACAAGAAAAAAAATATTTCCCTCTAATAATAGTAATAATAGTACAATCCCACACCTGTTTGAACAAGTTTGAACCTTTTAACATGGAATCCTACATGTTGAAGTGGCCACTTCAAGGTAGACAATATTATATCCAAGCCATAGTTTTAATAATGCTGAAACTGGTCAGAATATGATTTAATGCAAACTGCAACCAATTCACAAGAATCCATCATTTTCTCAGTCTGTAGCTTTTTGCTATAATCTGCACATCACCAAAGCAGGAGAATAAAACGTAGAATCACACAGACGTTTTTACCCAGAAGTACAGCGTGCAAAAAGATGTTGAGTCAAGAGGGCCTTCGCCCACTTAGAATGTATAAGGATTTCATTCATGTATAACACTTCCAATTACCAGCGCAAAGATGAAAGATTCGACTGTTCGTTTCCTCTATTACCCTATTTCGAATCTTCCTGCTGGACTGTTTAAATCGATGTAAAATACTTAACTTGAGAATATAATGGTACACATTACCTCAGGAATACATATCTATAACTGAATTGCTTATAACCATTTTCACTGAATGGAAAGGAAGTGTGTTTTTTTTTTTTTTTTTTTACTGTAAAAAAAACCTGGATAGCTTGGAGCCTGGAGCCTGGGACCGAGGAAAGGAACTGGAGGTGGAACTCCAGCCCGGAGAAACACTGGAGCAGCACCAGAGCAGAGGCAGCAACGGCTCAGTCTCTGGCAGGAGAAGGGGGAGGATCAGTTCAGCCCATGACCAGTGGAGGAATGAGCTTTACCTACCAGCAGCCAGGATGTCTGCCTTCACTTTGAAGGTGAACTAAGGTGACCGGCCTTTCTCAGAATAATATACGCCATTTAGCAGACGCTTTTATCCAAAGCGACTTACAGTAGTGAATGCATACATTTTCAGTATATGTGGCCCCAGTGGGAATTGAACCCACAACCTAAGCGTTGCTAACACTGTGCTCTACCAACTGAGCCACAGAGAACCACAGAATGCCACAGAACAGGCATTCCGGAACAATATGGTATGAATGAAGGGCAGGCTACTTGGACCTTGGCAGCTTCATTAATACTGCTGACAGACCATAAAGGACACTAGTTTGGGGAGGACAGTGGCAAAAACACCAAAGATATTAAAGGCAGAAAGCTGATGATCTGATTGACCTTAATGAACCAAACCGAACCACACCCACAGGTACTTTATTGTTCTTAAATCAACCTCTTTTACAGCTGCGCTGCCACTGCCTTTTGTCAAGAATTATCGAATTGGACAAGTGGCCTCTGTCCTGGATCAGCGCTACTGTCTGCACATTGTGCTTTGACAATGACACTAGAGACAAAAGGGTGCACAGAACAAAATAAGCAAAGTTAACCAACGCATGCCTTCTGAAACAGAGTCAGACGTATACAAAATAAAGTACACTTTTTTAGCATTAACAGTAATGGCTCAAAAGAACATGCTGCTCTTGGCTCTTATCACCTTCTGTACGTAAGAGAGGGAACTAGGAGGAACATTGCTCATAAATAAAAAAGAAAAAGGGGGGGGGTGGGGAATCAATTTTACTCATGAATTATGCAGGATATTCAAATGAGTTCTGTGTGTCATCATTGATTTGTATTTCTGTAGTTTGCAAATGCACACCGGGAAGGTGAAGCCACAAAGAGTAACCTGTGGTTGTAAAAAATATTTATTTATTTATTTATTTGTTTATTTATGTAGTTATTACTTTATACAAAAAAAGAAAAAAAACTTAATACAAAACTAGCCTTCAAAAAAGTAATTTATGTGTTTGCTTTTCCAATTGAATTTGGAGGAGTCCCTAAACAGGGAATACATAATCCGTGTGGATTCAGTCTTGCTGTACTGGGGGAAGATTCCCAATAGGTCATCCCTGTTTACCAAACCTGAGCTGTTAAGCGAATATCACAGGTTTGTCCTGTCTCACCTTACAGCAGGAGTAGGCAAGGAGAGCTGCATCTGCATCTGGATTCTCATACATACCTACAGGTATACAGTATATCAAACACATCTATTTGTTCACAGGGAGTCAGGGAGTAAAGAAAAATAAATGACTTGTTCTATATATGTTCAAGCTCAAGTTAGATGTCATCATTTTAAACATATTATTTAACATATGAAATATTATTTAATTATTATAAATATCCTTTTTTGTTGTTGTTGAGAAAACGATATTAAATTCATTTCAATGTCTGGCCACAGAACAAGAGGTTCAAAAACATTTCCTTCAGAAAATCTATTTCTGATTAATGATAGTTATAACAGTACAAGCCCCCACCTGTTTGAACAACTTTGAGCCCCTTCACATGAAATCCTACATGGTCAAGTGTTCCCGGAGGAGGTACACAAATTTAGTGAATTTGCTTTGGATAAAAGCATCTGCAAAATAATTCAATTGTAAATTGAATAGCGCAGGTTTGAGTCTTGTCTCTCTTTGTGGCAGGGGTGGGTGAGGAGGGCCATATCTCTGTCTGGATGTTATGCCAACTCCTGCTAGTAATTATTTAATAAGCCCGATCACTTACATGATATGATATTTTAGCTACATTACTTGAAAAGGTCATGAATGACAGCTTAAGATTGTTCTTGTGTCCCCGTGTGAAACGTTTTACTGTGGTCTAATTTACAAGCGAACCGGCACTGGTGTACACAGCTAATTAGCTCATTTGTTTAGGCTAATTGGTGGAAACAAAACCTGGATATACACCGGCCCTACAGGAATAGAACTGCCCACCCCTGCCTTAAAGGGACCATGACAGTGGTGAGCTTGTCCTGACAAGCTATGACCATTCCCTGTTCTGGTTTATTTATATATACTGTATATATATATACGTATATACACTGATTAGCCACAACATTAAAACCACTGACAGGTAAAGTGAATAACATTGATAATCTCGTTACAATGGCACCTGTCAAGGGGTGGGATATATTAGGCAGCAAGTGAACAGTCAGTTCTTGAAGTTGATGTGTTGGAAGCAGGAAAAATGGGCAAGCGTAAGGACCTGAGCGACTTTGACAAGAGCCAAATTGTGATGGCTAGACGACTGGGTCAGAGCATTTCCAAAACGGCAGGTCTTGTGGGGTGTTCCCGGTATGCAGTGGTTAGTACCTACCAAAAGTGGTCCAAGGAAGGACAACCGGTGAACCGGCGACAGGGTCATGGGCGCCCAAGGCTCATTGATGCGGGTGGGGAGCAAAGGCTAGCCCGTCTGGTCCGATCCCACAGAAGAGCTACTGTAGCACAAATTGCTGAAAAAGTTAATGCTGGCTATGATAGAAAGGTGTCAGAACACACAGTGCATCGCAGCTTGCTGCATATGGGGCTGCGTAGCCGCAGACCGGTCAGAGTGCCCATGCTGACCCCTGTCCACCGCCAAAAGCGCCTACAATGGGCACGTGAGCGTCAGAACTGGGCCATGGAGCAATGGAAGAAGGTGGGCTGTTCTGATGAATCACGTTTTCTTTTACATCATGTGGATGAGCGGGTGTGTGTGCGTCGTTTACCTGGGGAAGAGATGGCACCAGGATGCACTATGGGAAGAAGGCAAGCCGGCGGAGGCAGTGTGATGCTCTGGGCAATGTTCTGCTGGGAAACCTTGGGTCCTGGCATTCATGTGGATGTTACTTTGACACATACCACCTACCTAAACATTGTTGCAGACCAAGTACACCCCTTCATGGCAACGGTATTCCCTGATGGCAGTGGCCTCTTTCAGCAGGATAATGCGCCCTGCCTCACTGCAAAAACTGTTCAGGAATGGTTTGAGGAACATGACAAAGAGTTCAAGGTGTTGACTTGGCCTCCAAATTCCCCAGATCTCAATCCGATCGAGCATCTGTGGGATGTGCTGGACCAACAAGTCCGATCCATGGAGGCATCACCTCGCAACTTACAGGACTTACAGGATCTGCTGCTAACGTCTTGGTGCCAGATACCACAGGACACCTTCAGAGGTCATGTGGAGTCCATGCCTCAATGGGTCAGAGTTGTTTTTTATTTATTTATTTAAGATATTTTCCCGTTTTTATCCCAATTTGGTTGCCAATTAAACCCTCTATTTACTTCAATTACCCACCCTCACGAGTCCGTCGCCCGTCCTCCGGGAGCGAGACACATATTCCTGGCCGAGTGTTCCCGCCTCTTTTGAGATGGGAATTCTTCCGCGGACTCCTTAACCTTCTCCTTGACGGACTCGTGCCGGCTCTCCCTCCCCCTTCCCCAGAGGCGGACAGCCAAATGCCGCCTCCGATCGGGCTGACGACCAGGGCCGGTCTGGTAGAGGTGCGGGTTTCGATCCGCGTCCCTGATGGGCAGCGCACGCCACTCTGAAGCGTGGTGCGTTAGACCGCTGCGCCATCCGCCAGGCCGGGGGTCAGAGCTGTTTTGGTGGCATGAGGGGGACCTACACAATATTAGGCAGGTGGTTTTAATGTTGTGGCAGATCGGTGTAAATATATATATATATATATTATAACACCCTACTTATAACACCCTACTGGGTATAAATGTGGGTGTTACATGGAGTAGGGCAAAACAAGAAACAGATCAATAGTCAAATGTACCAAAAGTAGATTTAATGAAACGGGAAATCAAAATAAAAAAATGGGGAAGGCAAACTCAAACGGCTTTTTAACATTGAATTGGTCACCGGTGGCCAGGTCTTTTGGTCCTGTGAGGTAGGAATGTGGCCAGCAGATGGCACCATTTTAACCACTCCCCCTGGCTCTGCCTGCCAGGTTGCCACTATATATATACATACACTACTCCAGGTTTTACTGAAATTTAAGCAGTTGAAGTCCAGTGAATAGCCTGAAATGGTACAAAGGTAAGTGGTAAACTGCCAGAGGTTAAAAAAAAAAGTTTAGGTTACCAAAAACGGAAAAATAATGTACATTTTTTGCCAGTGAGTAGTTTCCTACACCATCAAAAGGCACTTGGAAACTGGAGGAAACTCTGACAGGAAGAGGTCTGGCAGACCCAAAGCCACAACAAAATCAGAAGACAAGTTTCTGAGAGACAACAGCTTGCGTGATAGGCGACTCACAGGACAACAGCTTCAAGCACAGTTTAACACTGGCCGAAGTAAAGAAGTCTCAGTTTCAATTGTGAAGAGAAGATTTTGAGCTGCAGGTTTGACAGGTCGAGTGGCAGTAAGAAAGCCATTGCTAAGATGGCAAAATAAGAAAAAGAGGCTTGCCTGGGCTATGGAGCACCGCCAGTGGACTACTGAAGACTGGAAGAAGGTCTTATGGACTGATGAAATCGGACGAATTTGAAATCTTGACATTTTGAAAGGTCTTTGTAGGCCATCGAGTAGGTGAAAGGATGGCTCCTCAGCATGTGACACCAACTGTGAAACAAGGAGGAGGAAGCATGATGGTCTGGGGCTCTTTTTCTGGATCCAGAGTCGGTGACTTGCACAGAGTGACTGTTAACCCACATTAACCCATTACTTGTTCCCTGAAAAGGGAATTTTTAATAAATCTGAAATGTAAATTTTTGTCCGTTTTTGGTAACCTAAACTTGTTTTTTAACCGCTTACCTCTGTACCATTTCACGTTATTAAACTGGAAAATGGGGGTGTTTTAAAACTTTTGATCGGTAGTGTATATACATATAAATATATACATATATACACCTACACATATCTACGCATTTTATATATATACAGTACCACTCAAAAGTTTGAGTACACCTTCCATCTGGACTACGGCTAAGCAAGCACTCCTTCATTCTTGAGCAAGAAAATGACCCGAAACACACCTTGAAGTTGTGCAAGAACTAGGTGAAGGAGGAACGTGAAGGACAACTCAAACTAAGGACCTGGCCTGCCCAGTGTCCAGACCTCAATCCCATAGAACTTGTATGGGATGAACTGGACAGAACAGTCAAAGCAAAGCAACCCACAAGTGCCTTTGGGAATTGTTGCAGGAGAGCTGGGAAGGCATATCGGGTGATTTCCTGCTGAAACTTATTAACCGAATGGCCCGTGTTTGTGAAGCTGTTATCACAGCAAAGGGTGGCTATTTTGAGGAATCCAAGATTTAATTTTCAATTAAATTTGATTGAACATTGCTTTAATGTTCCTTTTGTTTATCATTACATGTGTTTTTTGTCATTTTGAAACGTATATGGTGTAAAATATTGTCAATTATGAGATAAACCTAGTTTCCAGCAGGTGTACTCAAACTTTTGACTGGTACTGTATATATATATATATATTATTTAGTTATAAAACACAGTGGTTGTGCCATGTGTCCCTGCTGGCCTGTGAAAACAAATCCATCATCTTTTTGATAAATATATCCGTCAAAACTGTACTCCCCCCTGTGGTGACAACAGCTCCCTGGCTGGTGCTAGAATCCCTTGTCTATATACATATACGAAGGGAAAGGACCTTGCTTACGAAATGCTCTTCACAAGCTAAAGGCTGTGCGTGATAATTCAACTTTTTTTTGCTTATTTTTCATCCTTGCTAATGTAATGCACTGTATTTGCCAAAGATCCATTAACAGACTCTCAGACACATGAAACTGATGTATAGACTTCATGATTGAATACCAAATTGCATTCACTCACACAAATGCCCTAAATGACTGCTTAAAGTGTTGTTCGGTTGAAATAAATTGTGAGAGTAATACAAAGAAACCTGACCACAACTGCATATTCAGTTTAAATAAATATTTCATGCAAGGGTTCCACTCAAAAATGAGTTCTAATGGCCGAGTGCCATCCTGCCTCCAAGCCCAAGATCGAATGAATCAAATGTTCCTAATGCAACTGCAGCTCTTAATAAACACGTGCATGTTAAATGCATATCCTCGTATACAAATGTACTCTACCGAATGATAAGCAGCGATCCGGGAGTGTCGGAAAGGAGTTCTTCCACACACAGGAACGTCAAACCCACAAACCTCCAGCTCCTCAGCCCTCAGAAAACATGACCTTTACCGTTCCCATTCACCTCCACTGTCTACAGAGTCAAAGTGATGTACTGTGCATACATCAGCATAACAATAAGAATATCCACAAGTAACTGCCAAAATAAATGAAACACTTGAAGGGTGAAGGGCTCTGGCGGCTCTGTTATGATGTGGGGTTCATTTTCCTGCCATGGTTTACATCCACTAAACCCCTTGGAGGGCAAGGTAAACACTAATAAATACAAAGCCGCTCTGAGTGATCGCCTTCATCCTACGGTGAAGCATTTCTATCCTGATGGGAGTGATCTCTTCCTGGATGACAATGTCCCCATCCACAGGGCACGAGTGGTCACTGAATGGTTTGATGAGCCCTAAGATTATATAAACCATATGCCATTGCCGTCTCAGTCACTAGATCTCAAAGCAACTGAACACTTATGGGAGATTCTGGAGCAGCACCTTAGACAGCAAGTTCTGTCTAAGATGCCACTACACCACCACCACCACCATCAACAAAACACCAAATTATTTTTTTGTGAAATTATGTTCCAATGCAGTTCCAGACACTTGTTGAATCCTTTATTTGGGCAGTTACCTGTGTGTGCATATATATCTCTAAGTGCCAGTATCGCAACACAACCTCCCCCCCTTCCAATTCCATTATCATAATCCTTTACAACCCTAAAGTATACAACCCAAAATGATATGATTTTTGATATCTTCTGTGGACTTCTGCATACTGCCTTTCTTTGTATCTTCTGTTTTTGATATGTTTGTATATATAAACAAGACTGAGGAAGCTTCCTGAAAACCATCCAAAATAGGAGGCATATTGTTTTGTTCTGCCTATTGACTGCTCTCATGTGTATTATGCAGGCCTTGTGGTAGAACTGTTTTCCAGCCCCCGTACTGTAATACATGGAGTGAAAACAGTCCCTTCTGCCTCCATTTTTTGACCTCAGGGGAGTCTCAGCGCAGAGCTGTCTCACCCCTTTGACATGGACGTGTGCTCTTTCCCACACAGCCCTGTGTCAGCGAACACCCACGGTACACCGGAGCCTATCATTTTCAGAGCAGAGAAGGTTTTACCTGCTAATACCTCGTACTCTCTCTCTCTCTCTTTCTCGGTCACTCGCTCTCTCTCATACTCTCCTCTCTCTCCATCTCTCTTTCTCTTGAATTCAAATTCAAACATGCTTTATTTGCATGACGATTGCACTTGTGTTGCGAAGGCATTGAAATGCATATACAGTACGACAACAACAACCCCTCCCAAGAAAGGTAAAACCCTCCACAGTCCCGCTCTTTCTGTCCCTCTCTGACTCTCTCTCTCAATCCCCCTGTCCCTGTCTTTCTTTCACCATCTCTATTTCTCTCACTTCCTCTCTGTCTCTCTCTCCCTCCCTCTCTCCATCTCTCTCTCCCACTCCCCCCCTCTTGCCATCTCTCTCTCTCTCTCACACACTCTCTCTCTCTTACCCTCACTCTTGTAGTCTTCCTGGGAGCTGTGAGTGTTGTGGGCTGACAGGTGCTGTCTGGATAAGTCCGGCCAATCCGATCCCATGCCGCGGTCATACCGGGACCGATCCCGGGAGCCGAACAGCGACGAAGAGCTGTCTGTCTTCATCCGCAGCAACGCCGCAAAGGATGCGGATCGCCCACCCACCACTTTAGAGAACTCTGCCAAGAGAAGAGCAGCAGGAGGGAACCCATGGCACGTCAGGAAATATGATCTGTATGCAGAACTGTAGAAATGTGCAATCTAGTTAACCAACGGTGTAACAGAGGCCAGATTCATGAAAGGTTCTGGAGAATTTTTTTGGCGCATTAAGAAGTTAGGTTAAGAAAAATGTTACGACGAGTTGGCAAGTACGACCCACCACGAACAAAGGCATTAGCCAATAATGTATGACTGTAGGCATTTATAAGGCTGGGGCAATAGTTTATGAAGAAAAGGTGGCAATGAATCTCTTGAAAGAAAAGTTGTATGTTCTTTCCAAAGTTAACTAATATGCAGTGACAGCTGATGAGGGATGGATCCCTGATAATATCAACACTGAGGATTACAGAAGCTCCTACATCCTTCAGAGAACCAGCCCCGCTCACTTCGCCAATTATAATTTAACAACTCCAGACTAGGTAACAATACAGTACATCAAACTGCCAAACAAATACCCAAAAGCCCTCGAATGTAATGAGAAAAGGCCTTGTGTGCTGCTTAATATCATCCTCACAATATCACTGACATTTTGTCTTTCGCATGGCGAGCATCCTAACCTCTAAGATGGAGATCAATTTCCGGATGTATTCATTTTTGTTATGGGGGAGAGGGGGCTTTTCATTTTGCAGGCTGGCAATCATTTCACATGAAGAGCTGCATTGACATTTATCAGATCCTAATTAAAAGCTCCCTTATGATACTTGCTAATGTGACCTTTGGCTGTCTATTCTCACATGTTTGGGGGCTTATTAAACATTAAATTTGATCCACGCTGTGTGGAATTTAAAATAATTTCCTTTCACCCAGAAATCATTTCTCACAAATCATGAAAGAGGGAGATGATTTGTTCATTTTGATATGCAAAATCTCTGACAGCTGAGTTCACCCAAGGAGACTTTAGGTTTGAATCCTGGAGTTGACATACACAACCATCGCACTCTTGACCAAAGACCAAAGGAATGGCCTTACTGAACAATCAGCTGTACAGACTAAATTGACAATGTACAACATACAGGCTGTGCATGTGTATGTATATGTGCAAGTGTGTGTGTGTGTGTGTGTGTGTGTGTGTGTGTATGTATGCATGTATGTATGTGTATATGTGTGTAAGAACCCTAGGTGTTCACAGGTGTTACTTTTTACATAGAGAAACACGCACACACACACACACACACACACATACACACACACACACAGGCATACACAAAGACATACACATACAAACACGCACACATACATACACATACAAACACACACACACACACACACACAGGTACACATAAACATGCACACATATCTTACAATGGATTGAAACCCTGGAGGCTGATGCTTCATGAAACCTTTCGCACTTTCACAGGAACACAGAGCCATACTGCCCATGTGCAATAGGGGCGGGCCCACTGTGCCTTATGAAGCACATCCCCCTGACGTGGAGTTCACCTGAAAGGGTTAACTGGAAGTTCTTTGAAACAGGCTCTGAAATTTGCTCAGGACGAGAGCAAATGTTCCAGTGGTCTCTCAGCACACACGACGTTGAGTCGCTGCTTCCCTCTCTGTTTGCGTGTGAGGGCTAGGACTGCTTTCGCATTAATCTTGCAAAAGATCACCCTGGGGAACGCCCCGATACAAACACTTGCCAGCACGCTTTGTTTCTCTGCGACTAAAACCCGCTAGACACTAATCAGTCCGTGCGTGGTTCCCGTTTCAAACCAGCACCCCGCTGGTTCCATCTTTCAGTAACCCCTGGAGCGCGGGCAGAAAATTAAACCCAGCTGCGTCGCCTTTTGTCGCGGCAGGTTTTAATTTTCACGCCTCCCGTCCCGCCCGCCGCTGCCTTTGATAACTTTATTTGCCCGCGGGCTCTGGTGGGGCCTGTCCTCAGTGTGCCAAACGGCGGCTTCCCCAGAGCTGTCAACTGGAGTGTTTAATAAGGACACCGGGGCGGTGCGTCAAGCCGCCACGGCACACGCTGATCCCGTCTGCAGCAAATCAATCCTGTAAACCAATCCGCTTCCACGGGGAATCAATCGCCATTGTGATCGAGGGACATGCACCAAATGATGTAGAACAAAACAAGCTATGGAGATGGATTAATTTGGCCCATTTCAAAAGGACAGCTATTTCCTTTCCCGGCTCTTGCCTATTACTCCGTATAAATTGAACAGCAAGCGAGGAACGGAGGGATCAAAGCTTGTGCCTGTTGAGAAGACAGGTGCAAAATTTGTGTGTGGAAAGGTGGACAGCTGTAGTCAGTCTATCGCTTTGTATGGGCACCTTTTTTTTCTTTTTTACTCATTACACCTGTTCTCATTCAGCTCTGTTCGAGAGCATATTAATCTCTCCGTGTTTGTAAGTGATTATTTCAAGCATCGTTGTTTTAAAATCGTTAAGAAGTGATTTAAAAAACATTTTCTTGACAAATGTTAGAAGCATGCCAATTACTTCTACTTTCATGAATTTAAATATATGTATAAATTGTGGCGTAATTGAAAGATTGTGTGATATTTATTTATTTATACAATATTTACAACACTACCCACATTAACAAGGTAATGACTGATACATTTCTATTATCTGGAACGTTTGACATATTAAATATTAAAGTATATTCCATACATTTTTTATTTACTATTGACACATTATTCACATACTGTGTGTTTTATGAATTATCTGTATACATGTACAGCATTTCACAAAATAGTTTACTCTGCTCAAAAGAAGAAGAAAATAATCTCAGACCTTGTTCCTATGATGAAGCATTTCTATCCCGATGGGAGTGGTCTCTTCCAGGATGATAATGCCCACGTCTACAGGGCACGAGTGGCCACTGAATGGTTTATGAGCATGAAAACGATGTAAACCATATGTCACGGCCGTCTCAGTCACCAGATCCCAATTCAACACTTATTTGAGATTCTGAAGAGGCACCTGAGGAAGTGTTTTCCACCACCATCAACAAAACACCAAATAATGGAATTTCTTGTGGAATAATGGTGCTGCATCCCTCCAATAGAGTTCCAGACACCTGCATAATTTATGCCACAGGGAATTGAAGCTGTTCTGTCAGCTCGTGGTGGCCCAAAGCTCTACTAAGACACTTTATGTTGGTGTTTGATTTATTTTGACAGTTACCTGTATGTACATAATACAAAATATAGGGACAAGAATGCCTATTGATTTCCCACAAACTGAATTTTGTCCAAACAAAATACAAATAAAATAAATCTATACGCTGCTCTGCAGAAACATCTTCAATCAGTGAACTTTATATATTGAATTACAGCAAATGACCTGAATAAATTTGTATTTGTGTAACATCAGACATTCACACAGATGCTATGATAAAATTAGGATGACCACGTAAGAGGGAAATGACCTGAGAATCAGAGCCATTAGGAACAGGACAAGGCGAAAAGCTTCGATTTAGCTTTTGAATAAAAAAACAAGGGCTTGAATGCCTTCGTTTCTCACTGCTTGATAAAGCACACAGAATAACGCTGAACAAACCAGAAAGTTATCGAGCCTTTACGGGAACACCGTTCACAATTACTAGGAGGTTGCTAGTCTATCAGCACAAATTTAGGCAATTCATTTACCTTTTCTTAATCGCAAAAAGCCTTAATCAAATAATGTCGGGGTACTTAATTGTAAGAGGGGGAAAAAAAACTAAGTAAGACGAGAATGAACTATGAGACTGTTAATTTCAATTAAAAGACTTCCAGGCTTAACATCAAGTTAAGACACATGGGCGTATTTAAGATTTGGCTGACTGCCTGGCGCTACCTGCATCTTGCATACACTTGACTTGGCTAATGTAAATGCCTGGTTGTTATTCCGCTTGCGCTCCGCGGCAGAGTAGAGTATCATTGAAACATGTACCCACGACGGTGGCTGCCCGACACCAAGGCCACGGATCAGGTCTGGTTTAATTTAGCTCAGTTCAGTTGAAAAGTCAAAATTATAAATCACAGTGTGCCCCATAGTAAGCTTCAGTGGTGACACGTTGGTTAGCTCGAGGCTATGGAAGATTCCCGGTTTTTCTGAGAACTGTCTTTGCGGTCCTCGGGCTATTAGCGGGCCTTCTCCTTGTGTCCGACGGGCTCTGCTCTCGGAGGGGAGGGACTGTCTGGGCTTCATGGCCACGTGCTTTGTCCTTGCTTCCCACCTCTTTTGTATGCTGCCACAGTCTACCTCAGCCGAGGGTACGCAGTGTCGCACTGCACATTACACCCTGCGCTCCACTGGCTTGCTCTCCCACTCTGACCACACCTTGCATTCTCTTTCTCTCTCAACTCAATTTCAATTAAAATTCTTTATTGGCATGGAATCTATTCAAATATTTATTGGCGTAATGTTTGTATAACAGAAGAAAATGATGATGATAATAATAATAATAATATTATTATTATTATAATAATAATTATTATTAATTATAATAATAATAATAATTATTATTATAATCAAACACATAAACAGCATTAGTAATAATAAGAATAATAGTAATAATACTCTCCATCTCTCCCTCTTTCTCCTGGTCTCTCAATCTCTCTCTGTCTCTGTATGTCAGATTCAAGTTCAAATGAACTAATCTAAGTAAACACACTTATGTTGCCAAAGCATCTCCTAAAATACTTAACAAAACTGAGAAAGAGAGTAACTCTCTCTCTCTCTCTCTCTCTCTGTATCTATCTCTCTATCTCTCCCAAATGCCATCTGAGTAACAGGTGTACATGCAGCCCAGCCCCCAGCTACCAGCAGGTGACCCTGAAGCAGCAGTCACCCTGCATCACTGGATCTGAGGAGCCTGACGTATCCAACACAAAGCCTTCCCTCTACAACCCTCTCTGGAGTTAGTGAAACTGATTCATGTAATGGGTATTAATATATTATTTCACATCATTTTCTACAGTGTATTTCAACACCCCTTTTCTGGGGTAAATGTTTTTTCCAGAATGGGCCATATATATGTTTTATTCCCTTTGGTAAGTATCTAACACCCAGCACAAAATGCAATTGCAAAAATCCACCATAACAAAAAAATGGTCAACTGATTGTAGAATAGTAGTTTAGGTTTTTTAGGCTATCCTTCAGAAAACCTGTTGGTACTGGAGTGCACGCTCAGAACTGTGGCTACCAAGCCAAGGCAAGTACATTTCATTTACATGTGGCCTAGGGAGACAGCTGTGCAGAGACAGGACTCTGATGTCATTCAGTCTGTCCTTTTAAAACATTTATTAATCATCATAACCAGAACTCCTGCTGGGCCTGGGCCTCTGTTTAACCTGACAGCAGTGCAATTTGTTCTTCCCTTGTGTAATAATATTTTCCTCTCTCAAAGCTGAATTTGCTCATAGTTGGTGCTCAAAGTTAATGCCAAAAGGACAACGCAGAATGAATACAGGTCACAGTCACATTTTAGAAAAAAGATGAGATCTCACAGATGCCCTTACAACTCCCCGATAAATCAATAATTTAAGTAAATGACAAAGAAGTAGTAGCGATTCGTATAAATTCAAAAAGCCGCCAACAAAAGCTTGTGGACGCGCGTTCAGCTTGTTGCTGAGGCTGCCTAATGAGACGGTCCATTACGTTGCAAACTCTCCTTTGTCTGTGTGATGGGGCTTCGACAGCCTTATCGGATAAAGGCAATGACCCACACGGATCCCACGGGACCGCCTACCTATCTTTACCTCCTCAATTTCGTGAGTGGGTAATCAAACGCCGGCAGTGTCGGAGACATGACCCCTCCCAAGGGGCGGGGGGCGCGGCGCGTGATGCCCATAGGTCATTTGGATCTTGTTCTCTGTAACTCCGCCCCCCATCTAGCGTCACCTGGTGGGACTTGGGACTGCTTAGGTACATATTAACCCCTCTGGACAGCGTTGCTCACTGATGCACTCAAACAACTGGCGTTTCAACGAGATTCCCTGTCTGACACCTTTATTCCGGGCGACCAGACGGATTTAGTGTCAGTTTCATTTTCTAAGCATTCCTGTGAAGCATGAGACACAAATCAATCACACATTGGTTAAGAGGAGGGATTCCAGCAAACTGTTTGACACAAAGATGTGATTTCAGTTCAAATGTCATTCACAAACAAAATCCAAAAGGCTAAAGCTACTTGGAACGATCACACTATAATGTGACAGGGCGAAGACAAAGACACCCAATATGTTGTGTCCTTTGAATCCTGTATTGAGCTTCTCCTGCACACTATGTAGCACTTTTGCTAATTGACGGTGGAAGAAGTGGAACTGAACAAGCGCCGTATTTGTGTGTGAAGGAATCCTTTTAGAAACGATTCATGAGCGACATCTGGAGAACCCGAAGGGCTAAATACATCAGTTGACGGCGCGAGGAAACGCCACCTCCGCGGTTTCGTGGTCTTTTTGAGCAGCTTGTCCCGAACTGAACCTGAAAGCACGTGCCTTCTTTGGCAAAACACATCGAGTTAGACTCCAAAACGGTCTGAGACCACCCCACCGTAGTGGTCTCGCTCGGTCCCGTTTTAATCCACATCCACTGGCGTGACAGCATTGCTGTGAGAGGGGCACACATAGCTCTAAAATAAACCAGGGCCGTCCAACCTTATCCGGGAAGGGCCAGCGTGTGTTCTAGTCCAGCCCCGCAAAACCTGATTCAACTAATCAAGGTCTTGATTGAAGACCATAATTAATTGATTTGTTGAATCAGGCACAGGCCTTCTCGGATGAGATTGGATGCTTCTCCTCTAAACAAACGAGCCGCATTTCAATTTAGACCGAAAGCCAAATGACGGGGGTGTAAAAGCTCCCTAAGACCGGTGGTGGTGGACCACAGCTGTGACCTTGCTGCTTTTTCTTTTTTAAAGTTGAGAGAGGTTTTGCGAAAACCCTCCGCCTGTCGACTGTGCCTTGGCCTGCCTGGCACGCCCGACCGTTGATGTGAAAAAATGAATATTAATAACACGCACTAGGTAAGACTTTCAAGAGAGCTCAAGTACAGGAGCTAGATTAGCCACAGTCTGAAAGATTAATGATGATCTACAGGAGATTACATTGACCGAAGCTGATTATGGCTGAAACCGGGTGTTCAATGGAATATCATTAAGGATATACTCATGCATACATCACACGCACATTCCCTTCCAGAGACAATATCTTACCACACCCTGCGCTCTTATATGAGTCTGTGAGCTTCAGGGAAATTAGTAGGAAACCTTAAACTCACCTTGGTTTCCCATATGGGGTTTATACAGTCTGCGATGCATGTTTGTAGCATGTTCTCATTCTAATAAACATGTCATTGTGAGCGTGTTCGCGTTTGTGCGTTTGGGCAGCGTATGTGTGTGTTCGTGTGAGTGTGCATATTCATGCGCCTCGGTGTCTATCACCTATAAATAATGATGCTGACTCACCTTAACCACAGAGGAAAAAAACTGACAATTATTGACGAAATGATACGAATGGTGTTTTGTGATTGCGCTTTGTCACCTTTCACAGAGATAACGCAGGTCAATGGACGGCATGCAAGGGCGACACGTTTGGAGTGCCTTGCCATTGAGAACATTTTTTTATCATTCAAATGAGGTAATGGGACACACTACTAGCAGCTAGTTAAATGCTTGATGTTATGTATTCACGGCGAAACTCTCGCACTGCAAACTGAATGTAAATAGAGTTCTCTCTCTTTTTCCCCCACCGATGCATGCTCACTTCACTCTATTTATGGCGAGTGACTCCTTTGCCCTTGTTGAAAAATGATTTCATGCACCACTCATCCTCAGCTACATATTTACGTCCCCCGCAACGTACATAAAACGCTGAAGCATTTTGAATAAGAGATAGCGCAGACACCGTGTGAATCACAATCGCATGCATGAAACAGCAAACCGGTCCAACAGATGAGGCCCAGAGTAACCCTGGCAATGGATTAGCACATTCCGTTTTTTCGGAGTGCGGAGGAGGAGGCTAATTCAACCATCGGGGACCAGGCGCTGCTCTCTATATAACATCCATGTCCCATGAATGTGACTTCTGTGAAGCTGCCAGTCAAATTATCATCATTACGGAATTAAGGAACGTAATTGATTCCTGCGCAGGTCACAACACTGATAGCTAGCCCTCTTTTTCAAGGCAAATAAATGACTGAGAACTTGGCCTGGATTCAAGCAACATTTGTTCTTAACTTTGGCACACTTTCACAATTAGAATCCAGCTCTTATTTCCTTCACAATAAACAGCTTGGCGAGTTCACCAGTCACGTAGACTCATTGAAAAGAAGATGTGTCTGCATTGAGATTCTTCCCATTGCTTCAAGCAGAAAGCCACAACATCACGTATATTTAAATTTAATTGACAGCCGTGTTCTTAGTACCATAATTGTCTGATGTGTGAGAGCAGAAGTTGCACTTTACCGTAACATAGTAACACAGTAAATGCATCCATTACACTGTAAATGTTACTGTTCAAACCAAGAAATCTGTATTCATTAAGAGTGTAAAAAAACTGTGTTGATAACAATCAAGTGCTGCCATTTACAAGAATAATCATCAGTTTCTCCCAATTGTAGTTAAAGAATATCTCCACAAAAAAATGGGAGCACAGACAGCTTGCACGGACAAAAAAAAGTGTCTATGAGTTTTTATTCAGTGTAAGGAGAGGGGGAAAGAACCACTGATGTTTGCTCCCCAGTAGGGAAAGTATTTTCATGATGTGTCGAGCAGCGTTGTTTTAAATGTAAATAATACACTGAACAGGCTGCTCAACCAGCAGCCCGTGTATATATAATGGGCAGGATGCTGCATAGTACATGCTGCTAATCATTTGGAGCTGTTAACGAGATAAAGCTATAATAAGCATGAGATTCCTCTTCCAGCATCTCCTATGCATTTGTTGCCAATGCCTCCTTCTTGCTATGAATGTAGATTCCAGGTTAGGTAGGCAATTTCTCAATTTTACACTGAGGTCTCTCGGGAAAATGAGCACAAACAGCTTTTCAGAGTGGGAAACCTTATTTGCAACTTGTGATTTGTAGATATTTTAGCGAATTATGAATGCATCTACAGGTAACTGCCAAAATAAAGGGAATGGTTGGGTAACCCAGGTAAACGACATTCAAATGGTCTATGAGAGTCCCAGTGGACACTCCCCCGACGGACACTCACGTTACTGCACCCGTTTAAAGAATCCCTCATTTCTTCAAGTGTTACCATTACCTGTAATTTACAATATACCTTTCCCATTTGTGTGCTTACATCTCAGAAATGTGTATGCACGTAACAGAGACACATACGTATCGAAACCAAAAGTTCAAAATGTCACTATTCTCTTAAAACAGATTGAAATTATTATTTTTATTTTAACATTTTTTCTCGTTCTTGTCACGTTTTTCTCCCAATTTGGTAGCCAATTATACCCTCTATTTATTTCAATTTACCCTCCCTCACAAGCCCTTCCTCTGGGACGGTCAGCCAATCGGCTCTCGGCCAGAGCCGGACTGGCGCAGCCGGGTTTCAAACCGCAGCTGCAGTGGGCAAGTTGCATTGCGGGCGAATGCTTTGACCGTTACACCACCCGGGGCCCCTCTAAAATTGATTTTAACTGTAAATCGACCTGTTATGGCTGCTAAGCGGATCCCTTGCATCCATTTACAGTTTTTTACAGTTTTAACTTTCTCTTAAGGATCTTTTTTTTATTTTTTTTATCATACACACATTATAGGACTTAAGTGTGTGTACAACTAAACAAAATGTTAAGAGCCCACAAGAGGTAAATGCTTCACCACAATGTTACTTCTAGACAGATTACTCTTATGTGTAGGTGTAGGAAAATAACCCATAAGTGCATTGGTGCATCATAATGTTGGGCAAAGAAAGAACAAATTATAATTACCACACTACACCCTTATAAGGAATTAAATACTTAAAAAGTGAGAGTGAAAGATGATGGTTGGCAAAAGATGAAAGAGAGGAGATTCAGACAAGCACCTTGACCGTTACCTTGCATATGTGTCTTCCAGCACAAAACGCTTTGATTTCTGCAACAGTACTATAACTATGTTGGTCTACTTCAAACAATGTACTCGACACTAGACAGGCTGCTGAGGATTCAATCAAACTTTCTCTTTGAATCAACAACCAAATAGATTATTTTCAAACCGACCAATCATGCATCTTGTTACTTTCTAGTAATGAATGCTCTGTAAAAGGAACAAAAAGTGCTCATCACTGCAAAATATGAATGCGGGTTAATCATACTATCCTCGTACAATAATAATAACAAAAATAATAATATAATATAATAATAATTATAACAGATGGGTAACAATACAATTCTGATTATGGCATTTCAGTTTGGAGGGTAGTGTGATTACTGTCGTATACAGCTGTCTGAACGTCTTGTTGATTTTCATGGCTGCTACCATTAGTTCACATATACACTATGTATTTGTGTAGACTAATTTGGCAGTGATGCTTTTGACTCCCATTATCTCTCATTTAATATATACGTTTACGTTTACGTTTAATATACATATTTTTAATGTATAATTTCCAGACTTTTTTCACCGGAAAGTAATATAATTATTCTTACATTCTTATGTTACCCATAATTGTGTATATGACCAGTGAAAAAAACAGTGTGTTACACTTAATTTATTCATGTGATACACCTGCACTGCTTCAGTTCTGAGTCGGTTTAACAGCCCTCTCGCCGCACATTAGTGGACATTGTGTAACTCTCCCAGTAGCCATTTAAACCCCTCTCAGTCTTGCTCAAAAGGTCTTTCTAATGGTGCTGCTAAATAATAAGCTTAGCTCTTTTCTGTGGTTGAAGTCCAATCTTTATTAATATTGTCCCTGAACATATGTACATTGTAAATCAATTTCTATTGAAACACTTTCTATCCACTTTCTTAAAAAATCTTTTCCATTTGGTTTCTATTGAAATTTGTATCAAATGGTATTCTATCTACTTTTAATTAATAAATGTGAATTATTAGGTTAATGTGGGGCAATAGGCAAATTAATTAACTACGTTTCATGAAGTGTGTCCTACCATTAAAATAAAACATAAAAAAACACACAGCTTTTATTCCTCAGAAGAACAAAACCAAACTGGCAAAAGGCTGCGTTTGCCTCTAAAATGTTATTGCGGAAACTGATATATGTGTCGAGATGCGCCTTCAATCAATGTGAAGAATTTGGATCTTTTCCTCCTGTGAGCCTAATCTCTGCACAGGCGGCTGATGCGAGCGACGCTATGAAGATGTGAAGCTCTGAAGACGTATCATCACAGCTGACCTTGTCACAGAGTCGCAAAGACATTTCTCTCCTTTCTCTCCATTTCGCCCCTGTCACTCACGCGCCACGTACGCCTCGCCGTTCGGGGGCCTCCGCCAAAGCCTGATATCCATACGCCGGAAATCTGGGCTTCTCCCCCGCACCACGCAAAGCTGGCCCCCTGCTGGATCTCAGCCACGTAATTGCACTGTCAAACACATTCAGCAGCGCTCCTGCGGCACGTATGAAATGAATGGAGAGGAAGAGAAGTCAAAGAAATCGATGCAGGCCATATTTGTTTCGTGGCAATTAAGGGCCGAGATGAGGATCTGAAAGGTGAACTTAATGCCGGCAGATGGACGAGATCACGGCAGACTGTCACAAGTCATCCATCAGTAAGATCACTGTACCAGTATAGAACAGTACCTGGTTGTGAAAAAAAAAATCACAAATGTGTCTAACATTAGATCATTCTAATGTTGCTATCGGTCTATGTAGCTAACTGGTAATAATAATTCCACTCTCAAGCTTTCTGTCTTACTTTTAGTGCACTATCAAGCAACAGTATTCTTTTAGCATTGCCTTAAGGTCAACGTTTGCAATCCACCATTCATGCCAGCTTGACCATATTCCCCATAGTCCCCAGGCCTTAGAATAACCCAACAGAGACAAACTGAGGCAGAGCAAAATAAACTGAGCCTGACAACGCATGCTCAATTTAAATATTTGCACAGACAAAATGATGCAGCGCTATTCATTCATTAAATTCAAAAACGGACACACATACACAAACACACACACACGCACACTCTCTCTCTCTCTCACACACACACACACGCACAGGCATACACAAACACCCACACACACACACACACCTGCACACACATACACAAACACACTCACAATCGCACGCACACTCTCTCTCACACACACACACACACACACACAGACATACACAAACACCCACACACACACACCTGCACACACATACACAAACACACTTACACTCGCATGCACACTCTCTCTCACACACATACACATACTCACACTCACACATGCATGCACACACTCTCTCTCTCTCACACACACACACACACACTCACACACGCAGACACACAGACAGTCACACTTGGGTGCTGTCATTCAGGTCTTCCCTTAATGAAACACGCAGCAGCAGTGAATGGGGCATGAGACCTTCAGTGATGTACAAAGTATATACATGATCCAATTCCTTGGAAGGCTTGAATTCATCTGCAAGCAAGAGCCCAGTACTCATTAGAACCCAATATGCACT
The DNA here is from genome assembly GCA_029706075.1 of Aldrovandia affinis. Taxonomy (NCBI): domain Eukaryota; kingdom Metazoa; phylum Chordata; class Actinopteri; order Notacanthiformes; family Halosauridae; genus Aldrovandia; species Aldrovandia affinis. Next base: position 5,548,658 of record JAINUG010000046.1, read on the forward strand.
TGTGCCGGACTGCAAGCTAGAAGTGACATTTAATTTAGGCCACCCCAGATTAATAATGCAGCATGAAATTGTTGATGTTTGAGTGATGGTTGTAAATCGAAACCCATTCTGTGATACAATAAACCATTCTGAAAAGGCAGCCTTCAGAAATTAACCATCAGAGCCCTGGGGACTACTATATATTTCCAGGCTGCAGGATTATCCCACTGGCAGTACCAGGGAAGAAATGCTAGAAGAAATGCCCCCCCCCCACCCCCATCCCCTCTTCTGCCACACAGGTCCGTGGCATTCAATTTGCAAAGTATGCATTTGAGTCTCTGGAAAACGTATTATCGAAATACAGAATCATTTTGGAAATGCAGAGTATCGTAGCATCGTAACAATATAACATCCACCAGTGACTTGGTGATTTCCAATTCATACCTTAATATGGTTTTGTTTGCACGTCTCATTTTATGAATGTGCCGGATAGGTCTCTGGCTATTACCGTAGGCAAGCCCGTTTTAAATTAAAGAAGCAGAGAAAGGGAAAAAAATCCTTTCCATACTCAATTTATGAAGAAGCAGTATGAGATGAATGTCATCTTGATTTAAAGTATGTTGTAAAGTGAAGAAAATGGCATTTTTGACTACACAGGGAACGGGTCTTTAAGAGAGTAACTCAATATTGCTTTTACAGGTTCTGCTGACATGTAAGAGAATAACACCAAACGTTGCACTTTTAAGCGGGACGGGGGTGGGATTAATCATGCTACCGCTCAAGAACTACATTCAGTCACGTACCTGGCCCTCGTTAGATTGAAAACCTGTTTTAATCGTAACCCAATAAGTGTAATTTTGGATGCCATCTATCTTCGGCGTTGGCGCTAATGGATAATAATGTGTACGTGCAGCTGCTACCTGTCGGACGCGGATGCGCTACATAAACTCTCATAGCTTCTGCATGTAGCTACAACGGGAAAACTTGTCGCTTGTAAATGATGAACATGGCGACATGCAAAGAAGAGCTGGCTTCACTTGCTGCTTCTCCGAAGGGAGACAGAAAGGGGAAAACATTTAGACATGAACAAACGCTCGCATCCGGAGAGACTTATACAACTTTTATTATTTTTACATGCAATCAATTTACACAGGTGGACATTTTACTGAAGCAATACAGGTTAAGCACCTTGCTCAAGGGGACAACGGCAGCGCCGCAACTGGGAATCGAACCTACAACCTCTGAGTTATGAGGCCAGTTCCCATTATATAACGCTGCTGCCCTGGACCAAGAAAGTGGTATGTGTCCAACCTCATCTATCAATCTCCCCTCAAAATCTGCCATTTTCCTTTCAGCCAGAGGACAGGGGAGGGTGGTTTTTCAGGGACGAGTGTTCAGCGGCAGGTTCGACGGCCGCGTCCATCCAAAATTGCATTGTATAGTTTGCGTGGAACCCTCGTAAAGTCTAAATTAGCTTTCACATGCTGCCATATCCCCTGGCTAAATGTCACAGGAGAGCAGGGCAAACACAAACTCAGTGTTTGTTTGGCTTTAATTTAATGGAGATTATACCAGGGGCCCAGGTCTGATTCAATATTCAATCACCAAGTCAAATTTATGAGGCAGCTTCCCTGCAAAAACAAGCTGGAGCTGGAGAGGTTTGGATTAGCTACAGTGTTTTCGCTCGCTGCAGTCACCACTGCCAATCAGCCAGAGTGCATCACACACACTTTGCATCTCAGGGCTTTCATTTGCTCCCAACGAGACAATGGAAAATTAAAACAGATTAGATTTTTTTTCGATGAGGAAAACCCTTGGGTAGACTTTTAATTACGTGCCAACGTCATCGCGGGACAGCCGTAATCAATATGTTCTCTTCAAAATGAAGCAGTCTGAGTAAATGCTGGCATTACTCCTGCTCCTTGGCCCACATGGGCCACGGCATTCTTTTTCCTTTAGCTCACTAAGGTCTGTCATTATTACTTTTATTATTACATTACTACTTGCTTTTATTATCTTTAATAAAAGTTTGTATTACCGAAATGCAAATGGTCAGCTCTGGTTTACAGTTCTTCCCAGTTCAGCAGCACACACACAGAAGGCCTGCAGACAGAGAGTGATTGAGTGACAGCAGGGGCTGTCTCAAATGGAGCGACAGCTTCTCAATAAAAGGACTTTATGATGGCAGCCATGTTACCTCTCTAAATAACCCAAACAAGTCATCAATATAGACAAATACAGTATGCCATGGCGGCCTGTAACAGGGGCTTGCAGGTATGACACTAAACATTGAACTGAAGGCGGGGCACTGGCCTTATATTCTTGAGTGATGCACTTAGGCTCAAATGCTTCAACCAAAGCCAATTGTATAAATTCTATCAAGCGTGTTGCAAGATTGCAATTCAACCTTTATATTGAATGTCTGTCTTACAAAAGAAAGCTTGCAACAACACTTTTCCTACTGAAGACTTGTATTTCTTTTTTCTCTATTTCTTCTCCCAGAGTTTGCCATGGCTCGAGCCAACGCTTCTGAGTCACCTGTGCTCCTGATTAGCTCGCCTCTGAGCCAGGGCTTGTTTCACACCCTACCAGGACAGTGGAATTCATGTGCATTTTTTTTCCACTAGAATTGGCATTTTGATCATCGGGAGGCTGGCTCTGAAGTTTCTACAGAACGTTCCAGAACTTTGACTTCAACCTTGAATTCAGCGGCGTTGTCCACAATTACCGGCGCTTTCCGCAACTCACTGCCACAAAGGGAGGAGAGTGGACAGGCTTCAGCTGGAAAATATAGATTCCTGAGTACAGAGCTGTCCCAACAGGTAGCCGGCAGTTGACATGGACAGATACAATATTGCTGGATATTAAGCCTGGAGAACTGCTGATACGCAGGTCTGGGTCCAGAGGGGGAATCTATCCTGCAGATGTATCTTCTTTCATTAGGCGAGTGCGTGTCCGATATGATCACAACTCCTAGGCATCCTCTGCCATGGGGTGTAGGGCGGGGGGCAGACCGTACTTTGGTCAATGTGGTCGTGGCAGTGAACTTTGGGGAAATCAAACAACGTCGGGCTTAAAAATCTACACTTCAACAAGCGGCCTTACCATGGCTCCTTAGGTATTATGGATGAACAGCGAGAGAAGGACGGATTCAGGCTGCTGCCCACCGGAATAAACAAACAAAGCACCAAATATTGGCACAGCTGTCAGCTGCAAAATATCTGCCTCTTTTGCAAAGGATTGCCCAGGTCAAAAATCGATATAAAGAAATGGACTCAGCAAAACTAAATTAACTGCACTAGCCACGTAAACCTTTTTTTTTTTTTAACACAATAAAGATGATTTTAACCCTTTAGGGGACAGAAGACAGATGCTGTACAATAAGTAAACAGATGTAGGCTATATCTGGCAAAAGGAAAAATAACAAGAAAAAGGTTTTGCTCATTTACAAATATTAATTTCCTCATTTTGCACAGTCGATATTGTGAGAAAAAGAATTGAATCGTAATCATGAAATAATACTAGATGTGTTGTTATGTGGTGAGACATTGTCATCGCATGCTCTTCTCTTTCTCTGCGCTCTAACACCAGGATTTGGCACCCCCATCCGAATGTTTCAATGTTCCAACGCATGGGTGAAAAACAAAGCGGATTGTGGCAGAGCGAAATCCGCATTGTTGGATGATCTTAAGCGTGAGCTTAAAGTGCCACATCAGCGTCTTTAATACCAAAGACATTTTGGAGGCCACTTACACCACCGCTTCATATTTTCATATTCTAATTTTAATTTTGTGCGGTCTGCAGAATACCGTAAAGGTCTGGTTCATCAAGCAAGGCAACCTGCTGCAGTGCGTATTATTCTCCCCGCTTGTGTGCAATGTTACTTGAGTTTGTTCCGCTATAATGCCTCATTCTTCAAATAGATGTCCTATATAGACTTCTACAATTCTAGGAATAACATTTCAAATAATAATAGAAAACATACAGTATATTGTGGCATCTTTGGGTGGTATAGGTGGAGGTTCCCAGTGAAGTCTTTCCTCCTCATGGTTAAAGTTAGCTGATCTTGGATCAGCGCTTAAGGGCAACTTCTTCTTCCTCTTCAAGCTCTTTGGGTACTCTTCTGTGTGGATTTCCCAAGAGCCTTTGCATATTTGTTATGTATGATGTAATAGGCAGATGTTTATAGACTAAGTGTTCTGTTCTGCATTCAGGCATCTGTTATTTTATGCCCTTGAGCTACTGTTTTCATGTAGTTGTTAAGATTTCCCCGTAAACCTAAAGTTAATTAACCAAGTTAACAGGTTTTGGTGTCGTGTATCTCTCCCCATGCTTTTCAGCTAATGCTTCTTTTTAGAGCTTGAACGTACCGAGTTATGTTGAGCCTTGTGTTCATTAAAGAGTAACATTGACACATACATCTTTGTCTTGGCAAAGTTCATCATAATTTCTGAAACACAAGCTTATAATACTACAGTAAATTGAGTGATTTATACCATATACACTTTCATCAATATACGTAATTTGAGTATTATTGTTGCACAGCAATGTCATTAAGGGAATCAGTGGTGAAGAAACAGTAGTTCCTAAAGTTCCCAGTGTACGTTCAATACCAGTTTTCATTATTTTGCTTGTTGCTTTGCTAGACCAATACATGGACTTGATGACCTGCACGATAAACACACACACTCTTAAAAAAAGCATAATGTGCCGAGTGAAAGTGGCATATAAGAATTGCAAGAATGAGACTTGCTAACACTTAGATGTTCCAGTAAATAAATGTAATGGTTCATTTAACCACGCAGGTTGGTTAAATAAACCATTTCACCAAATTTTTGGACCATCAAATAAGTGTGCGAGTCTCATTCTTTCAATTCTTTTCAGAGGACCTGCCATCAGCTCTGAATGTGCATGAACGGGAGCAGTCACTCCTATGCTCTTAAACAAACACACGAATGCTCTACGTGCGCTTTGAGGAAGAGCCCATCTCAGACCCGTCTGCACACGGACAGCTCTTTTCTGAGCGTCATCTGCTCGAGGGTTAGCTCTCGTCCCTTCTCGCTGTCACGGCTATTATGGGAATTCCAAAGGCCCTCATTATTAATGAGCAAAGTGTGTAACCCCCTTCTTAATTTCCACAGACACATGGCTTATCATGCAAAAGCACCCACAGCTGGAAAAGCTGGCTTGTTGCACAAAGAAAAATATACAAGCAAATTGATCTTGTTTGGTTAGATAACCTCTATTTTAGTCATATATAATAGAGACGAGAATGCACAGCATGCAGTGGCTAATGAGACGACTAGCTCTTTCCCCGCAAGCAAGAGCTTATCAGACCACCATCGGCAACAGCTGTGGGCATGCCAGCATTTTGCAAATCGGCACTATGTGGCACATATATAGCGGTCTGCTGGTGGGAAGGACCATTCACCAATTATTTTGCCTTCTTTTAAAGGCTGTTCCTCATTTCGACTGCCTCACATGAAACGTCCACCAGCGGACCACTGTAGCAATGCTGGATGCTGGACCCACATCTAGCGGGCCACTCTGTGCTTGCTAGCTAGGTTTAAGTGCACTGTTATTATGCACAGTTGCGATAGACTCATACACCACCAGCAGGAGATGTTCAAACGAGTTTCATATTTGACTTACCATCGTGAGCCCTTGTGCAGGGTACTCAACCACAGCACTGAACGTCTCGCTCTTGGGAACACAGCAGCGTTTGATTTACACGCAAACGGCGGGCGCAACTCTCGCCCCGCGCGAGTGCAGTTTTGTCATGATTGATGCAAGTGCAATCACTTTCACTTGATCAGCATTGCAGCGTGTCTCCGGGAACCCGCGCTGCACTGACTGGCGGTGGCAAAAAAGTCTGAAGCAAAAGTGCTTTTTATGTTCCCATCAATCTTTCATCTTATCTCTGTCAGAGGCCCACTTCAGGCCTCCTAGGGCTTACTCCACTGAAAACTCTAATTAAGTTTAAGTTCATACTAGTCATATTCATAATTTAATCATTTTAATTCCTCTTAGTTGACAGACCAAAGATACAGGTCCGGATGCAGTGACAGAGAATATGGAACAAGCCAAATTAGATCCGTGAAATTATCAATTTTGCTTCTTAAAATAGAAATGAAAGACACAGAGGACTGTCAGGGTCAAGTTTTCTGCATCAATTGCTAGGTGCGCTGACAGTTCTCACACGACACAATTATTTCTATATATGTAACTGTCATTGTGCTTTTTAAATTCAGGTGAAATAGGAGAATATGGTTATTGTTCAGTGCACCATTGTAATAAACAATTTGCATCCACCAAGGCAATACAAAAGCTACTTCATGTAACTTTTCTTCCCAGACATAGTCACAACAAGAGCTGGGACACTGCAAAATAAAGACTGCAAAACGAAAAGCTGGTGAATAAGGCCGACGGCAAAGTACAAAGTACCCAAATAAACCATTGAAAGTGGATGGATCACCCCTGAGTTTAGTTTTGATCCCAAATCCCACTGACAAAAGCCTCTATTTGATATTTCTTTACGGAAATTGTACAGACAGAAAGATAATAAAAATGCTCAGACGTATTATCTGGGTGACTTCAATGCTGCATTCATGGAGCCAGTTCTTTTAGGTGAGTCACCTACCAGAGCCAAGCTCTAAGCGTTTCTATATCAGATTTACCTGGGTCCAGTGGTCAATTTTACCTGGGCCTGGAGTGTCAGACAATCCCAGCTGGAACAGACTTTTTTTCCAAAGGACCAGGCAAGTCAAAGTGGAAGTATACGTGTTTATCATGTGTAAAATATGATAGCTAGAATACCATAAAAGGTTTAAAAAAAGGTTACCTCCCACAAATTATTTCAGACCTGCATATAATCAGAATTCATTTTTAGCAGCCATCTTTTTGCTCCTGCAATCGTAAACAAACAAGCAAACACATTTCATTTTTGTACAATGCGATACAGACGGGAGCAACGCTATGCAATGCACGGAACCGTGTTCTTCTTGTCCGCTCTTAGTAATATCATCAAATCATTACAATCCCAATTTTATCCTTACAAAATGGCAACACTTGCAGTTTTACCCAAGCCCTGTGGAAGACGGGATTGCACAAATGTGGACAAGTATATAAGATGGGCTAAAATGAGCTTTTTGAATGAGTCTTGGAGGTGTGAAAAGCTGTCGTGGGCCAAGCATGCTTTATTTCAAAGGGAGCCATGAATGGCAGCTCGTTAACTCCACTGTGCTATAGAACTAGAGGATAATCGAGCAAAGCTGTGGATGAATTGTGCCAGCCTAGTCAGATTTAACACAAAGCATTCTATGCTGTACTAAAGCTCAAAGGCACAAGATTTTTAAGGCAAGAGTCCAGGGTTCCTTGCAACATGTATGGCACTGCTTTCTGATCTGAGCTCTACGGATCGGAGCTCTACTCCTCCTCATATCATTCAGTGCCTAACTTGGCCAAGATCATTTCCTGAATCACACCGCATCATAAGCTGTTTGGCCAAGATCTGATTAAAAATGCACTATGATATTTTTTCATATTGTTACATTACAGGCATCATCTTATCCAGAGCGAGCAGTTTAACAAGAAACAGCTGGATATTAACGAAGCAATTCAGGGTACCTTGCTGATCTGATGGGAAAAATGCAACTATGATAACCATTTTTTTCATATCGTATATGGTAACTGGTAAAATGAAACAATAAATATCTAATTTTAAGACAAAATGTTTGTTTTGCAACACAAGTGCATACACTATTTACAGAATTTCAACAGTCATCCTGTTCTGTCATTCTGTTCAAAAGGTTAACTGTGAAGTGCATCATAACCCACGAGTCGCGTACATGTATTTCGGAGTGATTTATTCCTGGCATGATTCAATATGCCAAAGAGGCCACAAATCTCCCCTACTCAAAACACCTTGTGAGACTGGTATAGCCAAACTGCTAATAGAGCCTCGAACACTTTGCACTCGCATTTTGACAGTTGAAAATGCATGTATGTTTCTACACCACGCGAGTCACATAACAATTGATTGGACTGTGGCTAAGAAGGGAGTATGAAGCTGCTGTTCTATTCTAAAACTATTCCACAGAGATGCTTTCCATCATATAGATATAGAGCTATAGTAGCATTGATGATTTCCCCTGCAATTTCCATGCTATTGGCAAGAGATCATTGTTGAAAACCAGAGTCAGAGGAGGTGTGGGAAATACAATTTAATCAGAAACACTTATCGGCCAGGGTTTCCTTTGTGTCCTCAAGGTAGTGGTAGTTGAATCATTTACATTTACATTTCAGGCATTTAGCAGATGCTCATATGCAGAGCGACTTACAATAAGTACATTCAAAATGGCAAGATTAATCACAGCTACAGCAAGAGATCAGTAGAGCAACAATGCAAGAGATGCCATCATAGACAGCTGCGCACCACAGCTACAAAACAGGGAGAAACAAGTACAATGTATTTATTTTAAATGAATATATTCAGCGGAAGTGTAGTGTGAAGAGGTGGGTTTTCAGTCTCCTGCAGGAGATGGCCAGCGATCCTGCAGTCCTGCTGAGTGTGGAAGGTCATTCCACCACTGGGGGGCCAGGGCAGAGAAGTGGCAAGGCCTCGAGGAGCGGCTGCTGGGTGCCCGAAGGGATGGGGCAGCCAGTTGGCCAGAGGAGGCTAAGTGGAGAGGTCTAGCTGGGGCATAAGGTGTGATCAGTGTCTGGAGGTAGGAGGGAGCAGTACCCCTCATGGCCTGGTATGCCAGCACTAGTGAACACAGTTGAGGCTGATTGGTACTAAGCACAGCTGTTGCTTGTTGCCTTCATCAAGCCTATTGTAAAGGTACAGCCTGCGGTGCCTTAAGGCAGGGGTTCAAAAACTCAGTCCTGGGGACATAATGTGTGTGCTGGTTTTCGTTCCAACAATAATTATAACCTGTGGATTGTAACAAGCTGTTCATTCTTAATTAGGCACTTTTAATGTCTACTGAAGGATGATTTGCCCTCTTATGGCCACATTATGTTAGAAATAGCTATGCATGCCATGAAGAATAAATGTCCCATATTCAATGCCCCATAATCCCAGGGCTTTTAATCAGTTAGATCAAGGAATGCTTTCATTTTCTGTAATGCGCTATATGCCAAATTATTCCTTTAGAAAGAGGTTACTTTTACTTTTTTTAATGGATTAAATTATAGACTGGAAGGTCGGTGGTGTCCTAATTGGTGATGGCGTGGACACATGATCACAACTAAACCTCATCTCATCTCATTGTCTAAGCCGCTTATTCCTGGTCAGGGTCGCGGGGGGCTGGAGCCTATCCCAGCATGCATAGGGGCAAGAGGCAGGAATAAACCCTGGACAGGTCGCCAATCCATCGCAGGGCACACACACACACCATTCACTCACACACTCATACCTACGGGCAATTTAGACTCTCCAACGTCCATGTCTTTGGACTGTGGGAGGAAACCGGAGTACCCGGAGGAAACCCACGCGGACACGGGGAGAACATGCGAACTCCACACAGAAAGGCCCCCAGCCTGGATTCGAACCCGAGACCTTCTTGCTGTGAGGCGACAGTGCTATCCACTGCACCACTGTGCCGCCTACCACAACTAAACCAGTTGTGTAAAATGAAGAGTTCAACGACAGATCAAATGGCAATGAGCCAAATCAGCATCGGGTTAAAATAAGTTTAAGGGGAAAAAATTACAGTAGAACTTAAACACGTTTGTGCTTGATTTAAGCTTGTTGCTTTAATCACCATGGTCACCATGATTCTGTCTCTTTTTCTGCCAGCAGGACTAGTATCACAGCCATGCATTACAGAAGCTGAAATTCCTCATTAAGGGACCCCCTCCAATATTTGTCCAAGTCTTTCTTATTAGAAAAAAAAGACTTTCTTGATGATGAATCAATTAAACCTGGCAACCCGCTGTTGTTAATTAGGGTATGCCTGAATGCAAATATTTGTTTTTTACTGTCAGGTCTCCATTCATAGTGCATTCCTCTTTTTGGGAACAATTTCAGTTATTTGGTTAATTAGCACTAAGATTTAATTACTATTTTTGTCTTCCATTAGTACACAGTACTGACTTGTTTTTACAAGGGGCAGCATAGCCTCAGAGGCATGTAGAAACATCTAGAATCAGCTGGACGCTTCCTGCAGCTCCTCCGCCACACTGTACTCGCTGTGTGATCAGATAATGACGTCACAGGGTCTGCATGAATTTACCCACTACTTTTCACCCTTAGCAAGTGTTAACATACCATGAGCTACAATGGGATGCTGTGTGTGTGTGTGGTACAAAAAGTGATACAGCAAGTGTGAAGAATCAGGAAAAACAAAGCACAGAGACCCATGTGTAATGGTGTGCTGCCCCTGATAAACCACACATAGTAGTGAGTGACCGATTTACTCACAGCCGTGTGTATTAAAAATCTGAGAAGAGTTGATTTTTTAACATTTTCTTTTAAAGGGCCTGTGGCCCTTATCATTCATGTGCAGTTGTGGGTGTTCTGACATAGCATGAATTTATGGAATTGCATTGATGCAAATCACAACTTAATGAGACTGTGGAAGGCATCGGTCTCGGCAGCGGAATCTGGGCGATTAGCGGTCACGCCTACTGGCAGAGCAGCAAGTGCACACACCTGTCTTGCATTGTCTAATCATACCTGTGTGCATAAAACGGCTCTGCTCTCTTAGTAGGGGTCTGGAACACGGGATGAGAAGGCTGGCGAGAGCGAGAACGAGAACACTGATGCTGGAGAGTGGCACTGAAAAAGTTGCAAACGTCTGTGTGTATGTTAAATGTTTTGCCAAAAGGCTGTTTGATTTAGTTTGTTGTTTTAGTTTATTGTTTTGTGACCCGAACCCACGAGGGCAACGGATGAAGATTTTTACTTGTTTTATTTACCTGTGCTCTCTCGCTCTCTCTCTCTCCCTCTCTTCCCCGTGCCTGGGGAAGAGCATAATAAATATCCGGTTTCTGGACCGTTAACTCCATTCCCTGTGTCCTGCTGCTCTGCTCTCCTCTGGGGTGTGTCATATGGCGTGTGACAGAGACCTAATGAGATTTAACAAAATGTGTGACAACTACTTGAGTTACGAGTTATGCCCATCTTTGAAAACCAGGTGCTAACTTTTGTGTCGAGCGAGGGGGAATGGTCCCAGCCAAATGATGGCTGTAATTGTTGCCAGAAAGAGAGTGTGAACAGAAAGGATATTTCATACTCAAGAGCAAATTAAATCAACACACAAGTGTGCAACAAATACGATAACTTTATTAAACACAATAAGGTCACTGACGTTTTACTACCGCCAGGTCCTTGTGACTGTGGCTCTATTAGCAGTTTGGCTGTACCAGTGTCACTAGTGGGCAATTCTAGGCCAACTGTTGAGATGCTAATTGTAATATTTACAGGAAAATGGCTCCAAATCATTGTGGCAAGTCAAATAACACGGCTCTATCTCTCTGGGCAAGATCCCCAAAAAGGAGCAGTTCAACCTCTGAAATAACTGGTGAAAACACTCAGATTGGGCATAGGTCATAGGCATAGGCCATAGGCCATCCACTGCCATAACCGCCATTAGGGTTGGGGACTATATACATATTGTACATTATAGGTACTTAGCCAAAACTTTTATCAAGAGCGACACACAGGTTTTACATTGTTGTGGGCCATACACAGTCGTACATAAAGTCCAAATACACAACTGGATTTACTGAAGCAATTCAGGTTAAGTACCTTGCTCAAGGGTACAACGGCAGTGCCCCACTCGGTAATCAAACAACCCTGAGTTACAAGCCCAGTTCCCTAGCCCTTATACCACTCTGCCACCCTTTACAATATCAGTCTGATATGTTAATAGAATGACAGATCCATTCATAACTCCTGTAAAATTTGGTGCTAGAAGTAGTTTGTCTCTTCATGGTTAACTTAGCTAGCTAGTTACGTAACTGACAGGTAACTGCCAAATGAAAGGAAGCACTTGAATAAATGAAGGGTTCTAGCTGCTCTGTATGTGGGATATATTTTCCTGGCATGGTTTAGGTCCGCTCAACCCCTTAGAGGGCAATGGCAAGAAATGGCAATAAATAAAAAGCCATTCTGAGTGATCACCTTCATCCTATGGTGAAGCATTTATATCCTGATGTTAGTGGTCTCTTCAAGGATGACAATGCCCCCATTCACAGGGCACGAGAGGTCACTGAATGATTTGATGAGCCTAAAAATGATGTAAAACATATGCCATGGCTGTCTCAGTGGTCAGATCTCAGTCCAGCCCCTTATGAGAGATTCTGGAGCGGCACCTGAGACAGCGTTTTCCACCACGGGTGCACTTCCACAGCCGGCACTGGACAGAGCGCATGCACTTCTTTCCACATATGATAATCAGCAAGGTGTGCCACAGCAGTTCGTTTTGAGTGGATGTATTGTTTGGCCCTCGAATTAGCTAATTAGCTGTCAAGAATCACCCGTTCTTGCTATTGTTCACCCGTTCTTGCTATTGTGAGGCAAAAGGCTTGATTTGTAGAGGGATAAACAATGCTCCTTTTTTTCCTGATTTATATTCCAAGTTCCCCACTTCATCCACCAGGATCTGCAAAACAAAAAAGCAACTAAAGGAGACCAGTTTCAGGGTCAGTGTATATAAAGCACCTCAGAGTAAGGGTGCTGATCTAGAATCAGGTTTCCCATGTCCATATCCTAACCTTATCCATTATGAGCTAAAAGACTAAACTGATCCAAGATCAGCACTCCTACTATGATATTCTTTATACACATCGGGCTTTTGAAAACATAATTTATGTAAATGAAAAAAAATGGATACAATTAAATGACAACCACCAACAAAACATTGGAGTCATTCACTGCATCCCATTACTCAGACAATATGGGGGTGGACAAATTGAATAAGATTTGAACATGATTCTCTGAAAGTCAACAGGACTTGAAACAGGCATTCTCACTTTAAAAAAAGAAAAATAATTGATGAATATTCCTCATGTGAAGAGCTTTGTTTGGTTCTGAATACTATGTAAATCAAATGTAAATTTTTATATTGATTTCAGAAGAATACCTTGAGCATGCTACAGTTGCAATCAACTGATAACCTTTCAAGGTCTGGAGGCGAGACAATGATAGGCAACATGGGGTTATAATAATGGGCATGGCTGGATACATTTTAATGAACATGTGATTCTTTAGGAAAAAGCTCAAAATTATGTGTGCATAATTATTGTTTTTTTTTTTACAGTGTTTGAGTGAATGTTTAAAGAGGGAGTTCACATTTTCATATTTGTTTTGTCAACCCATGATATGTGTGTGTGTGTGTGTGTGTGTGTGTGTGTGTGTGTGTGTGTGTGTGTGTGTGTGTGTGTGTGTGTGTGTGTGTGTGTGTGTGTGTGTGTGAACATAAAAAAATGACATAAAAACATATACACATTAATAGCTTTTCTAGATATAGGTAAAATGTCATATCACATAATTAATAATTGGGGTGATTAAATAATTAAGAGAAGTTGGCATGAGATCCAGATAAACAGAAATGGCCCTCCTTGCCCACCTCTGCATCAGATCTCTACATCAGAGTCTATTTTTAAATGAACCTGTCATTGTTCCCCCTGTCGTTCAGTTCATCCATTCTTGCAAGGATCATCATTGAAGGCAAAACAAAAAATTGTTCCACCGCTTCATCGAGAGCTAAACTATGCACAGTGATTTTCAGTACAAAGAGCAATTTGTTCCTCGTCTCTGATTTTGACTTGATTCAGGATGCAAGATCAGGCAAGCAGAAAGAGATGGTGATACGCTGGGCAAGGTGGACAGAGATGGAACTGCGAAACGTTTCAATTACAATTCATCAAATGCACACCAAAAAAGAATCGCACTCCACTCCAGGTTTTCCCCATCTCATTGAACTAGCAGCTAATTGTCCGGTGATTAACATTGCAGCGCAAGCTAATTGCCTGATCCCCTGCTTCTTTGCAATTGTTTTAATGCTCTGCCAAAGCCCTCTCACCTGTGAACATCGGTCTCATCCATCAAGCAGCAATGAAGCTCACCGTCTGATACTGACTGCATCATGGGAGGAGTGTGAATGTATTTGGATCAGCATGTGAGGGAATCAAAATGCATGCACAGTACTGTGATGTACGTATTTTTTCCTGCCACAGAGAAAATGGCTAAGTTCTACTGTACGGCTTTATACAGTAGAACCTCTGAGATATGATTGTGAATGAAGGTCGCTTGGAAGTCAAAATACACCAATTTAAAGAATTTAATGTTTATTGACTGGAATCGTTACTTACATTACTATAGCCTCATATTTTTAAATAGGCTACTCTCATTGTATATCTATAATCATTCTTTAAAATGAACCAATAACTCTAATCATATCAGCTGCATTCAGGATCTCATTGTGTCTTTTCTATGTTGGTTTTCCAAACAATTTTTCAGTGACCCGCTGTCTTTGGCCTTTTTTACAGATTGGTTCATTTTGCTCTGGCCCTGCTTTATATCAAATACTGTTGATTGTTTAACATTGTATTTGGTGGTTGTGCTAAGACATGCCCATTTGTATAATTTTAATCATATTTCAATTTTGTTTAACATTTAGGTTTAATGCTTGCCTTTTTTGCATAAAGCAATTGTTTTTTTAAAAGAATTATTATGTCTAGTGAACATAATGCATGACACCGCCTAACTAGCTAGCTAAGTTAACTATAAAGAGGCAAACTACTTATAGCACCCAACTTCAGTTGTCAAACCAGATGAGACTAGCTAGCTAGCTAATGCTACATATGTAGACTAACATGCCATGGTGTATTATTGTGTCCACACAATCAGACAAGGAAGCCAGCTAATTAAGTGGCTAGGTAGCAAGCTAGAACTTAGCTAGCTGTCATTATCTTGCAACGATTCATACTGTCTGATCTCTGTCACCACTACAAGTGAATTAGTTTGTCTAGCGAGTGATGTCATCCACAACAATTGCTATATGAACAACACAAAACACAGAAAATTATTACAAATAATAATATAATATATGTCATTTAGCAGACGCATTTATCCAAAGCAACTTACAGTAGTGAATGCATACATTTTCAGTATATGTGGTCGCAATCAGAATCGAACCCACAACCTAAGCGTTGTTAGCGCCATGCTCTACCTACTGAGCCACACACAACCACACAACCACAGACCCACACAAATAAAGGGTACAAAGTTTTATCCTTTACAAGAACTAAGCTAAGCTGATTGACTGACTAGCCTAGCCAGCTTCTAACAATGTTATTGAGCTGGTCTGTTCAATTTACAATTTTCAAGTCAATTGGGAGAAAGCTGTGTGTAACAGCACTTCAGAGGGCTGCTGGTCACTGCAATTTTGTCTTGAAATAATGTCTCTAAATAACAAGATAACTATTCATCTTTCATTTTGAACAAAGGCTCTTTTCCAAAAATGTTTTATGCTAACAATCTTTTGTCTATTTCTATTTTTTTTTCTTTTAAAAACAAGCGGACAGATTTTTACGGATTAGTTTGAATAGCCTCAGTTCATAGTCTCGGTAGAAAAATTGTCATTGACATTGATGCTGGAAAGGTGTAAAGATGAGACTGGTGATTTTAGTTTTTTGAATGTAAACGCCGACAAACTATTATCTAAACACTGCACGACCATTCAGAATTTCATAACAAGCTGAACAAGTAGAGATCACAGAACAGAACCCGGAGGTACGCCCCTTTCAATTGTTGAACAAGTCTTTAATTACACCCTTGTTGACATCACAATGCTTTCTGTTAATAAGATACCCCCCCCAACTGTGGAGAAAGGTCACTCTCACACACATTCTTAGTGATGTCACCTCCTCTCCGATAGATAAGGATGGGCTGAATAGATCAGCAAAGACATGCTTTAACAAATGGGCCGAATGTGATACATTTTGACTCCAGCTCATCTAAGCCCACGTTCATATGGATGCTTATGTCATTAAGGACAGATTGCACCTCAGTTGGTTGATTTTTTCTCAAATGAAAGACATTTCTCAAGGGTTTGTTATTCAAGTGTGGTTCAAACAGAGATTTATCATTGACATCAATGTTTTTGGCTTAAAGCAGGACTGGAACCTGCAGAAGAAAAATGTTGGTTGAAGGCATCACAAATATGTGAAAGTTCATATTATGCATTACCTTCTGATTCATTGCCTGGTTTCTTAGAAATTTTCCTTGCAATTTTTTTCCCCATATCGTGTGCCAAGTCATGCGATTTTGTTTTGTACATTTGGAGCACATTTCTATGTGAACTTATCTTCTTTACCTTTTGTAGTGTATGCGACACCCCCTTGAGTACATGGCAAAACCCCCCTGAGCCCAGACCCCCTCATTTTGATCCCTGCCTGTATATTTTAAGGCTTTCAATTGTACTTTGGGTGCCACTTTACATTAAGTGGCCCTAATACCTGTGTGATTACACTGTAACTACAGAGGTAGAGTGTAAAGTCTGTGTATGTACATATTGTTACATATAAAAACCTATTTGTGGCTGTATTTCAAGTGTGTTTTCCTACTGCAGTCACAACATAGTTGTCCCCACAGTTCCCCCCAAGTCCCCACAGTCACAGAAGAAAGTGATACTTTGAATCTTGATTTGAACATAACATTTTCAAAATTCAACATGCAAATGTTGTAGTATAGCTTTTACAATTTTAAGTATCATGTAACAATCTCTATCTCTATAGTTATAGTGTAATTACAAGTAGGACAGTACTTTGTAATAAATTGCAGAACATAGTTGCAGAAAGTATCTTGTTTACTTCCCTCATTTTTAATTAAGTATCCATTAGTAAATCTTAAAATGTGTGAGTTGCCTTTCTTATACTGTTAGAATTAGTCTTAATAAGGTCACCTAAAGTTTTAATGCACATGGTGGATACTGATAAGAGAGATTTAGGATCTATTCCCCTGCAGTAGAAGTTTTTCATTTCGAACCCTTTATCTCTTATTGTGGCCATTTGCTGTCACTAGTTTTTCATTGTGGAATCCTCCCTTGGTTTTTTTTGCACTGCTTTATCTTTCAGACGAACAACAAGCTTTTTTTTTATTCCTGCGGATGAATTTCAAATCCAGCCAAACTAGAACATTCTTGATAACGGTTGATAACTGATTCATTGAGATGGATACAGACTTAACAACACCAGTGTGACAGTGATGAAAACACCTTTTAGCTGTGCTGCCACAAAACTATTTTAAAGTTGAATACAGAGGTAGCCGGCTTTTGATTTTACCCAGAGATGGCACATGTGCTTATAATAGACAAGGCCATATACTGTTAAATACCATCACAATGGGACACTAACACAATCCCCCTGCATTACTTAACCTTTTTTAACCAATTTTAAACCTTTAAAAGCTGTCTCAATGCTACTTGTACAAAATAGGTTTTACACTCACTGAGACACATAACATAACATATAACATATGCCATTGACACAGATGCTTTTATCCAAAGCGACTTACAGTAGTGAATGCATTTTAAAAAAAATGTCAGTATATGTGCTCCCAGTGGGAATTGAACCCACAACTTAAGCGTTGCCAACACCATGCTCTACCAACTGAGCCACACTGAACAACGTTCTGTTTGCATGTACCAAAAACCATGAAATGTTTGCCATTAATGTTACATGCTGCACACATTGCACGCTGCGCCTGGCTGTTTGTCGGTTCCAGCTCTACAGTGTGTTTTCACTGTGCCGGTCCATGTTAATTACGAGCCAGAGCCCGCCTCTGAAATGCTTCAGCGCCCACCGCAAATTGTGAAACGAAAATAAATGACACAGAGAAATTAGGCTACCTGTTGATACCAGGGAGCAATTGCATTAATGAGTCACTGGTAAACTGCAGACATTTTTCTTTTCTTCCCCCTGATTGGATAGGACGGAAAAACAAAGAACCCTGTCAGAATATAGAGCATTTTTTCCCTCTGCAGACAGCTCTATGATCATATATCCATGTATTTCTGCCATGTCTGGGCACAAAAAAAAACACAGATCAAGCCTGTTAGAATCTGAGCTAAACCACCGCAGGGGGTAGTCTGGGTTATATTTCAGTAGGATCGGATTTTGGTCTGAACGGTACATTACGACATCCTGTCCCGTAAGCAATAGTCCACATTCTACAGGGGTTTTCTTACACTTGGCACAGCATTGTAGAGATCATGAGCCTATTATTTATTTATTTGATTATTTATTGGATTCCCCCCATATTTTCTCTCACATTTGACTCCAATGCACTTTCCCATGAGCCATGATTATATTCCATAGCACAGACCACACACCATACTATGGGAGAGTTAGCATTGATCAGAGGACAATCTAGTGGGTGCTTAGCCTGGCCTACCGCAGAGAGACAAAGATGATTTTGTCATACTGTTGCAGACTCCTGGTCATTGAATAACACGTCTCACCTGAGGTTGAGATAATTGCAGACTTTCATTTATTTTATATTATGTATTTTTATTTTTATTATATTAGTGACTCTCATTCATTGTTGGGTCAGTTGTTCTCAAACCTTTTGTTTAGACACTATGGACTAAACCTTATCAATGAGGAAAGTTTGAATTAGATCTATAAAATATGTGGATGCAATGAGCTAAAGAAGATGTTACATTTTAATGCAAAGACACCAGGGAGTATGACATTTGACATGCATGACCTTTGAGTAGCCCTACTAAAAGCCTGATTAAAAATGGATAATTAGCTCAATTAACAGAGCACATTCTGGTCATTGCTGCTTGCAGCAATATTTCGTCTTCTTGTTCTTATTATTATTCTTATTATGTTTGTTGAGAGTGGCCATAGTTACCATGCCAACAGTCCCCTTCCCCGACATCTTCTCATCAGCATGTTTTGTTGCAGATGGTCCCCCATTTGCACATTTTCCAGACAAAAAGGAAAAGTGCCAACTACTGCACTAATTCTGGACATTTCTAAGAAGGAATCTGGCATTTCAACATTGTCTTGAACATTGTGATGATCTATGCACTGCCACTTATAAGAGAAAACAACAGACGTGATAAAATCTGAATCAGATATGTAATATAAGTGTGTTTGTATGCAATAGCTTGTTGAAAAATATCATTTACAAAAAAAAAGAAGAAGATTTGTCACTTCCACCAGATTTTATTATGTAGATGAGGCCTCAGGAGACACCAGGAATTGGGTAAACAAACACAAAGGTTATTGTGTGTCTGTATTGTACAACCTGGGACAAATATTGCAAATTTAAAGTGCTTTAACCCTTTAGACACCAGTAAAATTCCTACAGGCTTAAAATTTTAAAAGAAACATAAGTTTTGGTTTGCAACATCTTTCTTTGAAAATGTAAAAATTTGTGCTTTCAAATTTTACTTCCAAAGTCATTCAAATACATTCAGGTGTGCAGAGTGAAGGCATCATCTTTTAAAAATACACTTCAAAGCTAGACAACGAGATAAATGGAGGATGACTTGCACAGTCACTGTTCTGTGTCTGTTACTTTTCCATAGCTCTGATCTTGGCATCGCCCCAGTGTAAAGTGATTTAGCTGTTTAATACTGGCCTGACTGTAGTGCATTTCAGGATTAAAGACACCCCTGAGCAAATGTTCAAAATGCCTAGACAAAAAGGACAAATTACACGCTTGCTTTCCAATGACACGTTGTGCAGGAGCATTAAGGCATTGTTAATTGAAATTGATTTCAAGAAATCCTAATGCTGATGATAGTGCCGGAATAATAACTAAAACAAGCGAACGCTTTTTACTCCATGGAGGATGCATACGTTACTTTGACAGAACGCCCCCTTTTCTGTTTTCTGGCAAAGTTAGAACGAACAGGGAATTCCACATATTAACTTGTGCCCAGATTAATTTCGAACTTTGACAGCCTCACTATTCTTTGCTGCTACCTCAGGGTACATCCACGACACAGACCGGCTTGCAGGGGTTTGGGGAGAGAGCTCACTGACGTGCGTAAACACCTCCATCAGTAAAGTGCTATTGTATTTATATTTGTTACGGCTGTGAGAGTTGGCGCAATCCAGGCACTTACACTATGCATGGTGGTGAAATACCATACCAAACATCTAGTCTGTCATTGCTCAGAGAGATGTTTGTTTTGGGGGGGGTATATTTACACTGTAGTGTGTATTTTTGTGTAAAATTTAATTATACTGGCCCTTCTGGAAAAATCGAATGAAATCTACACATGTGACTCACATATTTAATGTCACACATTTCCACACGTATACCAAATATTGTCACATGTCACAGGTTACTTCACATACACTCAGTGGCCACTTTATTAGGTACACCTGTACACCTGCTCGTTAATGCAATTATCTAATCAGCCAATCATGTGGCAGCAACTCAATGCATAAAAGCATGCAGACATGGTCAAGAGGTTCAGTTGTTGTTCAGACCAAAAATCTGAATGGGGAAGAAATGTGATCTAAGTGACTTTGACCGTGGAATGATTGTTGGTGCCAGACAGGGTGGTGTGAGTATCTGAGAAACTGCTGATCTCATGGGATTTTCACACACAACAGACTCTAGAGTTTATAGAGAATGGTGTGTAAAGCAAAAAACATCCAGTGAGCGGCAGTTCTGTGGGCGAAAACGCCTTGTTAATGAGAGAGGTCAGAGGGCAATGGCCAGACTGGTTCAAGCTGACAGGAAGGCGACAGTAACTCAAATAACCACGCATTACAACAGTGGTATGCGGAAGAGCATCTCTGAACACACAACACGTTGAACATTTTAGTGGATGGGCTATAGCAGCAGAAGACCACACCGGGTTCCACTCCTGTCAGCTAAGAACAGGAAAGTGAGGCTACAGTGGGCACAGGCTCACCAAAACTGGACAGTTGAAGATTGGAAAAATGTCACCTGGTCTGAGGAATCTCGATTTCTGCTGCAACATGCAGATGGTAGGGTCAGAATTTGGCATAAACAACATGGATCCATGCATCCATCCTGCCTTGTGCTAATGGCTCAGGCTGATGGTGGTGGTGTAATGTTGTGGGGAATGTTTTCTTGGCACACATTAGGCCCCTTAATACAAATTGAGCATTGTTTAAATGCCACAGCCTATTTGAGTCTTGTTACTGACCATGTGCATCCCTTTATGGCCACAGTCTACCCATCTTCTAATTGCTACTTCCAGCAAGATAATGCGCCATGTCCCAAGCACACGTCATCTCAAGTTGGTTCCACGAACATGACAATGAGTTCAGTGTACTCCAATGGTCCTCCACAGTCACCAGATCTCACCTTTGGGATATGGTGGAACTGGAGATTCGCAACATAAATGTGCAGCCGACAAATCTGCAGCAACTGTGTGATGCTATCATGTCAACATTTACCAGAATCTCTGAGGAATGTTTCCAGAACCTTGTTGAATCCATGCCACAAAGAATTCAGGCTGTTCTGGGGGCAAAGGGGGGGTCCTACTCAGTACTAGAAAGCTGAACCTAATAAAGTGCACACTGAGTGTATGTACATGTGTGTTTTGGACATTTCATACGTTAATTACATGTGATTTTTCCATTGGGGGGCGGGTTGAATTTGTAATTTTATCCTGGATACAGGATATGGACAGTATGAGAGGCTCAGTAGATGCAGTGGAGTAAACCTTGGCTCCGGACGGCGCTGGCTCTCGCCCTGACTGCAAGCATATTACAAACTTAAAGGCTAGCTGAGCATTCCCAGGGCAGGACACCATCTCTCTCAGCCCAATTGACAGTTTAATTTTAAACCTCACCAGGAGGCTGAGATGCTAATATCCAATATCCAGTATGTTCCCCCTGTTACTTATTCAAATGATGACAAAACAAAATGTGACACAGACAGCACTGACCCCCCCCTGCCTCCTCCCTCCCCCCATAGAGGATCGGAAATTAAATTTCACTCTGATTAATTGCGCGAGGGGCAACGAGTTGGAAGGATGTGTCTGATGCAGGCTGACAAAGTGCATTTCACCTGCACAGGGGAATCAGGTATTTAAGATTGAATGAGCAGCTGTGCACGCACTCTGGTGCTGTAGCAGAACTGAAGAACTGTGTTATATTTCACACACTCATAATGCAGCACACCTGGCTAAGAGCAACGGAGTCCAGCCAAATGCTGCTCATTCAACTACGGCAGACACAACCTACCATCTCGGGCAACCTTGTTGAGAATTATGTGATATACAACCTCATGTCCTTGTATGGTCACTTGTGTACCACTACCTAAGTCAAAAAAGTTTTATATTGAAGGTATGAATTTTTAACTCTTTTGAACTTAATTGGTTTTGAATTGCTTTTAAAAATGCACTCATTTTTTAAATTAGCTTTCAAAGCTGAAATTGCCTAGTTGTTCCAGTGTTTAGCTGGACAATGGAATTAATCATCAGACTAAATTGAACAAATACATTTCAAATGAGGCTGCTTTTTTTCCATCAAAAAATTGTTTTCTATTTGAATCATATTAAATGTAGCATAAATGACTAAATGTGACACTGTACTGGTACCAAACTGAATAGCCTCCTTCGAGATGGAACCCGCCAAGTCCTCGACTGTAACTCCGACACACACAGAGCCGTTTCGGTGAACTCATGCCAACTATCCTCCCACCTCCTTCTGGGGCAGACAGCCAATTTCCAGAGTTGCAGTGGTGAGCTCGTACTATGAGGGGGGGATACTTGGAATTAGAACAGGGTACAATTGGCCACCAAATTGGGAGAAAATGTAACCAATCATTTTCATTCTCACAGAAACCCTGCATTTAAACAAAGACTGCAGATTGGCCTTTCATGTCAGCATTTCTGAGCTTTCACACATAGTTTTCACACTCTTTTTATAATGTTAAGCAATATAAAATGAAGTACATCTTGACATCGACTGAGACTAGGTTCGAACTGCAGCTCAAATTAAGTGATACCATTACTATAAGGCTTTTCTTTTAGATAAAAAATGGAAATAGCATAAAATGGAAAAATCACTCAGTTAAAATGACATACTAAATGCAGTTTAATTGCAGTCCTTGTGAGAACATTATTCACATTTCAAGAATCACATTCTGAGGTTAATGCGGAATTTTGATGTGATTTTAGATAGCACGCAGACACACAGATGGTAGTGTAACATAGCGTGCTACCATATCCATATCAAAGAAACTACTAGAATCCAAAAAAACTGAAAAAACTTAGCCCAGTCTTTTGAAAAACAAGCATTAATTCAGATGATTCAAGGATTCATTACATATTCCTTTGTTGTGCAAAAACATTGCTTTACTATAATCAGTGCGATGTCGCATAATTGAACCCTCTTCATAAGTGTTGTGATATCGCTTCTTTATATGAAACTGAGAAGAAAATTGCTCAAGCTAATTTGCAAACATCTCAAAATGGTGCTCCCAACCTGAAAGGCCACTAATGATTGACAGGACGAGAAGTGGTTTCCATGGTGACCCCATCCTTGGTCCTGAGGGTGTTGCGTCCCCTTCGGCGTGATTGTTAGCAGGTCTGATTATTCTTCATTAAACCTCCACCTGGGAAACAAAAGAGCAACAGTGAGTGGTGATGTTAAGGTGCGCCTGGCTTATTGTTTGAGGGGCATTTCGAGAAAGGGCCTTCCCTTGGCATGGGAGGAAATTAAAGGGAGGTCAAGATCCAAAAGCTAAATGAGAGCTGACACATGGAAAAACAAAGAGAGAGAGAGAACTATGCATCACACTTTCTTTCCACTCTTTCCCCCATTAAAGCATTATGTGGGCAGGTTTGCTGCGGGAAGGGAATTTTCCAGATCGCGGCACCCAAGGTGACCACGACTACCAGATGCAGAGTTTGCCCTCCAGCAGTCAGGGCTACGCGCTAACCTTTCCTGCGCTCGAAAGCAGCACTCCTCCGACTCCAGCCCCATGCAATGTGAAATTTACTTTCAGATGACTTTTTCTTTCTTTTTCACAGCTAAATTAAACCAATTGATTGCATCTTGTTATTTTTTTTCAACCTCTAAACAGCATAAAAACTCTTATCCCAGCATGCGCCCTTTGAAGGTTAGGCAAAGCTGAAGTTCATTTGCAGGGAGTGAGATAAGGGGAGTGCCGAGGTCCACTGTGGGAGACCGAGATTGAGAACAGCATGTCCAGAAATCCATGGGGAGTCTCCCTCTCTTAATTATTAATGCCACTTTCCTCCACTTCACCTCAAACTCCCACGCTGCCCCACGCGATAACATGACTTTCTCCACACTTCAGCTGTCTGACCAAGAATTATTATCATTATAACACTGAATGTTGCAATTTAGTACCTTTCCATGACTTAATTTATCTAAAAAACTAAGGCTAAAACTAAAGATATTAATGTACAGAAGATAGAAGATAGAAAATGTGGCTAATTTGATATGAGGTTAATGTGAACAGAGGTCTTGAAATTTAAGTTTAATAAGACTGTTATCACCAAAACTATGACTGCTAAATTTAAAACAGCAATACCTTTGACCCGCTGGTGATTTTATAATTAATTTACAATGGTGTGAAGATGGGGGCATGAACTTTGTAAATGTTCTCGCTGGTAAAGTTTTAACTTCTGTTTTATGGTGTGTTAAATGTCAGGTGGACACTACCCCAGACTACAGGATTTCAGGAAACAGTTTCACAATTTTTCACAAAGGAAGTTTTTACACTCTGCTTCTATTCCAGCATGTTCACCTTGCTATGAGCAATGCAATATAACATACGAAATCAGCTAAGACACCTTGGAAAGAAATGTATCATGTAAATTGTCAATGCAAAAATGAGACATTTTCTGAAAATAAGAAATTAAATAAATGGGAGCAATGTGGTGAAAATTCTATTCACACTATTGGAATAAAATGCAGCCATATGCTTTTGAAACCCCTGACAACGAGTTAAAGTACAGCTATTCATTGTCCAGAGATAGAGCGAGAGAGAGAGAGAGAGAAAGTATTAATGCAGTGCATGGACGTACATTTCAGAGAATACACTGACATTGCAGAGAGCAGGATGCACTGGAATTGATGTGATCCATCAATCCACCAAGATTTGTGTACAAACTGAGCTTAATTGGGAAATCAGTCCTCTTTCTTCTCAGCCGTGAAAATGAAAAAGTGAAATAAGAGACGCTGAGGTGATAGAATATGCATTTGGCTAAATCCATTGCTCTGGAATGCTTTGAAGCTCTCAAACATTCATTTAATCAGCATTTTCGCTTTTCACAACATCGTTCGATGGATGACACAATCCGAGAATTAAGAAGAGCAATGTCTTTTGCATCTTTTCTTACAAATGTCCACGTTTGACCATAATGCAATGTAATGAAAAGGACCACCTGTATACAGTACTTATTAAACAATATTTGAGGATGAAAAGCTCAGGATAAGACTTGGTTGAATAAGAAGGTTGGTAACAGGGATTTAACAGTTACTATATCAAAATACAGTATATCACAGTCCAGCGTGTCCTGGGTCTTCCCAGGGCCTCCTTGTGGGATGGAACTTCCCAAGAATCCCAACCAGACAGCACTCGATTTGCTACAGATACCCACAATACCATTTCCCTTAATGAATTTTCATTTAAAATAACCGCTCCAGCGAGTTTAAATCACCAAGATGCCTAGATATTCTCGGAGATAAGACTTGGTTGAATAAGAAGGTTGGTAACAGGGATTTAACAGTTACTATATCAAAATACAGTATATCACAGTCCGTTGCCACAGTACTATTTGCTACGTCCCTTAATGAATTTTCAGAAGATGCCTCACATTGGAAGGTTTTGGCCCGACAGTTGGGAGATGGAACTTCAAGAATACAGAGCTGAGTGTCTGATCGATAGCATCTGCGCTTCTAGCACAGATGATAACTTTGGCCGAATCAAATATCCGTGGGGATCTCTGCTAGCTTCTACAAGGTGGAAACAATCCCTTAACAATCCCTTAAGTCATTTAAAATAACAAGTTTAAATCACATCACCTGGGAAGCAGGCGATTCTTCATTTTGCAACAAACTGTGTAGGATACCTGTTACAGATGTCACCTAATTGAAAAAGAGTCAAAATATGTCTGCACATTTTCCTTTAAAGGATGTTAAGTTAAGAGGTAGAGTTAAATGTACACACCCGCATGATATCATGTCTTACAGAACAAATACAATGTCACAAAAGCATCAATATTGCTTGTCTTTCTTTGATAGAGAACCATACTGTCCACTTCAAGCAGGAAATTACTTAATTCATAGGCATGAGTTATTGATCTCCCCTGCAGATACATGATATATCCATTTTAACACCTGATACCTCAAACAACACCACAGATAAGCAGATCTATAATATAAAGGCCATCAGAGATCAGCAAGAAACCAACTATTAACAGATGAATACATCAAATACATTTAATAAATATATCACTATATCGTATGACAGCGCCAGACCTACAAAGCCATGTGTTCATCTGGCCCAGGTGAAATAATTATTTGAAATGTTTTAATCCTTAAAACACCAGTTAAATTGCTGAAGACTATCAACAATTGTAAAAGAAACATATCTATTTCACCAATACTAAAACCAGAATTTTTCTGTTATATGATCGTAAATTTTGGTTAGTATCAAGTTTTGTTCACAAATTTCATTCAGGGATCCCAAATCAAATTTCAGATTCTACCAGCATTTAAAGTAATACATATTTTTACCCAGGCCTGGGGTTCATGTATACATAAATTAAGTACAATGTACACTTTATTCAAACACATTGTAATACAGAGTAGATCACACAGGAGTATTACTATAAAAGGATTTCTATCAAAACAATATCTGCCATTCTCTTCCAAGTGCTCTCCGAGTGGACACAGATGGCAGTAGGTTCCAACAGTAGCGTGTGAATCTGGAACTGCCATCTTAAGTCCCACTCAACAACTGGCACTGTTATCTGCAAAGGAAGTCATCTCTATGACAAAGAACTTTGCAAATTAATATAACTATGCACCTTACTGGCTCTAGTTTCGTTGTCAAAGCGCAATGCGCAGACAGTTGCGCTTATCCAAGATGAAGGAGTGTCCTTGTCCATTCTGGTAGTTTCGTGACAAGAGACAGTAGTGCACCTGTGGCACAGTTGTACAAAAGGTTGATTTAAGAAGCATGAATTACCTGTGGGTGTGGTGAGGGTTTGATTCATTATGTCCAATCAGATCATCATCTTTTCCCCCTTCATACCTTTGCCATAGAAAACGGGAAATGTTGCCATGTCTAATGAAAAACAAGCGCCATGGCTTGCAAAGAGCACATTATGAGACTTGCTTTCCCTACAATAAAATGGAGTATGTCTTTGGATAGTATCATGCGGCAATACTAAACTACACTAACATTGAATGTATGTGTATCAGTTTCCTACTGAGAAAAACGCATTTATTAACAATATTATTATTATGTTTATTATTAACAATTTCATTGTTGCACTTGTAATGCTCCGCATCGGGTGACCAGCTGTCCCGCACTTTGACTTGTTGTCCTGGGTCCTGCAATGACGGACGTTAAAAAAATATAAAACTACATAAAAAATACATCTGTTATGTTATTTTATTAGGCAATATCTGCTACACCCGCTCAAAATATCATCGCCCAATGTCAATTAACATCATTCAACAGAATTGTATCACATTTACAATAAAGTACAAACTTTTACGGATATAAAATTCATTCATCAGCTATTGTTTCTTTATTTTTGTTCATTATTCTTCTTCATTGTAAGGTCCCTCCTCTCTCGTGCAATCATATCTAGCCTCTGCAATCGCTCAGGGCATTGCCCCAACGTACATCTGGCCAATTATGTATCCTACATTTTTATTGTAATTAATGTTTACTATTTAATATAACATACCAGTACGCATACATACATACATATATGTATTTGTAATGTTATTTTATATGTATCTTACACAATTACACAGGTGTGTTGGTCTCTCTCATTAACGTGCATTGAACCACTCCTGTCAAGGAAAAATCTAAAAAACGTTGAACTGCTTCGTTGAATACGGATTTTATTTCAAATAGTCGTTTCTTGAATGATTTGCACATGAAACTTGCACATCATCTTGTGCTTTTTATTGATACCCACCACATTGTCCTGCCTTACCCATGTTGATACAAATGCCTTTATTGCCGACTACAAAACTACCAAACTGGGCAAAGGCAAGAAATGTTTTAATCCTTAAAACACCAGTTAAATTGTTAAAGAAACATATCTATTTCACCAATATTAAAAACTGAATTTTTTTATATGATCGTACATTTTGGTTAGTATCAAGTTTTGTTAAAAAATTTCATTCAGGGATTCCGCATGTATTGATACCCACCACATTGTCCTGCCTTACCCATTTTGATACAAATGCCTTTATTGCCGACTACGAAACTACCAAACTGGGCAAAGGCAAGAAATAGTCTGTTTGCGACATCCGAAACTAGCAATTACACTACTGTCCAGGTGAGTTTTCGCTACCGTCCTCAAAACTAGGCTAAACTAACTGCCAAAATAGAGCCCAAAGTTATTTTATAATGCATCATATATCTGTATTTGTATACATATATTTTATACTATACTATGACACATAAAACTGTGGCGGTGTAGTATAAGGATTAGGGATAGGATTAGGAAACTGGGCTTGTAACTGAGGTTGCAGATTAGACTCCCAGGTCGGGTACTGCTGTTGTACCCTTGACAAAAGTAGTTAACCATGAATTGTTTTAAAATAAATTCCTCCTATGGTAGAATTAATCATGTATAGCAAGAATAGAAACACGGTCAGTCAATAACAATACGATTATAGGACGATATACACCTCAAAATCGTTGCCAAACTAATGATTCGATTCCGATGAACAGGTCCGCTCGCACCCGTAGTTGTGTGAATTATTTGGAGACGTGTGCTTGAATTCATCTTTAATGCCTTTTTTTGTCTGGTGTCATCCTGCAGTGGTGCTCGGGGAAGAGGCCTCCTTTGCACAGTGAATAATTTGGGCCTGCACTCCATCCCACTAGACTGGGCCGTACCAGGCCGTGAACCTGGCCCATCAGCCAGGCCTGTCCCCGGCCACTCGTTTTCCCGACACGCTGAGAATTCAACCCGGTTTCAATCAGACGAGCTCATCGCACAACGCTGAAATGAGAACCGAGGAGCCTCGTGTGTACGCGATCTGTCAGTCGGGATGGGGGTGAGAGCCTCCTTCCTAAAAATACTTGAAAAAAAAAAAAGCGGATGGTTCTCAGGGGCACGGAGGGAAGCGTCGTCTGAGGAGGTTAAACTGGATCAATGAGTCATGCTGTTGTCAAGACGAGTCTCCTCGGTTTCCCGGTTGCCATTCTACACCAAGGCTAGAGTGACCCTGGTGAATATTTCCTATTGTTTGGAAATCCGTGAGTGGGCGCAATCTAAACCAGACAGAGAGAGCCCCGTCTTTGCATGCCCGAGCGCCTCTTTCTTCCTGCTGGAGGCTTAGTTTATACACGGAACAAATCGATGCAGGCATCTGTATGAATGTCACACATGTGGTATCTTGTACATTTTACCTTATGCGGTTGATCTAGTACAGCTAATGGGAACAGATATACAGTAAATCTCATTTTAATTAAATAGGTGCAAATGAAACAATATTCCCTCCATACTGGATATCAACATGATAAAAAGGCAAATCAAAGGAAGTTACTACATTAACACTAGATATATTGGCCAATTACCACCTCTGTTTTACACTCAGTGCATTGTTTAATAACCATAGATAAATTGCCTCTTTAGGACAGAGATGAGGAAAATCACCGTTATCTGGCGAGAAGGTGGCAAAGCATGTTCTGCAATTGCCACCATCAAGGCAGGATGAAGCAGACAATAGTGTGTTATAAACATTATTTTGAAAAGAACTGCTTACATACTGGTAAAGGCAGTGTGTACAGAAGGTGGTTGGAAGGGGTTTGCATTGTGGAGTACTGGTTAGGAATTTAGGACTATAGCCAAACGGTAGATAGGGCATTTGGAGGGTGATTTTTCAGAAGAACACAGATACTTTCAAAACTGTAACTGACATGTGAGCATAAGTGGAGCATAAAAGCCAATTTTTTGCTGAAATACTGCTTAAACCTGTACATAAGTTCCTTGCATCAAACGCTGTGACAAAGGGGTATACAGGAGATAAGCAAACTATTTCAGACCAACGTGATCACTTGTGCTATAGTACCTTATTTTGACAAGCCAGGATTATGGGTGGTGCTTCTTTGACCTTTGACCTTAACCTTGCAAATTGGTACATAGGTAGCCCACCATCCACCTCATTGCACAATTTTGGATTTTATCTAAAATAATAATTAGGGGTCTCAATAATTGTAACATAACTTTTTTTGAGAAAATGACGACTTGTTAAATATTTATCTCTGAACAATTGTATTAGTATAAAAGAATATCATTTTGTCATATTTTTCACCATTTCAGCATTCAGTTTATTTCATGCAGCCTCTTTATCAATTGTCTCAATAATTGTGGAGTAGACTGTAGGTTAGACAAAAAAAAACACTTTTAGGAATTTGTAGCCTGTCATAAAATGAATTGGAGCCAACCACAAAAAGAAGCTGCCATGGAGCAATGGACTGCCATTGCTCACTAATGTGACCATGGTGCTATATTTCGGTGCACATCCGTTCTTGCAAACCCAATGTTCTGTGGCTTGGTATCCTAGACCAGTGTCCATGCTTGTCTCTCCTTTGCTTGGCTTTTAAGGTCAGCTGCCTTTTTCCTTTATTTGCTTGGAGTTTCTTTTTACTGATGACAAAGCATTTACAATATCACACGATCATCTTTTCATGTCTTTTCATGTGTTGCTGCTCTTTGTGTTGTACTTCCTGGTCCTTAAAATGAGTGTTTATGTTTGATTTACAAGTCAGCCTTCACGGCAAAATCACATGAATTCTGCGCCAGCAAAATCATGTTTTGTTTTTTCACATGTATGCCATTCATTTCCACATATTTCAGTGTTGTCAGTGTTTTTTGACATGCCACATGTGGAGATCATATTATTTTCCGTTTGGGAGTTATCATTTCTGGTTCCATGTCCGTGACTCCACAACTCCATTCCCGCAGCTGTCCTTGATCTTGAACAGAGATCAGCTGAGCTTAAGGTTCATTTGCATAAGGTAGCTCTGTGACCTTCAACCTCATGAGTTCAGTGCATACATACCCTTAATGTACCAGCTGAAAATGTGCACTGCGCTTGCATGTGTCCAATAGTGAGTGCTCAGGATAGTCACATATGTATGCCTTATTTGAGTCTTTTCATCTGAAAGTATTCAGCCCTATACATTGATAATACATTACAACAAAAAAAGACATGACAATGTAAGCTAGGTTCTGTGGGTTTCTTGGATAAGGCTATCTGCTAAGCACGTTAATGAAGAGATGCATATGTATACACAAGTGTGCATGACTGTGTGTGTGTGTGGGGGGGAGGGATGTTTGTGTGCAGGTGTGTGTTTATTTTTTTTCAAAATGTTACACTGTGTGGTGTTCTACTCTAAGGAATATCATAAATATTCACCCCATGAAAATTCAAGATAAAAACAAAACTAAATATGCAGACAACATGTTCTAAAGTGTCATAATGATCTCTCAATGGCACTTTCACCTGAGAAAATTGGTTTAGGTTCTCAATTCCTCGACTCAAAGAACAAATAAATTACATTCTCTAGCTGCTAGAGTCTAGTATTTAGACAGATAATTTCAGTCCATGGAATGTCTATCTCTTCACCATTTTTGTTTACATTTTGCCTGTATTTCACAATCTATGTCTAGATCATTGTTTGTAGATATGGCCCCAAAAACACTTCACCCATGTGTAAGGTCAAATAGACTACAGCCTGATAATAGTGCTCATGCATTACAAGACCCCTGCCGACACAACACATTCATTTAAGTAATCCTTTGCTATTCAGTATCCAATGAGGGCACTCCACGTTTACTTACAGTAAGTAAAAAAAAATCATCTAAACATCTAAAAACGGGCAACGTCAACCTTTTTGCCACCTCCCTATGAGCAGGTTAATGAAGACAAAGACCTTGCAATACATTAAAGCACATCATGTCCCAATTAATCTATTCTCCAGGGACTTCAGTCGGCTCTCATGCTGCTATAACCTGCAAAGCCATTTGATGAAGTAAGAAAACGGGAGGCACTCAGAATAAACCAAACGAGCGGTTCAGACCCTGCCCCATGCTCCATTCAAAACCCACTCATAGGCCAGAGTCTCAGCCAGACTCCCTCAACAGGCAGTGCTGGAACAAAAACAACTTGAATTGTTTCAAAGGCAGCGCTAATTAAAACATGAACACTTGATTCGAGGGAACGGACGGTGGTATTCATCTCCCAGCTTAGCTCGCACAGCTTTGCACTGTGTCAATTCCTTATTAGTTCAAAAAAGGCAGATCAAATGTAATCTCTCCCGGAGGCATGGGGATTAATACACTTTGGACCAGAGACAAAACCAGGGTGCTGACCCCTGGTGGCTAGGAAACGAGCTTAAGCCAGTTTGAGCTGGAAAGCAGCCTCTTGAAAACGGTTATTGAAAAGAGATCAATAACCTGGCCTCCATCTTTATAGTGTTACCTGTGTGAGTTCACTCACTTAGTTAGATTTTTTACACTATGGGGAGGGAAGTAAGAAAGTAAATACTCTTCGAGGGTCAGGGAAATGACCCTGATCTATACAGACATGAGAGGGGGTAACCCACAGGACAATCAGACCACGTCAGTCACTATTTCTGTTGAACACCCACCATCCACCACATCACGAGGCGCAATTGATAAACAGCCACTTCAACAAATCAAAAAAAGAAAGAAAGAAAAGAGAAATACTTTGTTTGACAGACTGTTTGACAGACAGGCTTATTTTCTTTGCTTTCCAGTAATTCTTTGCAGCTGGTAGCTGTGCTGTCACCTCCAGATAAAAGATACATTTAGAATAAAAAATAAAAAATAAACCTGCTCAACTTGGTTGAGGGAAGAATGTGACTGATTTCTGGCAATCGGCTATATGCTGATTTGGTGAGTGCATTCGGCTGGCAGGGAGATGTCTGCCAGATTGAAAGTGGATTGAGGAGCACCACTGAAGAGCTTAAGATGAGGCAGGTTATGCTTTAATGACAGGTATAATTAACTCTGCCTTCAGAGAGGCCTAATTGTAATTGCAACCTCCGTAGTAGTGAAATACTGCTGAGCATCCTCCACATGTTTAGATGCACCACAGGATTCTGAATAAAAAAAAAAAATCTCAGAAAATGAATAAATGCTATGTAAATGCAACTGAAGTCACTGAAGATTTCACAATCTGGTCTTCTTAGGTAGTGGTAGCTTTTGAACAGATTTTAATTGGATGCTATCTCAAATTCCAGCTGACCTGGCCACTGGCTTCTCTGAAGGCTCCTTGCCTTAAGCCCCCCGCCATATCAGATATTGCTCACACTAGGGATGTTAATTTTAAGAAATTTCCTTGAACGATTGTCGCCCATGTTAACAAACAATAAATTGATTAATCTTCTTTTTTTTTTTTTAAACAGCAAAATGTATCAAATGACAAAGAATACAAAATGGACATTTTTGTCCTCAATCAAAGCTTTATTCAAACTTTTAACAGCATAAAACAATACGAATTATTAAGGAAATTAAACACCATTCAGTAGGCCTAACAATGAAAACAATATTCCTATTGAAATGAATAGGGCTGTCTGGCAGCGGAGGCTTGGCAAATTGAAAAAAACAACAAAAAAAGCCTAAACTTTCGAGTCCCGACTCGTCCCCTTACTGGTTTTTATTTAAGAATATAAGCATATCCACGTGTTCAGGGGTGAGCCGTGTGCACAGCCTGCTTACAGTAAGACCAGCCGCTGAGAACACTCTTTCCAACAGAACCCATGTCCTGGGGATGCATAAATACTGTCATGCCAGAAAAAAATGATTTCACCAAAAACTCAGAGAAATGCAGAAGTAACGGAATTCAAGAGACCACACTATTGTCGGCTGAGGTAACGTTAGGCCAGCAGTCCCCAACCTTTTTTGCACCACGGACCGGTTTCATGCAAGACCATTTTCCACGGACCGGCGCACCGGGGGGGGGGGTGCATAAAAACTGAGACAAGTGCGGAAAAGAGGCACACAGACAGAAGTGGTCATTTTTCAAAATAAAACACCCTGCAGACTGCGATAGTCAATAAAATGGAAATAAAATTAAAACATTTTTATTATTTCTGTGCGGCCCGGTACCAAATGCCTCACGGACCAGTACCGGGCCGCGGCCCGGTGGTTGGGGACCCCTGCGTTAGGCTATACAAAATATAACAAAAATGTTTTGTTGTTGTAAATTGTTTCTTTTGTGAAATATTGCTAGATATATTTTATAAAAGCAACAAGGTTTTAACTGTTGTTTCAAAGCAATATTATTACACTCACTAGAGTTTGTGCTATTGGATAACTCCACTGTGCTGTGATACATTGTTAATTTGATATGATCAATCAAATTCTTAACGGCGATTAATCGATCATCGATTGATCATTAACATCCCTAGCTTACACGTAAATACACAGATTATTAATATTATTCGTTAATCATTGGAGGTAATCCTGACACCCTCCCGGGAAATCACAACCTCTGCTTCGAACTGCCACCTGTGACTGCATATACAGTGATACAGGATACTCTAAACTGTCTGCAAAGGTTCAGGTCGATTAATCTTATATCATCATTAGTCTTTTTTCCCATTTCATTGTTATTGGTGAGCAAAATGCACGTCTTGAATCTGATATATGTATGTTCATGTCTCAGTGGTGGCTGGTGCACTGTAGGAGACCGTCTGGGAGTATGCAGTCTCATACTGCAAGATGCTATCAATTTGTCTCTCTTTTTAAAGCATTTCACAAAGGAATCACAATTTCTTTCCAAAAATGAATCTTGTAAAGTTCTTATGAGAAAAATTGTATTGTCATTCTGCTGCTTTGCTTTATTTTAAAGGCAATGAGTGAGTGCACTCGTGAACACCCAATACATTCCATTCCCAGAGAATAGGTCCCAGTTGGTGGACATTGTATATTTAATGCTATATAAATACAGCTATCACGGCAATGGTATATATACATCTGACCAACGGTCCTTGCCACGCCACGGGCAAAATCAAATGACCGTGATCGTTGCTTTTAGGAGATTCAGTGATGAAGACAGCTCAACTTTGTGATGTTTCAGGTGGAACAGTGTTTAATGTGATGTTGGCATGGAACTTTGAGGTAAAGTCATCATGAACAAAGGGCAACTGGTCAGAAGTGCATGCTCCTGGATCGTGATGTCCCTGCATTAATTTGAGAGTTTGAGGTGCAAGACTAAAACAGGTAGGCAACTCTGAATCAATTGACTGCAAATTTCAATCTTCAGGTGTGAGCAGACAATTTAATCAAGAACGTTCCATCAAGAACTCTATAGAGCAAGGATACCATAGTTGTATCCTACTCTGTAGAATTCATATTTATTATATATATATAGGTAACTGCTAATATAAAGGAAACACCAACATAAAGTGTCTTAATAGGGTGTTGGGCCACCATGGTCTGTCAGAACAGTTTCACTGCACCTTAGCTTAGAGTCTACAATTTATATATAAATACATGCCTT
The DNA here is from genome assembly GCA_029706075.1 of Aldrovandia affinis. NCBI lineage: Eukaryota > Metazoa > Chordata > Actinopteri > Notacanthiformes > Halosauridae > Aldrovandia > Aldrovandia affinis. Next base: position 5,584,361 of record JAINUG010000046.1, read on the forward strand.
GGGCAAGTCAACTTTATATTTATCCATAGGGCCCTATTTTTGTGCCGGCGCTAAGCGGCGTTGCCAGTTTCGTCTGTCGCAAACGGAATATTTCCCGTCTCCACCGAGTTTGGCAATTTTGTGGTGCGCAAAGAAGGCGTTTGCGTGACTATGGGTTGGGCAGCGCAATAGGGGGTGTGACAATGAAAACAGTCGGCGCTATGCAAGTTTGGTGTCAAATAATGAGTTTGCGTTAATGTCCATCTAGACCACCTCTTAGCGCAAACGCTGGCACTCTGTGCAATTTGATGACTTTATTGATGCGCACATACAGTATGAACATACGGTTATCTGAAATCACATGAGAATGTTTTGTGAATATTGTGAATTTCCCCCCACGTTGAGGCAAATCATCAAATCCATGGGTAACTTGCAAGCTTAATCAATTAGGCTAAAAACTATTTCACCACAGCTTGTGGTTATTCAATGCACGGACATGAAAGACTGAAGCCAGCAGGCCATCCATCGCTACCGTTCAGTAAGATACACCTGTTAAAGAAATATATGTTTGTATGCACATTGTTTTTCTTATGTGAAAGGGTTTTATTTTTTCCATTTGCACTATAGAAAATGGAGTACATAATTGGACCCCGAAGGCGATACCGTGAGCGATACCCTGGGTTTGGTAGCCGGTCTTGGCCAGACGGCTATCAGTTCGGCTGTATATGCAGTTTCTTCCAGTCTTGTCCAACATGCAAATTAGTTTATTACTTTTCCTACACCTGACAGCCAGCAGAGAACTAAACAGGATTTTTATACGCAATGTGGATTCCCTGCACCATCTGATCACGGTATCATTTATGTGAATCGGAAGGGGGTCCACTCCATTAACATCCAGGTGGTTTGTGATGCACACTCCAGGGTGACGCATGTAGACCTACTGCATGACGAACATAAATGAAACAGGCCTATTTGCAGTTGTGAGTTTTTATTTATTGCTTTCCATTTAACAATTACATTAAGTTAGAAGAAAATAAACTTTGTTTTTTTAAGTTGGAAAGCCTACAAATAAGGAAATAAAGAGATGGTAAAATAAAACACTTTCTTTTAACAATGTAGGTCTCAAAATATAAACTCAAATCATGAAAATAACAAATTAATGTGCGCCTTGTTTTCCCCCTCTGATTCGCATGCCAACTTTTCTGCACCTCCTCGCTCTCTCTTTTGAGAAGTGCTCCTGGTGCAGCTGCGCAAAACTGTCATCATGTCAGGAAATTGCCAATTTGCTTTAGCGTTAGCGCACTGGTATTTAAAGGGATAGAAAATAGGTGTTCTGATTGGCCATTATGAAACCAAACCCCCACCACACCCACATGGATTTTTTAAAAGTTAATCCAACCTCTTTTACAACTGGAGTGCACTATCGTCCTAAATCACGAAATTACCTAAATTGCGTTGGACACGCCCTAAAGTGCCACCGTCTTCGTTTTGCGTCTGTGTTACCGACACCGTCCTAATTCACCAAAATAGGGCCCATAATCTGTCATTGACTCCCTGGAACAAAGACTGACATTGGTCAGGATCACACATTACACCATTCAGTCTAAGTAGATTTAGATCAATCATACTCTTATTAAACTTCCATCAAGGGTTTGAGCACAGCTCAGCACTGGAACATTTAATAATCAAGGTAGCTCTTCCACTGCCAACCTCCTCTGAAATGTGATAATTGTAATGTAATGTGTATTGATGCTGTTTAATGAGAGGCCTGGGGGGGATCGGCTCCTCTGTGTTCCCGCGATGGCTTCTCTGCAGTGGTGCCACTGTTAAATTGAACGTGAAAATGAGAAGCAGGTAGGAAAGGTTATGGGCACCAGCAGAACAGGACGCTTGGGAAGACATTTCCTCCACAGAGTAGCAGTCAGCAGCGTGCTTTCTGATTTGCTCATCAGCCAGATTGCCTGCATGCATTGTAATACAAGATGCAGTTTCTACTGATTACCACTCAACATGAAACATAAAAAATTGTTCATAAAACTCTGAGCTCCTGTTGCTAAAAATACAGGTAAGTTGCCAAAATAAATGGGGGGACAATCAAACGGCCACTGGCCCAGGCTAGGAGAGTCCCAGCTGGGCTGGGGGGGGGATTGTTGCAAAGGGGAGGGCCGGGCCTATCTGCCAGTACTGACATTTACTCAAGTGTTACCTTTATTTTGACAGTTGCCTGTATATAATTATACATTCTAAACATGGAGCACCTGGAGTCAAGACTAGGACGGGGAGAACATGACACTGAAAATCTTCAAAAACCGATCAGCAATGATGCAATACTGTCCTGGTCTTATCGGGTCAACAGTTTCCTTGATATAATCTACATGGATCTTTTAATATCTCGGTTCCATAGAGGTAGTAATAGGAAAATGAATGGAAATTTGCAGCTGCTAATGTGATTATATGACTATTATGATTTACTCTAATTCATTATAACTTAGTATCTTATGTAATTCTCTGTTTATCATTACATAAGTATGTAATAACTTACTTAATAAGTATGGCATATTGCATTTCCATCATATCCCTTGGCCGAAAGGGAGGCGGAGGGGGGTGTTTTTCACAAAAAAACAACAATGATGCAACAAACATACACTACACTGGTATACAATTATGTTCAAGTGCCTTGTATGATTCACACAGTACTAACACTGCATACTTGTTAGGCTTAGATGGACATGTAGACATTCACTCATACGTTAGCTTCCAATACATTACAACACCCACATTGCTGACTCTAAGCAGGTGCACTGAGCGTAAAGCTTGTTTGAGCATAATCAATTGAGCATTTTTAAAGAAATCACATACGTTTGCACCATGCGATATTTGTGCTGCACACAGCTTAATGCGCCAATGTGGCATGTAACTCTCCGGTGCGTCTTAATCTTCTTGACCTACATGGGGCATCTGCCCAGCATACCTCATGTCCCAATGGTGAACTCAGCTCATTACATTCATGAACAACAAGCTGTCGCACACCATTCTGAGGTGGTTGCTGACATCAATTTTATTAAGGGGTACTACAATCTACTCCATCACTAAAAATTAAGCGTGTGATGTCACGCCGCTCTGGTAAACACATTTTAAATCTGTGTCCAACATTGAAAATGTGCCGTTTATTAACTGCACAAAGTTCAGTCTGGATTAAAACAGGGAATTAAATCAGTGGTTTATAGATATAATATTGTAGTGGTTAAAATATTGCTGTATTGCAAATATAGTGTTGTAAAGATACAGTACACTCACTGTACTACTAGCTCTGTATAACAGGTGTCTGGCAGGCCTAAGAACACATCTGGTGACAACCCTGCTTGAAACCAAGATCATTAAAGGAGCAAGCTAAAAGATGTTGACAATTGGATATGTTTTTCCTTACCTAAAAAAGCCTTGTTTAAAACTTTTACTTACATGTGCTTACATAGTTCAGAGCAGGAAGTGCTCCCATCTGAATGTATGGGCTATTCTCACTGCCATGAGAATTGTTGAAAATCGAAGTAATACTACTTCTTTAATACTATTACTTTAATAACTGGAGCCTCTATGAAACCACTGAAAAAAATCGAACCACTTTGTTTAGTGGAACGGAAAAAAACATCAAATTCTAGAAATCTGGGAGTTTTCGACTTCCAACTAAAATATATTTCAGAGTGTAAATAAACAGGTGTGTTTTTTGAGTCATGATTCATGCTTTAAGCTGGATTTAATTTTTGAAAAATTGGATCCAACATTTTTGTATCTAGGATACTTTTATAATGTTCCACAACCAGGTGCCATTGATTTATGATACCTTTACAACTAAGAAATAAATGATCAGGGTATTTGTATATCCTACTTTGAAAAAAGGTTTCACAGGTCCCTCCATACTCATAAATCAACATTTGAAAGCAAACCAAGAGCTCCACATCAGAAGAGACATTTAAACTGATGGAGACACTACACATTCTAAGATGGAATGTTTTGTCTTTATGCTGTTCTATCAAAGTGACAAAGTGGGCTGGGAGGAGTTCAGTTACTTTTTATCGGCTAAGTCTAATTGTGTGGAAGCATTATGTATTCATGTTTACCCATGGATATACTGAACATTGCTACGTCAGTATAGTGGGCAGCACTGTGTGGCAGCACCGTGTGACGCTACACAATATTCCCCACTAGAAACCTATTACCCCCCCGATAGGTTCAGGTTAAACACGTCGCTCAGATACCACAGCATTAGATTAGATTAGATTAGATTAGATTAGATTCAAATTTATTGTCATTGTACAGTACAGGTACAGTACAGCGAAAAGAAGTTTAGTATCTAACCAGAGTGCAAACATGTCAGTAAGTGCTACAATACAGTACTATAGCAGAAGTTATAATGCTAACAGGCACAGTATTGAATAATTACTATAAAGGTAGTTAGGTTGCTATAATATATATACAGACTAGTGCAGTTATGTATAGGTAAGTACAGGTGAGTATAAATATATAAATATATGAATATATGTATAGGTAGTACAGCAAAATTATACAGAATTATACAAGGCTATATTACAATATTGTACATGGATATGTGCAGAATGAAGGTATGACAGAGCTAGTGCGGGTAGTCAGGGGGTATCCAGAGTCAGTGAACAGAGTTACTACATGAAGAGTAAACCATAGTATCCAGAGTCAGAGTATCCGGAGTGATCCAGAGTCTAGGTCAGGATACTACGGGGAGGTGGAGAGGGGCAGTCACTGGAGGGGGGTGAGGAGGCGATGAGGAGTTCAGGGAGATGACAGCGGAGGGGAAGAAGCTGTTCCTGAGTCTGCTGGACTTGGAACGAAGATTCCTGTAGCGCCTCCCGGGGGAGGAGGGCAAACAGTCCGTGGTTAGGGTGAGAGGAGTCTCTGATGATGCTCTGAGCCTTCCTCAGGCACCGTCTGTCGTAAATGGACTTGATGGCAGGGAGAGATGAGCCAGTGATGCGTTGGGCAGTTTTCACCACCCTCTGCAGTGTCTTCCGGTCAGAGGCAGTGCAGTTGCCATACCAGGCCATGATGGAGTTGGTGAGGATGCTTTCAATGGCACACCGGTAGAAGTTCACCAGGATCTGAGGAGACAGGTGGGCTTTCCTCAGTCTCCTCAGAAAGAAGAGACGCTGGTGAGCCTTCTTGACCAGTGATGAGGTGTTGAAGGTCCAGGAGAGGTCCTCGGAGATGTGGACACCCAGGAATTTGAAGCTGGAGACACGTTCAACCTCCGCCCCATTGATGTGGACGGGGGCGTGAGCGACAGCCCTAGTCTTCCTGAAGTCCACGATGAGCTCCTTGGTCTTCTTGGTGTTCAGTGCCAGGTTGTTGTCGGCGCACCACGTCGCCAGGTGCTGGATCTCCTCCCTGTAGGCCGTCTCATCGTTGTTTTTGATGAGGCCCACCACCGTTGTGTCGTCTGCAAACTTGATGATGGTGTTGGTATCATGCATAGGAGTGCAGTCGTAGGTGAAGAGGGAGTAGAGAAGGGGGCTCAGCACGCAGCCTTGTGGGACGCCGGTGTTCAGGGTTAGGGTGGAGGAGGTGAGGTTGCCTATCCTAACAGACTGGGGTCTGTTGGTCAGGAAGTCAAGGATCCAGTTGCAGACGGAGGGGATGATGTCCAGGTCCTTGGTTACCACAAGGTCACCAAGCTTGGAGATGAGTTTGGATGGGGTGATGGTGTTGAATGCTGAGCTGAAGTCGATGAACAGCATTCGCACGTGAGTGTTGCTCTCGTCCAGGTGGGAGAGGGCCGAGTGTAGCGCGGAAGAGATGGCGTCGTCCGTGCTCCTGTTCTCACGGTAGGCAAATTGGTGTTTGTCGAGAGATGGTGAGAGGCCAGATTTGAGGTGAGCCAGGACCAGCCTCTCGAAGCACTTCATGATGGTGGAGGTGAGTGCAACAGGGCGGAAGTCATTGTGGCTCGTCGCGGAGGAGTGTTTCGGCACAGGCACGATGGAGGTGGTCTTGAAGCACGCTGGGACAGTTGCCTGGGCTAGAGACCGGTTGAAAATGTCAGTGAACACCTCCGTCAGCTGCTCAGCACAGTTCCTGAGCACCCGGCCAGGGATGCCATCAGGCCCAGCTGCCTTACGTGCATTAGTCCTGCTCAGTGCGATGAACACATCCGTGGGGGAGATAGTGAGGGTTGGAGATCAGCAGGGAGAGCAGCCCTGGTGGGCGTCTCCCGGCTGTCTCTATCAAAGCGGGCATAAAAGTTATTGAGTTCATCAGGGAGGGAGGGTCAGTTGCGGGGGAGAGTTGTTGGAGGGTTTGTAATCCGTCATGGCCTGGATGCCCTGCCACATGCGTCGGGGATCATTGGTGTTGAAGTGATCCTCAACCTTGAGCTTGTGGCTGTGCTTGGCCTGCCTGATTGCCCTGTTCAGGTCAGTCCTGGCTGAGCAGTAGGCCCGCTTGTCACCAGTTATAAAAGCGGTGTCACGTGCCTTCAGCTGTAAGCGGACCTCTCTGTTCATCCACGGCTTCTGATTGGGGAAAGTGGTAATCCGTTTGATGGTGGTGACACTGTCGATGTTGGAGCTGATATGGTCCAAAACAGAGGAGGTGTAGGAGTGAATGTCAGTGTGGGAGTCTGTGGTGGCCTGGGTGGCAAACAGGCTCCAGTCTGTGGGTTGTAGCCGGCGCTGTAGCTCAGAGTCTGCCCCCTCAGGCCATATCTTCACAGATCTGGTCAGGGGCTTAATCCGTTTGATGAGTGGGGTGTACTTGGGTAGTAGGAACAAAGAGAGGTGATCAGACTGTCCCAGGTGGGGGAGGGGAACAGCTCTGTATGCCTCCTTTATGTTAGTGTAAACGTGATCTAAAGTTTTGTTGCCTCTTGTGGGACAAGAGACATGCTGGTAAAACTTGGGAGCACAGTCTTCAGATTGGAGTGATTAAAATCTCCTGCAACGATAAAGGCTGCCTCCGGATGCATTGTCTGATACTTGCTAATGGCAGCATGGAGCTCTTTCATTGCTGCCTTAGCATTAGCATCTGGGGGTATGTATGTTGCAATCACTAGGGTAGCTGTAAATTCCCTAGGCTGATAAAAAGGTCTGCATTTAACTACGAGATATTCCAGGTTAACAGAGCAGTGACTCTCAACAGTGGAGTTGTCTGTGCACCAAGCTTTGTTTACATAAATGCACAAACCTCCTCCACGTGATTTGCCCGAGTCAGCTGATCTGTCCGCTCGGTGTAGCTCGCGTCCTGCTAGCTCAACAGCACTGTTGGGAATTTCGCTATTGAGCCAGGATTCCGTCAATATCATGACGTTGCAGTCCTTAATCAAACGGTGGTTGATAATCCACAGTCGTAGATCATCCATTTTGTTCACCAGAGAGCGAACATTGGCGAGGAATAAGCTGGGGAGCGCTTGCCGGTGTGGTGTTAGCTTTAGCTTAGCCCTTAGACCTCCCCGCTTACCCCGTCTTTGTTTACGTTCCTTGCGCGGTCGGGGAGCACTTCCGGCCGGCCGCACTGCGGTAGTAGTCCCGGGTGTGCGAGCGATCTCGCTAGGGAGCGGAAAAACGGCTTTAACGTCGTGGGATTGCTGTAATCCAAGGTCCAAAAGATGTTCACGGGTGTACGATATTAGTGCAAGACTGTTTTGGGTAAACAGATTTACAACTAATAGGTAAATAACTGCAAATTTGCACAATCTGGGTAGACGCTGGGCCTCGCGATGTGTACGCGCCGCCATCTTGGTTCCGTGGGGCGATGCCATCTTGGCATCGCCCCAACTAGGAAATTGACCTCTGAGTTTCAAGCCCAGGGCCCATAACCATTGCACCATAGTGCTGTCACTTTAGTGACTGCCTAAAATACCACCTACAATTAATGATACCAATATTTCCTCTACAGAAAAAAACAACAACTCAGTGGCTATGTCTGTAGTTGTACCACACTATGCTCTCCACTACCCACACAATACAAGAGTATTCACACCACATCCTCTTCATGCTCAATAAGCCCTTTCTAGACCCAGGTAGTTTCAGTGCCAAATTAGGTGTGTTAGGTATTGCCGTGAATGTCATATGCATGTGCCTGTATAAACAAAGTTTGCAATGAGAGACAGCTGATGGATGCGTCAGTCTAAAGGTCATCCAATGGCCATTCTGCAGGGAGTGGTAATTGCTGATCCCACTCAACGAAAGCCAGAGGCAAAATAAATACGTCTGACTTGCACTCCAACGAGACAGAGGCTTGCGGCTTAAAAATATAAACTCTACGGCTTCTGTGGCAGGAATTTCAGAATGCATTGGATTTCAGGTTACTTAACATGTGTGCAGATCAAAGAGATGATTTCTCACGGCACTGTTGGGCTGAGATTAGTTCTCCAATTTGAGCACAGCTGGGAAGATTTCTGTATGAAATCGCAGAGTCTGCGTACAGAACTAAATATCTGGGAATTAACCACCGTTTACAAGAATTGTCTTTACTGGGCATTAAAACATTTAAAAAGAATTATGTCACTTGTGAATCATGCATTGAGCATGTTGATATATTGAGAGTTCCTTTGCCTAACCAAACTAGACATTCAGATAGTGTCTACACTGCTGTGATTTATTTAAAGAGAAAATCACAGAAGAGTTAATGTTCCCTTTTGGTTATGGACTAACGACCGTGGTGACACAGATCAGCACAATCCTAACCATAAATTATTCACAGATAGCAGCACCAGTCAAGAAGAACGACTTGAGAACTAAAATTCAATATTCATTTATTTAACAAAAACATGACATTAATTCATCGGCTATATACTGTATTATACTGTCACCCAGACTTAAATGACAGTTTCAAACATAATACAATTGTGTCAGAGTTGCAAATACATCTGGGTGGAATAGATTATTTGAAGGTTCTGTTATTATTTGAGGGTGTTCACTTTTTTGTGGCTTTACATTTTGGTTTACAATACCATTCACATGGCTTCCTCCTATTCCTTTAGCTCTAAATAATGTCCTCACGGTTTTCATAAATTTGCTAGTGTGCTGTTTGGTTTTCACACATTCCCTGGTGTGGTGTGGTGTGAAACTGAGGCAACACAGACTCTCCCCTTGGTCTCTTCACACTGTGGGCAAGAAGCTTTCAAATTTAAAAGTGGCCAACAAATAAGTAAATGTGATTATCAGTCAACCATTTTCTGTAATAAACACCTCCTGACCAATACCCCCAATAACGACCCCCCATGCCTCTGACATGTGTTTTTTCCTTTTTTTGTCTCCACAGCATGCATTCCTTTTGAGGGAAGAAACTGGTTGCCTAGAGTGTTGTATGCTTTCCAATAGCTTCTGTCAGAAGAAAACATCTGCATTCAAATAATTTTCCCATTTAAAATTAGGAGCTGCCCAGAGAGTACTGCAATCAAGGTTTTTCCAAGTCAGTATTTTGGGTTGATTTGTATCCCCTCTACTTGCAAGAACTGCCAATGAACTGCCAATACTTTTCACAGCAGTGTTTAAAGTGTGCAGAAGAAAGCAGGCTTTAAAAGGATTGACTCTCCAGTGTTGGCGCTTATGCCCAGCCATATGCCACTGATGTTTGTTGCCAGCTAGGTTCTTAACACATTGCACCCATTCTGAAAATACCATGTGATTACACTAATCTCATAATCCAATGTTCCCTCCTGATGATGTCAAACCAACCAGTAGAGCATCATTTAATTATTTTAATGTTTACATCATTTGTAAAAATGTATCATTAGAGAAGTTTGAAAAATAACATCTCTGTCAAGACAACAAATGGATTCTTCATGTACATTTTGTTCGATGTTTTATGAAAGGAGAACGTGAAAGTTATAGTTTGATGAATTCTTCTGCTTTACATTAATATGAGAAAAATATCCATCATTGCTGACCAGTGAGTGATCATCAGAATGCCATGGTGATTTCTGCTCCCTGCTGTGGTGAATGCCTCCCTTCTCAACAAACTTATTTTCACAATCTGATTCATGGAGGTGGCTGGGGTGGATCATAGCTGAAATCACCAATTGTTTTTTCATAAGAAAATGTAATGTGTGTATAATGTGTAATGTTAAGAATAGGCCTGCCTTGATTTTTACTGACAAATTAAGACATTCTTAAATTAATTTGATCACCAATAGCAGTGCCATAATAATAATAATAATAATAATAATAATAATAATAATAATAATAATAATAATAATAATTTAACTACATAAAAGCATAAGAAGTACAGAAAATATCATTACATTTGAAATCAGCCCACCCTCACTAACACTTTGTAACCCCATGTACAAAAACAAATTCTCTGTTCAATAAGAATTTTGGGTTATTCAAATCCAGGCTTAACACAGTACTGGATACTCAGACCAGGGGTAGGCAACCCTGGTCCTGGAGCGCCAGTGATGTTTCTGGTTTTGGTCCAACCAAGCTTGAATGCACAGTTTGATTGATTAATAACTGAATGGTGAAATGCTGATGACCTCCATCTCATGTTCACCTGTGTTAATTTAGCCTAGCAATTAATCAATTTATGTACATAGGGGTTTGGATGGAGCGAAAACAGAAACATCTCTGGCATCTCTAGACTGCAGGTAAAAGACTAGCCTAGATGGGTTAAATGGCCTGTTCTCATCATTATGTATTCTTATGTCCTTATGTTTTTAACATATCAACTCATGTCTTGACTATAAAACCTTCAAAACACATGAGCTATATTCCCTGTGGGCACATGAGCACAAACGGTCACTGGATTGGCTGTCTTTCTTGTGTTTTTCTTACTCCTCTTCGTCCATACATTTTATACAGTGCACCAATCCAATCTAAGGCAAAGCAGGATATTGTTGAGTTATGTTTAAGGTTGGCATCTGTTACTAAATCCTCTGAAATCTACAGGCTGGTCTAATCTTGTACACTGGTAATATTATACTGCCAGACTCCCCCGTGGCCTCCAGTTAAAACCTTTCCCAGTGGTTTGAAAAAAAATGAATACAAATCAATTGCGCATTCAGCACTGGTTACATAGCTAGTGAGAATACTTCCTTCGAAAGAATAAATATCTTATTTCTTAAATCTGCAAACCATAATCCATAGAGGATCCTGTCACCTCATATGACATAAGTATTGAGATCATCCTGGTCTAAATTTATGGCACATTTAAAACGGTCTCTCTGAATATTTGAACCAAGAAATGACCTTCTAAACCTTGTTGCAAGGATACTGGTTTCAGAAAGGAAATAGCTCTGGATCATGTTGAGAAAACAACAATCATCAGTAGATATTTGTTGATGATTCATCAAAAAAGTATGACTCATAAAATGAAAGTATATTTACTAAGTAAACAACTGACTTTGATTTTAAAAAGTAGAGTGTAGACTATTTTCAATCATACCCAATAAAATCACAGAATATCTGATAAAATTCAGTTTCTTGTATATTTAATAATGTCAGTCACTGCTTACATATATTGTGTTGCAATAAACATAGTTAAATAACAAAGATCTACAAAATAAATAAAAACAATTGAGGCATCTATAGTACCAAAACAAAATCTACAACTATTACAATTTGATATTGGGGAAGACCAGAATTCCAAAAGGACATCAGTGTCTTATTTTAAGCTACATTCTCCCAAGGCTTTGAAGCATTCCTCGGGATGTTAATTTATTTTAAATTATTTATGTTACACAAACTGAGGAGTTAATCCATGCACTTGGAAAGATAAGCTTATAAATGTGAAAAACCCAAGGGAGGTTATCACTTGTCCAATATCAACAGACGCAAACAAATGTGATGGTAAAAATAGGTCCTTTTCCAAAAATGATTTCGGTTTTGGGGTGAGATTGAGTATAACCTTGGCAAAAATGAAATGAAACTAAAATCTGTATCATTCCCAAATGATTTGAAAACTGTGGGGCTAAAAACAATACAGAACCATGAGTAGGAATCACAAACATATAAGCATACAGCCAACACAAATGAGGTTGACACTTGGCAGAGTAAAATTCTTTGCTATATGCTACTTGTCCTATGGTCTCACAGGGACGTGCAGTAGATGTGGAATGACATCACTGATTACTGTCAAACTGCTGTTTTGTAGAGAAAGGGACCCATGGGGGTCTGTTCTAGGACAGGAAGAAAGAATAGAACAGTTTTCCTTTTTCTTTTATTATATGAAGGGGATTTTTTTAAGCAGCCCTGGAGAGCACTGCTTTGTACAGCCATAATATTTTGAATATGATAATTCATCAGGTTTAACATGCTGCAGAATAGTAAACCACTATAAAATGGGTGCCATTCGTAAGTAACTGCAGGGCAATTAAAGTCCAACTGAATGCGCTAAAGTGTACATTCTGCGAGTCTGCGGGTTTTAAAAAAGGCTAAATGGAGCAAGCGAGGCAGGAAAAACAAAGCAAACATATCAACAGGCATCAGATCTTACACCTGACCTGGTCTTTCACACAGGGTAGAAGCCATTGTTGATTAGCCCCGGAATTGTAATATGTCCATAGGACAGTCCATTTGACTCGGCACCCTGAACATTAAAGACAGCTAGCGGAGGCTAAACTCCCAGACTGCCTGCCTGACTGCAAAGAAAAGTCTTTGTTCTGTCAAACATAATACAGTTTGGTCCACTCCTACCGTGAAGAGTCATAATTAGAAATCAGCAAGCATCTCTCTCTCTCTCTCTCTCTCTCTCTCTCTCTCTCTCTCTCTCTCTCTCTCTCTCTCTCTCTCTCTCTCTCTCTCTCTCTCTCTCTCTCTCTCTCTCTCTCTCTCTTCTCTCAAGCATCAAGCATAGCATCGCATGTGAGAAACAATTATGCTGAAAACAATTATGAATGTGAGAATATAAAAACAATATACATATTACCACATCTTTTAAAATAATGTGGTAAGAATATAAACATACACATATACATATTACCTTACATCTTTAAAAAAAACAAAGATGGTCAACTGTATTAATCTTGCATTCATTTGGCTATACATCTTAAAATGGCATGTTCAATTATATAACATCAGCGCTCATCATTCTGGTTTTCAGACAAGATCCTAAATCAAATCAGGTTGGATTAAGCTTTTGACTGAATGTTGATTTGGATTTTGACATATCTTGGCAGTTCTCCATGATAGGTTATGTATTGAAGAGGTATTTGGAGGTGTGCTTAAGCCGCTGTAACAATAATACTTAAAAAAAAAAATATTCCACAGTATAAAAGACAAAAAATAGGAGATGGGAGATGAAGCATATCAGGTTCTGATCAGATTTACTTTTACCTCATATCTCATGTCCATTACAGCGCTTACAGTGGCAGAAAACTGTCAGCCTTGTCAGCAAATGGATATTCTGCTAGCCAAAAAAAATCTAAATTATGGGGTTTTTTGAAGGAGATGATGGATGTCAAAATATTTAACAAATACTGTCATTTTTAATCTAGCTCAGCAACAAATGTCAGATTGTAGGACTTTCATATGTCATTTTTGAGTGTGTATATGATTGACTGTTTAATATATGAGGACCACAAAGAAACATCATTCTCTAGATACACTGACATATTCGGAAACCAATGCTCTCGTCAAAAAACTACTTGTCATACGACTGCTACAAAACGAAATGTCTCCAAGTAGCAATATAATGGACAGTATGTTAGAAATTATATTCATCATTGATTATATTGGACATAATGTGTCTAGAACCAAATATTCTTTAGTGCATTTACTTAATGGATAATCTTAAAAATCTACTCTGTAAATTGCATTTTACATTGGTTTACATTTTTAAAATGAACCATAAATGGAATTAATATTATGAACAACTTTTTTACATTTTTAACATTTTTAATTTATGATTTTGAATGTTCAAGGTAATTTTAATTTTATTTTAAACTAATCACATTGATTAATACCTTTCTTCATCCAATCAAGTGGTCAGTGCAATTCTATAGTATTACATAGAGCCAGATGGGCGATTAGCTTGACACCAGCTGGTCTCGTACTATGATTATCACTTTTGCATTGTAAGTTCTAATTAAGGCAGTGCAGAGCTAGGAGTTATCTCGTCTTCAGTACAGGTTGGGCTAGTATTATCCAAGGACATCTGAGTTTGTAACTGAAGTGAAAAATTACTGACATCAGTGATTTTCTAAAAAATTTGGTGAGCATCGGGCAAGGCATGTCAGTGCTGCTCATCAAGCTACTCCAATTATTCATGGGCGAAAAAAACAAAAAGGTGGAACAAATCCTGTGCAAACAGACAACTCAGTGTTTTTATCAAATATCCAATCTGCACACGCATATGGCCCATGCTTGTTGTGGATAAATCCCTTCATTCTTAAAACACAACTTTATTATGTCGCAGTATGGTATCATTATTCTGCAGGTTTGTGGAAAAAATAACACTTCGGTTAAATAATTTAAATGTGTTTTTCAGGTGTTGACTGTGAGATAAACACTGCATAAAAACCGCGATAAGGGTTGAACCTTATTTGCTGAAAAGCATGGTGCACTGATAAGAGTGTTACCCAGGGTGCTAAAAGCAAAGAAAACTGTAGCCTACTGGGTAGATCTCACTCAGGAGCGAGCACGGAAAAAACCCCTGCTCAACAGCAATTGGGCTGCTGAGTCAATACCTTCACTGCAGATGGTCAGTGGAAAACCATGCAACCATTAGTATAATGCCTCACTAAAGAGGACCCAGTTGGCATTATTATTACACCTACCTTGCCTGGCTTGCCTAAATAAATACATGTTCAGTTTGATAATACTCAGACCAGTAGTCCCTTATGAGCCATTCAGACTCCATGTCAGAGAGACTGACAGTCTTAAGCCCTGTCTGGACGTTATTAGTTTCACTGGGGGAGGCCAGGCAATGTAATTCTCACCAGCATAGTTCAGTCATTTTAGTACTGTGCGGAAAGAACATGTCAGTGATTTGTACCGGGCACGCGAATAATAATTATGGCTGAAAAACCCTACTGTTTTTCAGCGAACTCCTAGATCCTCTGATAATTATACTACCGTCTGGATTGACATGTCAGTGTTTGATTCGAATTGCAACTATTTTGGGTGGTACATTTTTACAATACTTCCCATATTTATGGTTGTGAATTGATCACTCAAACTGGTGCTGGAAGCGCAGTTCCCCCCACACTGATGAGGCATAAAGTCTCATCTCAAGTCTAATGTTCTATCCTCTTTGTTTTCAGCATGTCTTAAAAAACATGTGTGTTGTGTTGTGTGTGTGGTTTTTTTTTGTAGGCGGGAGTGTGAGGAGTTGTGTGTGACAAACACGTCCGTTAACGGCCAAATAGACATGCCCCCTCAGTGATTTGGGGAAGTAACAATGGGAAAACCTTACTCCGTGTGGATTGGTCATGGAAATCACTGATGTGCAATGATAAAAAATACATTACCCGCATTGTCCTGCAATACTAATCCTGTCCAGACAGGGCTATACTCTTCAAAAAGTGAATACCTGAATACTCTGGTAATACCAGTCCTCCCTGCAATAGTATTACAATTTTTACATTTTACAGACGCTGTTATTCAGAGCAACTCACATTTGTTTACAGCTGGATATTCAAGTAATTCAGCTTAAATGCCTTGCTCAAGGGTACAACAGCAGTGCCACACAGTGCCACACCTCTGAGTTACAAGCCCAGCTCCCTAACAATTATACTACACTGGATTATACCCAAATGGGCAATGTGACTCTTTAGCCCCCGGCTGGAGGACCTGTGGCCTATTACAAGTGAGAGGGTTGGAAACAGACACTCGGCCATGGTGACACCCAGAAATTGCACCCAGTGGAGTAGATTTCAGGAAGGTCACAGCAGGCCAACCCAACTTCAGCGATACCATCCCCAACGCCTCCACTAATAGCAGGACAGCAGCAGACGAAGGGCTCTGTGGAAACGCAAAACTGTGTAACGCTGCTTGTCCGATCCTTTCCCTCTCTTTTTTTCAATCCTCGCTTCTCCGGCTCTGGGCGAGATGACCCCAGTCAAAAGGCAGCAATTATGCTCCCTGACACCCAGATGTAACACACCTGAATGCTGTGGTGACTTTTTTCATTTATTTATTTTTTATTATTGAAAATGAAGCATGCTGAAGGGGAGGGTTGCGGTCTCGGAGACACTATTAAATGTGTGACTGAAATTAATTCTGGGGCAGGCTATCCGTGGCTTCAAATGTGCATTTCAAGATGTTTAGGGCAAGCGGCGAGGAGGCGAAATAACACTGAATACATCTCTCCGTGCTACAGTAATGTTATTTTAAAGTAGGTTTACGTGGGCAATGCACAAAGCTGCTCTTTCCAAATCAACAAAATAATTGAAAGTGAGTGTACAAGAGCCTGAATGCATTTCAACTACAATGAAAATTACTGCAGGTGATGTATTTTTTTTGTCATTGATTATCACACAGCTAAAAGCACACTGTACTACAGCACACAGGAGGCAGATACGCAAGGTCTGTGTTCCTCCAAAACATTCCTACATGCTCTAAAACTCCTTCAAGGAACATAAAGCTAATGTTGAAAACTCATCTCACTGGCTAATCACACTCCCTAATGAATGAGTGATTCTTTTGACAGATTTAATGAGAGTATTAACATTTTGTATTGGACGCATTGGATTGTGTAGGCGTTTGCTTGCGACTGGCCTACAACTACAAGGTCTGCTAGTCTTTAGTTTGCTTCATTCCTTTGGGAGGAAGTGTTGTTGAGTCTAAATATCCAACCAGATCTATCTTTTTCGGAGCTTGTGCAAGCAATGGATATTTAAAGCACTTGTACAGCTTCCCGTGTTCAGTAAATTTGCCAATATCTCTCCTGTGCTGACAGACTGTAAAAGCAAGGACCTTTAAGAATCCTTATCTAGCCGTTCCAACACTATTTACAGTACCCTCCAAAATTATTCCCATGATAAGGATGATCAACACAGGTAACTATATTGTATGCTCCAAAAATATTATATTATAGGCTACTATATTACTTTTTATTCCATATTCTATATATTATTGTATTGTATTATATTATATATATACAAATATAATTGCTCAGAAAAAATATTTTGTTTAACAAGTATATTATATATATATATATACACGTATATACACAGTATATAAACAGGCAAAACATAATATGTATATGTATGTATATCTATCAAGAAACGACTTGTATATATCAGGTTTCATTATATATTTCCCGTTTGGCCCCCCATAATATATATATATATATATTATATTATATTTTTTTCAAACAAAATAAGTTTTAAAATTGTTCTCACCCGTAATATTTATTTTAAATAAAATCCAACAAAATTAATCTGCATTAATTAACATGCCACTTTTTTTTTTTTGGGGGGATTTTACCACGTTTTTCTCCCAATTGGGTAGCCAATTACTCCCACTGTGCTTAGTTCAATCCCCTCCCTCGTAGTTCGCTGCCGTAGGCCTGTGACCAGCAGTGACAATGACGAATCGCTGCCTCCCTTGAGACAGCACTCCTCGTGCCGTCAACTGTAATTCCGGTACCCCAGAACCACTCCTGTGCACAGCAAACTGTCGGCTTCCCTCCCCCCTCCCTGGGGCAGACAGCCAATTGAACCCTGGTCACTTTTCAAGTTCATCTCAATCTTAGGCAACTGCATAGCTTCCTGTCTCACTGGGGTATAAAAATGAGCCAACACATATGTAAAATCTGGATTTGTCATCAATCACCAAGGAGAAAGGCAAAGTCTCAGAAGAAACAAGACAAAGGGTTGACCATCACAAGTCAGGAGATGGTTACAAAAAACCTAAAGATACCACTTTCCAATATTAGTTTAATAATCAAGAGGTTTAAAACCACTGGAACAGTGGTAAACCTGCCTGGTAAAGTGCATCTTGCCTCCTGCGGGGCAGATGGCGTGGGAGGCAAAGAGAAATGTGAAATAGTGTGACATATCTTTTTGGAGGAAAACAGCTTTTACCTGTAAAAGAATATATTTTTCTCTGAGCAATTGTATTATTCTAAAATAATATAATTTTCAAATTTTTGGAGCGTATAGTATAGCTCATTACCTGCAATATCTATTATATTCAGCCTTTTTTGCTCATCAAAAGTGTGAATAATTTTGGAGGATCGTGTATGTTCTTCTTTTATTTGTTCTTTTGGTTTTTTTGTTCATTTTTTCTCTATCTTCATCACATGCATCTATTGCTGATGGGGGGAAAAACAACCTCGGTCAACCTCTGTGAACACAACCGTGCTGTGTTCATTCATGTGTGCCTGGCCTAGCCAATGTGTCAGCTTGGATTACATTCCAGCAGGGTCAGAGGTCAGATTGTCCATTCCTACAATCCAGCCTGTATAACATGACCAAGAAGTGCTCCCTAATTTTTTTGTGGTACAGTGTTGTTGCTGTTGTTGTCATTGCTGTTTGAGCAGATGCTATTTACAGTCATCTGTGTGGAGGCACGTGTGAATGGAATGGTGAAACCCAAAGGAGATTAAGTGTTTACTGCTCGTTAACAGCATTACGCTTACAGTTGACGTGTGTTTTGTCTTTATTGATTGCTGCTGTCAAAGCTGAATACATGTGTGCTGCAGCTGAGATCTGCCATGATGAAATTATATGTAATTACAAATCAAGTTTTGATCAAAAATGATAACTTCGTTTGAATCATATTTAAGTATTCTCATTTGAGGAAATTAAGGCTTTTTTTTATTGGGTAATTAGATACCATTGATAGCAATTAGCATTGATAATTACAAAATGTAGGTCTTGCCTACAACCCATGACAGCATACCAATTTACTGCCTTTCCGATTCTACTTTTTCTTGGCATTTTATTTATTTATTTTTTAAAGAATTTTGTTTCTGATTTTATCACATTTTCTCCCAATTTAGTAGCCAATTACACCCTCTATTTTTCATGTCAATCCCCCCTCGTATTGTGAGTTCGCTGCCGTAGCCCTGTGACTGGCAGTGACACGGGCAAAGTATTGTCTCCTCCGAGAGGGCACTCGCCAAGCTGTCAATCATTACTCTGGTACTCCGGAGCCACTCCTGTACGCAGTGAACTTCATGTCGGCTTTGCTCCCCCCTCCCTGGGGCGGACAGCCAAATGCCGCCCCCTGGTGGCACTCCTGGCCAGAGCCTACTCTGGGGTGGCCAGTGGAATCGAACCCTGGTCGCAGTGGCCAGCATCGAACGTTGTAACCACTAGACCATCTGGGAGGCTCCTTCTTGGCATATTTTGAGTATCGTATCCACATCACAAGTGAACTGACAGGGTCCAATGTAAACACATTAAACAATGTAAACATATATACATATACATACAGTATAGAAAGAAACAAATGCATTGTGTTCAGCAGCGTTGACATCCCCTTCAGAAGACAGTGAACATAGCCCCCCATGGCCTATAAAATTATATTATTTATTTGATATACATGTGGGTTTATTTTTTAGAAAAAAACAAATGCATTGTGTTCAGCTGCCTTGACATCCCCTTCAGAAGGGTAGTGAACACAGTCAACACATGTCTACTGCTTATTTCAACATTGTGCATGTATTAAGGTAATCTGTGATTTCAGCACTGTAGTTTGTGATGAAAAATGGGATGAAACACGATTCGTGCCACTAAGGATGAGTGCCTACATTAACACATAAGACCTACAGTAACGGTGAATAATGGTTTTCCTGCTCTTCTGCCGGCTGACAAATCTATTGGAAGTACGTTTTTGGAATGTTCTTTGGTGTCCAACCAATTTTTTCAATCCATGAACTGGTTTGTTTTTAAAATGAATAATCCATACCAAGATGGGTACATAAAAGGTGATATTTACCAGTCTTTGAAAAAAATTACATTGCAGTTTTCAAATCTGAATCTGATCATCGAGAGATTAAGGCTGTCGCAGTCATACAATTTTGGTTACAATTTTGGAAGCAGGGTCATATAATTCCAATATATAAGAAGGGGGACCATACTGACTTAGGGAACTATAAGCCTGTCAGTTTAGCTTGGATCTGATGTAAAATACCAGAATGTATTATTAGAGATAAGAATCATTCTTGAAAACTTTTAAGGATTTTAAGGGAGAGCCAACATGGTTTTCTTAAGGGCAGGTCATGCCTAACAAACCTCATTGACTTTTTTGAGGAGGTTACAAAGTGTTTTGACTTGAACCAGGCTTATA
This sequence comes from Aldrovandia affinis, assembly GCA_029706075.1. Taxonomy (NCBI): domain Eukaryota; kingdom Metazoa; phylum Chordata; class Actinopteri; order Notacanthiformes; family Halosauridae; genus Aldrovandia; species Aldrovandia affinis. The sequence goes on from JAINUG010000046.1 coordinate 5,604,544, forward strand.
TTATATATTTGGACTTTCAAAAAGCATTTGACAAGGAACCACAGAATTCATTCTTAAAATGAATTCAGTAGGAATTACAGCAGTTGTTTCAGAGTGGGTTCATAATTGGCTGCAAGGGCAAATTCAAAGAGTAACAGTAGGTGGGGTCATATCTGGGACCTTTGCTCTTCCTTAATTACATAAATGAGTTCATGAGGGAGGGCAAATCAAAATAAATAGAGGGTATAATTGGCTACTAAATTGTGAAAAAAAGAAATAAAAAAGTATTGAGTATAAATCAAAGGAGGTTATATTAATGTTATATAATGACTTTGTCAGGCCTCACTTATAGTATTGTGTTCAATTCTGGGCACCACACTACAAGAAATAGAAGCTCTTGAAAAAGTGCAAAGAAGGGCAACTAAATTGGTACCTGGTATGAAAGGTAAAAGTGGAATAGACTTCAGGGAGCTAGACATAATGCGCTCAATCAATTCAAGCTTAGCAAACTGAGATTTGATTGAGGTTTTTAAATTCCTAAAAGGGATTTGCAAAAGTGGACTACCATGATAAGTTTGGTTAGCAGAACAAGAGGCCACAGGGGGAAATTAGTTAAAGGCAAATTCCGCACAGATATTGGGATGTTTTGTTTTACACAGAGTTGTCAATGCCTGGAAAGCAGAAACACTTGTGCTGTTCCTATTTTCGTGCCAGCGCTAAGCGGCGTTATGCCCTAGCGCAGGCAAATTGCCAGTTTTGTCTGTCGCAAATGGAATATTTCCTGTCTCTGCCGAGTTTGGCAATTTCGTGGTGCGCAGTGAAGGCTTTTTCCGCAAATATGGGTTGGGCAGCGCAATAGGGGGTGTGACAATGAAAACAGTCGGGCGCTATGCAAGTTTGGTCTCAAATAATGAGTTTGCGTTAACGTCCATCTAGACCACCTCTTAGCGCAAACGCTGGTGCTCTGTGCAATTTGGTGACTTTATTGATGCGCACATTATCTGAAATCACATGAGAATGTTTCGTGAATATTGTTAATTTTCCCCCACGTTGAGGCAAATCGTCCAATCCATGGGTAACTTGCAAGCGTAATCAATTAAGCTAAAAACTATTTCACCACAGCTTGTGGTTATTCAATGCATGGACATGAAAGACTGAAGCCAGCAGGCCATCCATCGCTACCATTCAGTAAGATACACCTGTTAAATAAATATATGTTTGTATGCACATTGTTTTTCTTTCCATTTGCACTACAGAAAATGGAGTACATAATTGGACGCCGAAGGCGATACTGTGAGCAATACCCTGGGTATGGTAGCCGGTGTTGGCCAGACGGCTATCAGTTCAGCTGTACATTCAGTTTCTTCTGCATGATGAACATGAATGAAACAAGCCTAGTTGCAGTTGTGAGTTTGTTATTTATTGCTTTCCATTTTACAATTACATTAATTTAGAAGAAAAGAAACATTGTTTTTTAAGTTGGAAAGCCTAAAAATAAGGAAAAAAAGAGATGGTAAAATAAAACACTTTATTTTAACAATGTAGGTCTCAAAATATAAACTCAAATCATGAAAATAAAGAATTAATGTGCGCCTTGTTTTCCCCCTCTGATTTGCGCGCCAACTTTTCCGCACCTCCGCACCTTCTTTTGAGAAGCGCTCCTGGCTCAGCGCGCAAAACTGCCATCCATGTGATGAAATTGCCAATTTGCTATACCATTAGCGCACTGGTATTTAAAGGGATAGAAAATAGGTGTTCTGATTGGCCATTATGAAACCAAACCCCCACCACACCCACATGTATTTTTTAAAGTTAATCCAACCTCTTTTACAAGTGCGCCGGAGGTGCGCTATCGTCCTAAATCATGAAATTACCAAAATTGCATTAGACACGCCCTGAAGCACCACCGTCTTCGCTTTGCGTCTGCGTTACCGACACCATCCTAATTCACCAAAATAGGGCCCTATGTCTGACAAAGCAATCCATGGAATTCCATCACCATCTGTTTAAAACCCATCCCTTCCTGGCCATGCTCCAACTTGCACACAGAGCTAGATTTAATATAGCTAGGAAAACCGTTTACTACACTGACTTGACTTGCAAATTCATTATTTCCATAAACAATAATAAAACCTTGTGTCCCTAGCATGACCATATATTAAAATATATGGGGGGAATTCAGATGAGTATTGGTATTAATCTGGACTGTAACATAATATGCAATATTGCCTTGACTTAAAATATCATCACAGAGCTAAAATACTTTAGCTGAGACACAATGGGCAGTCATAATGTCCCGCTATACTTGTGAAGTTATTGTTGCTATGGGACAGAAAGTTCCGGGAAGTAGATTTGTTTCATGGTTTAATGTACTATACCTCTGTGTCATCAAAGCACCAAACATTGGTCATGTGTAGAGCTGACCATTAGAGCAATGCTTTCTTTAGGTAATTTAAGAATTGTTGTGGTCCTGGGGTTGATATCTATTCAAATCAATAAAATAACTTTATTGTCACTAAAGGGAAATGTGTGTTGCAGGCAGGTTAAAAGACACATATAAGACCACACACACAAACATGTACAGTCAGGTCCAGAATTAGTGGCACTCTTGATGAAAATGAGCAATAAAGACTGTAGAAAACCTTTTCTACCTAAAATACCATTACTGAGATATAAAAAAAAAAAAAAAAATGGATTAATTCAATGGAATCAACCAAAATAACAGAACAAATTGTACATTTATTTATGCCATTGACCTTAACAAGAGCCCCTGGACCACTGGCAGCAAAACAGCCCCAACGCATCAATGACCCACTACCATATTTCATGCTAGGTATGAGGTGCCTTTTCTTGTACAGATCCCTCTTTTGACCCCAAACATGCCAATGTTCTACATAACCATAAAGTTCAATTTTGGTCTCATCTGACCACAGCACCCATAGTTCCAATGATGTACTTCAGATGTTTGAATTTACTGGTTGCTCTCAGTAAGGGCTTTATTCATGCAACCCTTCCAAAAAGCTTGTATGGAGATGGCATCTTGTGGTTGATTTTGAAACTTTGTGACCCCAAGACCCAACTAAAGTCTCCAGTTCTTCTTTGCCTTAATCACCATCTTCCTCACTGTGCGTGGGGACAACGTGCACTTGGCAGATTAATAGCAGATTAATGACAGTCGGAATGAAGAAGTTCTTGGTTTTATTCAACTTAAACTTGGGTAGAACCTGAAACATTGGAAACCTGAATCAATGCTCTGATGGAAAGAGATAGCATTTACAGTGCAAGGGGTGTTCATGAGAACTGCAGCCAAAGCATTATCTACAAATGGCATCAGCCACCCTACCAATTATTTCTCAATTTACCCTGTCATTATTTCACAAAGGCTTTAGTTAACAAAAACGTTGTCAAGTTGGTCATTTTTGATATTGTTTATTCTAGTAATCTACTGGGATTGCTACATGCAGTGCAAGACATTGGCCAGTCACTTTCATAACATATTTACTGGGTATTTAACAAGAACAACTCTTCTTACATATTTATAGCAACTCGATGCACACTTCCCATTTGAAACATGGTGACCAGCATTTGTTTCATATTTTCCCAGCACACAATATTTAGTTTTTATATGCCGCTGTCAATGTTTCACAAGCTTCATAATATGTCTTGGGATCTGCGACCTCCATGACAAAATTGCAAATGTAATTACGTGTGATTTTACAGTAAATGAGAAATCTGATCAGAGCCTCCATGTAAAGAAGATTATGATCTACAGCTGTGCCCAGGGCTCAATGTGAGTATGTAGAATAGAGTGTAATGTGCATGGAATGGAAACTAAGGGGTGGAAAAAAACAGGGGCTACCACACAGGTGTGGCTCATCCATGACTTAAGAATATAAAATCCCAGCATGCACTGGGCCATGTCTAAAAATGCTGGACAGGTCTGGCTGCCTATAATTATGGCTAGCATGACAACAAAATTAGACCTTGGTGACAGTGAAAGAGGGGTGAATGTTGGGAGGTGTTTGATCTGAGCTTCGGTGACAGCTCAACTTGCTGAGGAACAGTTTCTAAGGTGATGTCAGCATGGAACTCTGAGGGCAAGACATCATCAGCAAAGAGCAACAGTGGATGGAATCACATACTCCAGGATCGTGATAGCAATTAATAATTGCACATTTAAGCTGAGCAGCATTTATATAAAACAATAATTATTTATTAGTATGTACAGGTAACTGCCAAAATAAAGGATACACCAAAATAAAGTGTTTTAATAGGGTGTTGGGCCACCACGAGCCTTGAACAGTTTCAATGCACCTTGGCTTAAATGGTGGTGGAAAATGCTGTCTTAGGCACTGCTCCAGAATCTACCATAAGTGTTAATTTGGGTTGAGATCTAGTGACTGAGATGGCCATGGCATATAGTTTACATCATTTTAATGCTCATCAAACCATTCAGTGACCACTTGTGCCCTGTGGATGGGGTCATTGTCATCCTGGAAGAGACCACCCAAGATAGAAATGCTTCACCATAGGATGAAGGTGATCACTCAGAATGGCTTATACAGGCAGTCCCCGGGTTACGAACGAGATCTGTTCTTTAAGTCGAATTTGTATGTAAGTCGGAACAGGAACTTACAGTTCTTATTAATCATCACTTAGTCAAATGTTTGTCTTAGTATAGTATTTACTTTACCTTTCTGCATAAGAAAAACTTATACACAATAAAACATCTTAAACATAACATTCAGTACATAATAATAATAATACTGTAATATTAATAATAATACAGTAATAATAAAAGTAACTATGTACATGCTGTACTGTACTGTAAAAAAAAACATTAAAGAAAGGCTTGGAGCCTTTTCTTGCACTAAAGAAAGGCTAATAGGCATATTACGCTGATTTTGGTCCTCTATCCAAATGATCAATAGCCTTTCCATCTCAATAATTAAACCATTGCGTTGCTTGGTAATAATCGTGGCATTCATCGGGGCATGGCCTTTCACATGCTCCATTATTCTCCCTTTGTCTTTTAAAATTGTTCCGATCGTTGACCGGCTGTAGCCTAATGCTTTCCCAATGGCTGATGGCATTTCACCTCTCTCCGATCTCTTTAATATTTCAACTTTACTTTCCATGGTGATTGTTTTCCTTTTCTTTGATGCATCACCAGCGCTTGCATCGGATTTACGCTTTGGAGGCATCATTGTAAGGGTAAGAGAAATAGAAAAACGGGACCATGATCTGACTTAAAATAACGAACGGTGATCTCTGTTCCTTGAGCCGATGAACCGCTGAAACCGCGCAATGTTTTCATGAGCATCACAAAGTAGTCTGTGCGTTCGTTATTATGAACCATTGTATTAAACTACATTTTTTTAACATAATAGGCTTTATGGCAGTCCATTCATAAGTACGAGTTGTCCGTAAGCCGGACGTTCGTAATCCGGGGACTGCCTGTATATATATATATAGGAATAAATATATTGCGGTTAACCTAGCCCTCTAAGGGGTTGAGTGGACCTAAACCATGCCAGAAAATGCACCCCACACCATAACAGGGCTGCCAGTATCCCTCATTTCCTGAAATGTTTCCTTTATATTGTCAGTTACCTGTATATCTTTTTAAAGCATAATTGAACTCTCACTAGAAGGGCCTGTCTGAATTCTGAAAAATGTCATTTCACTTTGGTTTATGACATTATAAATACTAAATATAGCCTCATAATGCAACAGTTATAGTATATTGGCTCCCAAAGTCTTGTACTGTTCAGAAATTGTGCCTATTGGAACATAATGCCCTGGAACATTCCTTTCAATGTAGCAGGTGACTGCTGTTGTATAAAAAAAACAAGCAAGCAAGACCCTTATACCTCATAAAAAAATCCTGAAATATCTTTCTGTGAAATGGAAATGGTAGTTCAGACACATTCAGGGTTCTAGAAACCAGAGTCAAATGGAAATAATTGGAAAGTGTTATATTAGATTTAAACTGAACATAACGAGTAATTCAACCTCCTTGTATGATAACTATTTCAAGTTTATACTAGGCATGTGAAAGAAAGCTAAACTTAGAATTGAGGATTTTTAAGCATTTAAACATTTAAACAACATAAATATGGAAATATGGCTGCAAGCTAAAATGATTAATACCTCATTGAGCAGACAATAAGAAGTTTACAAATACATTGCAGATATGTTACACATGATTATATGCAAAAAATAATTGCCAAATTATACAACTATTTATTACTCTTTACCCAAATGACAGACATTTGTATGGTGGAAATGGGTTTCCATGCTAGCATGAAACGGCATGCTAGTCTTCAGATGGCCAGGGGGGGCAACAAGTGCCAGGAGAGCCTGTTCTACTGTTTTCTCTATGCAATACTAAAGAAATTGCACATCATCACAATTAACTGTAGCACTGTTTTACTGCAGATTTGAGCTAGCAACCTCCTATTTACACACTGAGTATTTAATCACCCATCAAATACTGCCAAGCCTACAAATCCATATGTAGAGTGACCATGGAAAGGTTATTTTGTAAACAGAATACCCTTTTTTTTTACTCTTCTTCAGAAAAAACAGGGTTCAGATAAATGCTGTCAATGTTTGTAGAACACTAATAAAATCCCAAGCTCTTTTGTATTGCATTGGATGATGCAATGTAATATGAACGTTTTGATCAACAAGAGACATAAGAAGGATCTAGTCAAGAATCAAACATGCCTCTATGCAATGGTATATACAGCCCATTGGAAAACTGCTATTAAATCATACGAGGCATGGCATGACAATAAATACATTTCAGGCAAGAACAATAAAGTTCACATTTGTGAAAATATGTGCTAAATGTTTAGTCATTGTGATGAAATCAGGTATCAAGAAAAACACAACTCAAACAAACAAACAAGTAAAAACAAGTAAACCCCAAAACCCCAAAGCCACTGGATGATTTGAGTATAATCTCTTGCTGAAAAGAGAGGCCCATTTTATAAAATAATCATACAATGCAAGCTAATGACCATCGAATTGCACTTTCATGTGTTCATCATTTATTTAGGTGTACAATTTGGGATGGAGTTCATTTTGGAGTTATTCTAAGGCTCAAACTCATAGTAGATCCCCTTGTCATTTACATTTGATGGAGTTCATTTGGAGTTATTTTCCTATTTGAACTGCTTGCCCTGCTACCATAGATTTTGAATGCCTAAGGTAATTCTCATATTTAATGAACCATGACTGGATAATCATCACATATCAATCACCTGAGTAGTAACCATCAATTCAGTTGTATACTAGCATGACATCTTTGTGTGATGGGCTAATGCTTTATTTAAAATGTATGTGTATATATATATATACTGTATATACATACACTACCAGTCAAAAGTTTTATAACATCCCCCTTTTTCCAGTTTTTACTTAAATTTAAGCAGTTCAAGTCCAGTAAATAACCTGAAATGGTACAAAGGTAAGCGGTAAACTGCCAGAGGTTAAAAAAAAAGTTTAGGTTGAAACTGAAAAATAATGTACATTTTTGGCAGTGAGTAGTTTCCTACACCATCAAAAGGCACTTGGAAACTGGAGGAAACTCTGACAGGAAGAGGTCTGGCAGACCTAAAGCCACAACAAAATCAGAAGACAACTTTCTGAGAGTCAGCTTGCGTGATAGGCGGCTCACAGGACAACAGCTTCAAGCACAGCTTTTAACCTCTGGCAGTTTACCCTACCATTTCAGGTTATTCACTGGACTTGAACTGCTTAAATTTAAGTAAAAACTGGAAAATGGGGGTGTTGTAAAACTTTTGACCGGTGTGTATATATATTAGGGGTGTAACGGTACACAAAAATCACGGTTTGGTATGTTTTCGGTACAGTGGGAAAAAAAAATCAAAACATTTAAAATTGCTTTTCATTTATCATTTATCATTTTTCATTTATCATGTGGTGGCTCAGTTGGTAGAGCACAGCGTTGGCAACGCTTAGGTTGTGGGTTCAACCCCCACTGGGGCCAATATACTGAAAAAATTCACTAAAATTGCTCTGCTAAATGGCGTATATTATTATTATTAACTTTATAGACAGTGGCTAATTGGCCATCATTTACTGAACAAAGTACTGAAATACGGACAAGAGGGAACTTTGTAGCGGGGCTCAATCACTTTCAACATATGTTTGAAACCCGTGTTCTCGACAACGGAGTATGGTCGCAGATCTGCTGCTATAAAAATGCCTACGGCATTTGTTATTGCTTTGGCCCGGTCTGAATTATCAGCGAGAGGCTGTTTAAATGCCATGGGGAGCTGGGTTTGCACTCCACTCTGTTTTTTCCTTGTACGAGTGATATTGACATTCGGGTGATGCCGTGTCAAGTAAGTAAGCAAGTTCAACGTACTGTCAGCGATATACCCGATCTCAGTTGAACAATGCCAGCACGCTGCTTTCATCCCTAACCATTGCTACTGTAGTTGCTACTGCGACACCATAATGTTCCCAAACAGGAGACTTGAATAATACGGGAGGGTCTTCAAGCTCTAGCTTCTCATCTGCGTTCGCCAAAGTTATATCTTCGGGGGTAACTCGGTTTTGAATTAAGTTCCACACACAAAAAAAGTTCTGCATGTGCGTTAGTGGTTAAAGCAAACTTGCATTCGTTCGGTTCAGAGCACGTAGCGAAAGTCCTGTACCAAATGGTTCGGTATGAATACGTGTACCGTTACACCCCTAATATATATATGTATTTTATTTTTATTTTTTCACACTTGAACTATGTCACATACGGCAGGGTAATTTTCCGGTTCATTTATATGTTTCAAAGCTAACTGAGTGTTAAATCAGGTGCAAGCAGCTGCATTAAAATCTATTCATTCTTGTTGCTTCACACTGGGTCCTTCACTCATTTGTCACCTCCCTACAGGTGCCATTAAATTGTGGTAATTCATTTTATATTGGAAAGGAACGGCGGGGTGGAGGTGAAGGTTTTCCGGCTGAATCATATGTTTTCCAGGCACCCCTATGAGCACGAAATTGAACCCTCAACTCAGGTCCTCCAATGAAAAGCTGTGGGGACCAGGGAGCCAAAAGCCCATGATCAGGGCCTTAGAAAATGGGATGAGAATGTGCCATTAATGTAACATTTACTGAAACAGCAGCATTTAATCTTGTACATAATGTAGCCCGTGTATGCATGTGTCTGTTGACTACCTTTGCTTTGTAAATTGCAATGAAATGCATCAGGATCCATAACATCATTGATACATGTACAACTGGCACAAAATAAGTTGGCCAGATACACAGATAATACAATTATTCAGAAATGCAGAAAGTGGCAGTGTAAGAAGTTCCATGTGACACGAGAGAGAGAGAGAGGGAGAGAGAGAGAGATTCTGTAATCAGAAACAACAATGTTAGATGATGACAGAACCTCTCTAACTCTCTCTCTTGCAATCACACAAGACGTTGCTGTTGTCCTTGAAGCCCTCAGCACACCATTTCAAATCTGAGTAAACTCTTGTCAGCTTTAAGCGGAGGATAGATTCGGAGCTTTCGCTATCAGCCGACACAAATCAGTCGCATCACACCTTAAAAAAGCGCTCCTGGGCAAAAAACCAAACGATGCTTTAATTACAACCCGATTGTTGGGCACGGCCTGAGGTGTCAAGTCGTTTGGACCCTTCCTCCACAGGGGAAAGCTGGGGCGGGAATTGCATTGGCCTGAGCCACAAATGACTGGCAGGTAGACGAACACCATTGAGGGGGCCAGACTGTGCTTGAAAGGTAACATTAAAAATGATTAATCTCCTTATTTTCCTTCCACACTCCCCAGTGATCAGAGCTGACTTTAGCCCTGCTCTCTCTGCAGGCTAGCTCTCAAGTTGACCGGTCGCACGGAAGCACAGGAAATTAAATGGCAGTTATCAATTGTGCCATTTCAAAATAGTTTGATAAAATAAATGGTAAGAAGCGGTTGCAGACAAGTCTTGAAACAGTAGGAGGCAAAAGTATTTGAGAAGAAATAAACCAAAAAAATGAAATGACTCTCTTAAAAGGAACATAATGACAAAAAAAGGCTATTTAGCCAATTTAGGCTCATCATTTATAGTACCAAGAGACTAGAGAGTATCCATCAAGCATCAAGCCTGGACTTGAACATCAGATTCTACAATCATGCATGCACAATTATCTGTGTAAAAACGTCCTGATATCAGTGTGGAATTTACATTGAACTAATTTCCAGCTATGCCCCCTTGTCCTGCTGACAAAACTCATAATGAAAAATATTTAGTAGTTCACTATGCTAATCCCGTTTGTTGATTTAAAAAGGATATTTGGTCCCACTTTGCATAGTGGCCCAAATACCTTTGTAAGTTCACTGTGTATGTAAACTACTGTGTATGTACACATTGTTACATTGTGCTTACAATTATAAAAACGGTATGTCAACATTTGAATGTTATACAATGTTGCATGTCTTAAGTTCATAACATGATTGTGGAGGAAAACGATAATGAATTAGCTAGCTAGCATGTATGATCGTGACTGTGGGGACTTAAATAATTAAAACAACACTTCAAATACAACTGCAAACATGCTTTTATACATGCAAATACAACATAACAATGTGTATATACAGAGTAGTTACACGATACCTACTATGTATTTACAGTGTAATTACACAGGTATTAGGGCAAATTCATGTAAAGTGGGACCAAATCGTGTATATGTATAAGTGCTGTACAGTGCACAAGCATCTGTAACAGAACACACACTGTGCACTTGCAGTCAGACAGATTCACTAAGATGGCCGATTGTTTGAATAATCACTTCAAATCAAACTTTCTTTGGCTTGACTATCTGTCAAAGGGAAGAAATGTGTGTGTGATAAAAAAACAAACACAGAACAACGCAAGCTCTGTCTATCATGCATCATTAGTTTAATAGCCTGTAGATCCCCTTTAACTTTAAAAATGGCTTAACATCTCTTTGGCATGTCATGGTGCACAGTCAGGCTCCATCAACAACGCCTCCTGCGTTTCCTTTTACTGATCATTATCTCCGGCCAGTTCTCAGGTTCTGACTGACACAAACTCTGGCACTCAAACAAACAGAGAAAAAATTCACAGTCCTTACACATTGTTATGTCATATTCTTCAAAGACTAAAACACAGCACGCAACAACGCCCTATGTGCTACATTTAAATCTCTGTATCTGTAGCCCGTGCTACTGAAATTTGTGTCTGTGTCTGTATCTGAGACGTCTGTATTACTGTAGCTTACACAGTGCATGGAGGAAAGGAATAGGATCATACCTCCAAGACCAGTGTGGATGGTAAATGTTATTACACATTTGTATACCACAATCCTCCACCATATTTCATTTGCAGCAACTCACAGTTAACTACAATAAGCCCCTAGGGGCATCCGCCCTATTATTGAGTCAGACCTAATTTTTTTAACCCAGCAATATTGATGTGTACAACAGAAGTTAATTCAATGTGATATGTGCTTTAGGATGCAGTATAATCAGGGATGTGGGAAGTATGCACCCAAGAGACGGGTATATTTTGGCTTTGGAAGTGTCTACACGTTGTGCCATGAGTCTGTTCCTTCAGCTTTGGGTTTAAAAATATATTTTTTAAATGTGTGTTTCTGATTTCTCCCAATTTCGTAGGCAATTATATCCTCTATTTATTTTGATTCGTCCTCCTCCATGAACTCACCGCCTGTCCTCCAGGTCAAGCCAATTCCCTGAGGCCAGCGATGATACACCTCCCCGAGATGGAACTCGCCCACCTACTTCTGGAGACATCCTTCGTGCTTCTCGGCGAGTTCGTGCCAGCTCACCCTCCCCACTCCCCCTGGGGCAGTCAGCCAAATGCCACCCCCAATCGGGGCTGCCAGCCAGGGCCCGTCTGGCACAGTCGGGTTTCGAACCGTGACCGCAATAGGCAGCCCACACTCGCAAAGCACGGGTTAAAAACAGATTTAACGGAGAAGTGTGACAGGGGGGAAAAAAAGCTATCGAAAAGCAGTTTCTCTAAATCAGACATTGGGAGCCAGAGGATTATTGTTACAAATCTTACATCCTGTCCTCTATCAGGATGACAGAGAGGAAGAAAGGAGACTGACAAGTAACAGTTCTTTATCTAGCCTAATACCGTTTCTACTGTGCAGCGATAACAATAATGTTGCCGTGACACATGTATTAATGTTACTGTGATTGTCCTCCATGAATTCTGACTTAATATCACCATGGCATTAATCACTATTAGTATGACCATTATCATTATCATAATTACATCTTGTAATTATGATAATCATCATCTATACTACGTGGTTCAGTGGACATTTCGACTGATGAATCTACACAAGAGGAAAAATAATGTGATAGCCCACTAATCTGTGAAAATGACAGTCTCTCGTCCTTTTGAGCTGAGGGAATCAATCATCAGGTTTTGTATTGGGGTTGCCACGTTTAACCCCGCCAAGAGGGAATAAGAGACTATTTAAGGTTGTTAACTCTCTGGGGTCAGGTCCAGGGGAAAAAACCTGAGAGGGTCAAATAAAGGAGACCAGCACAGCTGCAGGGATATATCCGTGTTTGGCTCTCGCGATGCGTCTCCCCTCCACTAATGAGCCACGAGTAAAACCATCATCCCAAAGCAGAGAGGGTAGCACTAAGGCTTCATAGCAGGAATCGGAAATCCACTGACTGCTGAGGAGATACTGGTTTAGTTTGGGGGTCCTTCAACAAAAACGTACTACACTTCAACTGAGTTAGGGTCATGCTAAAATGGGAAAGAAAAAACAGTCTACCAGTCATATTAAAACTATGAGCGCCACTGCATTTGAATTGCAGAATTAATGGCAATGTGAATTTCATTTCTACATTTAGTTTGCAGACTACACTGGAAACATATTGTACACAAGGGTTTCCACATTAATTGTGTACTGAATCTTGAATTATCACATCATAGTGCACTGCTACACCATAGACTTGAAACCTTTCAAGAATTGGAGGGCACAGTGGAACACGAGTGGAACTGTACCTTTTTTGGCCTTTCAGTAGAGTACATGAAGTATGTCATATAGAGCTTAATATCAAATCAAAACGATTAATATGGAAAACCTATGAGGCCCCTATTCGATGTGCTCTGACCTCAAATTTAAAAAATGTAAGCATGTGTTAATTCAATGACAGACAAAATCATAGGGTTGCATACGAAAACCCAAACTGTGATGTTCAATGAAGTGAGAAATGCCATTGCCTGAATCTCTATTTATGTGTGCGTGTATGTGTGTGTGTGTGTGTGTGTGCGTGCATGTGTGTGAGTGTGTGTGTGTGTGTGTGTGTGTGTGTGTGTGTGTGTGTGTGTGTGTGTGTGTGTGTGTGAGTGCGTTGTCAATTAAAACAATGTTAAACATGAATGTTGCGATCTTTACAACATGTAACCACATTAGCATAGACACTTTACTCAGAAGAGATCAACAGATCTGCCACTGGTGTCTGCAGTCAGCACCACCCATTTGTCTGTTACATTTTAGATTTTTAACATATTATGCACAGGTTCCCTAAATCAACCAGTGGTTACGACTGCAGACAACTTAAAAGGTACAGCATGATTATGCAACAACAACAAAACACACACACACACACACACACACACACACATTTTCACAGGCTTAATACATGTTTGCACTCCCTCATAAAAATAAATGCTGTTTATTGAAGGTAGCAGACAATTTAATTATCATGGGAGGCATCATTTAGCTGGTGAGAATTATATGGATTATGAGATAAGGCACATGGCCACATAAACTATTAGCAGTGCCTATGGCAATCTGTGCACATGGTGTACAACGCTTAGCATTACCGTTGCTCTCTCCAAACATGCAGCGTAGCTACAAATTCCCACAACTGTACTCAAAACTCAGTTAATTGGGAAAAAGCTGCTGTAATTACACATATTGCCTGTGGCCTGGTAATACCAGCTAAAAAGCTGAAAGAATCAGATGAAAACCCCCCAAAAAACTAGAGAGTAAAAACGTAACTATGCTAGCCAGGGACCACCCTATGGGGGGGGTGGGGGACTGCTGGCGAGAACGGCCCCCAAATCACAATCATGGGTGATAATATTGCGGTTTCATTTTCAGCCAATCTCGAATTTAAAAATTGGGGGGGGGGTTTGGCAAATTCAACTTAGGCATTGTTGTTTTATTATTGTTAATAAAACGTAAAAATGAAAAGATCACCTTGAAGAAATACAAAGCTGTCTGTGGTCGGGCACATTGATGGGAGATAAGGGCACACATCCCAAAAGCAAAAAAACACAGTAGGACGAGCCCCTGCTGTTTTCCTGTTTGTGTTTTCGAGGGAAAAGGAGGGAGAATAAAATACACGGTACCGGAAGGCTGTACATCTGACCTTTTCCCTGGCAGGTAATATGCTAATGAACTCTGAACGGGGGCTGGACTGCATTAGCGCAGGATGGTGATGTGAGAGGCACGGCGGACCCATTCTGTGACTCCTCAAGCATGGAGCTGCTTGTCCGAGGCCCTACATTAGCGCTTTGATTGCTCTTATTCCCGCTGGGGAGCGGCTGGCATTGCATCAACTCCACATTTACCATAGCACTCTGGGTGAGAGTGCCACATCTATCAATAAGACTGAGATGAAGCTGCAGCTGCGGATGTGAAATATGGACGCTTGAGTTTCACTCTCGGGTGTGTTCATTTTCCTGATTTTTTTCCCCTCGCAGGTCCTGGAACATCTGTCCTCTTTTCCAGGACAGGTTTGTCTCACTGATATGTCCCGCCATGTACAGTATCCCCCCTCACCCTTTCACAGATTTAGAAAAATATATTAAGCCTCTTTTCTATGGAAGAAATAATGTGCCAATATGAATCAATTCATTTAAAAAAGTGCAATGTCAACATATATATATGCATAATTAACTGTAAAATATTTAATTATTTTTAATGATTTAACATTTAATTTTTTCCCATGTCATTTTTATTTCTATTTTTTTTTACATTTCAACATTTATATATTTATTTATATATTTCATTACTGAATTAATATTGGCACATTTCGTCAGTGGTGTGAAATGGGAAATAATTTAATCTGTCAACATCACCCATCAAAGCCAGTGGGTGGGATCTAACATTAGATTAGTGATTGAACTGCACTTTTGCCTCCTGAGGTGTTTTGAATATGGCACCACTGCACTGGATGTCTATGAGATGGCTATGTTCATGCCGTAGTGGGAGAAATGTTAGTACTAACAGACCTAATCAAAGCAAATGTTGCAACCCCTGACTGTATGATAGATCAAGTAGAGGATTTTATAGAAGTGATTGTCATGCCAATGTTGCCACAGGTTTATTTATTTTGTCCGTGGGTTACATTTTTAATAAATGAATCATTAAAAACATAATTTCACTCATCATTGTACATCAGCCAACATCCATTGGCTCAGTCATATGACAGTTCAAGGCAGAGGTTGCCCCTAAACACTGATATAAAATCTGATAATTCTACCCAAATCCTAATCTTAAGCATTTTGCTGAAACAAGCTAGACTGACTTTAAATCAGCACTAGCCAACTTCCACTTACACCAATAGGACATGCTGATTGGCACAGGAGTGTATGCCCAACTAGTGATTTTCACCGCAAAACAGATAAACACATTTGAAGTGTGATAGTATTCAACAAATGTATAGTGTAGCAGCCCAAGGGGCTGCACAAGGAAATGGCTGCCTGGCCTACAACACATGGGAGCCAGAAAACACCTGAGCCGAGTCAAGCAATGGGGACTAACGACCAGCTGAAGGCTATTTCGAGGCCTATTTAAACGACTGACACACATTACCCATTGAAAGGAGTAGGAACATGTTTGGAAAGGAGTTGGTGAGTGTGTTTGGGAAGTAGAGAACCTGTTAAGCCGTTTGACCAGCCAGGATTTGAGGAGAGAGTGTTTTGGAGTGTTGTGTATGAAATTGGATAGTTTTGAGGACCCCCTTTGGATTGACTACGGCCTGCACTACGGAACTGAACTGGATTTTGGAACTGGATTTTGGACACTGACAACGAGATAAAGATTGCGGACTTTGTGTTTGTATTCCCCCGAATACCCCGCCCTTTGTTTTGTGTAGTGTTTGACAAGAGTAAGTTTAATAAATTATCATTTTGTTTATATTACTGCCTCCTCTGTGTTCTTGAACTTGCCTACGCCCTCTGCAAGGTCCGTGTGTGTCGCCCAACCCCTGGGGACACTGCAATAGTTTTACAATATAATTGACAATGGTTGTAATTATGTTGGACTTAATAGCAGTGTTTGGGGTTTTGGCAGCGGAAATTTTGGCATTTTGATTCAGTGTTTGCGGTTTTGATTGGCCATTTGGCTGGTTTACAACAAAAGGACCTGACAACCCTGGTATGAAGCTTTGAATTAAAGCCTCTGAATTAAATTAACAGCCTCACGCAGTATGTGGGGGTGGATCGTGCCAAAAATGGGGCGAATGATTGGTCGAAGGCAGCCACTGATGTGTTAATTGAGGTCAATGACCAATGATACGGCCAATGATGAACTGATGAAATGTTGTACGATACACTGCACTGACACTAGGCTAGTCACCCACTGGGATTCCTAGGTAAGTCACTGATATGTCTGTGCAGGTGACAGAGAGAAGTGACCGGCAATACTAGGGGGCAACAATTCACATCCCATATAAGAGCGGCTACTGCCGCGATTAAGTAACCCACAAAATGTTCTGCAAGCTTGGTAGCTGCAATCTATTTCATACTGCAGCTACTAAGCTTGCATAAAATAATACTGTTTCACCACTCTATTTAAATTATTATTGGGCATATTATTATTTTGCTACTATCCAATATTTTTATTAAAAATATTAATAAATAAAAAAAAGTCAGTGGTCAGTATCAGTGTGCCAGCATGTGCCAGGTGCGATTGCTGGTTGTATATTTTTATTATGGATACATTCAATATGCCACTGGCAAATCACAAAGAATTCTGCTGTTATCGGATACAAATTTCAGCTTCATTTGAGTTATTATTGACTGTAAATGGCAGAGAGCAAAAGTGTGGCAACATTATGATGACTTCGATTTCAGGAGAATTGCATGAATCTACACAAAGCTAGACAAATGCAAATATTCCAAATTAATTAATGTACTACTCACAACATACAATGATGTAACTGTCCAAAGATGTGAAATATATCACTATAGGCCAGTTGACTAATACTAACATCAAAGAGCATAATTGAATTTATCATCTGTCTATTTTCTTTGGCAGCCGTTTCTAGCATCCTTATTTTCAGTGGCCCTGCAAGTTGAATGGTCACTGGTGGAACAGCCAAGGCATCTTGTATGCTCTGGTTGAAAACCGCATTGGACCAGAAACCCAGTGCCTATGGAGTGACTCTGCTGATGTTGCATAGCCCCGTGTCTCCCGCATGGCCAATGGAGGCTTACACAAGCACAGGGCTGGTCAAGAATTCAAAGCACAGCATGCCAAGGCCCCTCGGCCCTTTCCCTATCGATTGGTTGGAGGAGAATCAAATTGAACTGTGTGGCTATGGCGCAAAGCCAGGGGGGGAAGGGGTTGGGGGTATTGATTTCGGTTCAGACTGCCAGAGACATTGTAAAGAACACAGGGGATGGGGCCCTTTTTCACCAGGGGGACTTGTATCTCTGATTTTAGATAACAGACTAAACCTCAGCAAATAATCTCACTTTATGGTCCTTGATTCCTGAACACCCCCATAAGAACGCCCCAGACTATATAATTAAACAATCATATGTGGAGTCATTTGTTTTTTAGAAAAGGTCGAAGTTATTTGCCACAGATAGGGCCAGGCATGGCTAATTGCAGGTATGTCCTTGGACTGTGGATAATGTAGCAAAAAAACAAAATATTCAATACTAAGCACGTGAAAATGTACTTTACCATTGCTCAGCTTCAAATGAGAATTTAAGTAAACCATACAGGCATACAACATTTGCTACTAGCAATGTAGACAAATGAATCTGGATAACTGGATTACTGGATAACGCTGAGTAAAAAAATCGAACAATTCTCCACTTATAGGCTATTTACAGCAGTCACTGTAGCTACTAGCTAAAACACTGAGTTACATAGCTATAGCTTTATATGTGTTTACATTTGACATTTCACTTTGAGTCTCTTGCAATCTTCTGCAAGAGGCTCAAACCCCACCTTTTCAGACTCCACTACCACTGAATTCTGTACATCTAGCCAATTGTCATCACCAGTGCCTACTTGCTCAATACTTGTATATGTACCCCTGCTTACTCCTCATAAAAAAATGATATACATATATTACTAACCTTTTCCTTCCCAGTGTTACAGGTATGGTATGTAGCTGCCTACCATGTATTAATGCACATCTTGTAAGTCGCTCTGGATAAGAGCATCTACTAAATGCTTAAAATGTAAATGTAAATGTAGGTAGCCTTGTATGTCTTTGAATACATGTAATGGAGACAAGGGGATATGAAATCATCTTCATAGCTAGATTTATTTTTAAAATTCTGGACTTTCAACCAAGAAAAAAATGGAAAACAAGCATCACCAAACACACTAAAAATGCAAGAAAATAAAAAGACTGAAATGAAAAAAATGAAACAGACTCCACAGTTCTTTGGAACTTTTATAAGCAATACATAAGCTGCTATCAGTGTCCTAAAGTTAAGCACTGACAAGGGCCTACCAACTAAGCCATTAGCACTTGTTCAATGTGGCAATAAGAACATAGAAGATAAGAATGCATGGCAACGAGAACAAGCCTTTCAGCCTATCTAATTTACCTACATAAATAAGTAAACTTTGAAAGAAACACAGCTTTTTAAAATGTATCTTGCTTTTGAGATTCCCTCACCAGATCAGCATGGCTGTACCTACCTCAGAGGACAGGTTGACAGTGTGCATTGTGTCAGTTGTCCAAACATTGGCAGTGTTCTTGCTCCCTGTGCTTTTAATCAGTATCCACACGGCATTCTTTGAAAGACTCAGATAATGGCCCCGCCAGTATAGGAAGCGTCTCTACAGGATACCGCTAATTGGACAGCAACCTGCACTCCGACAACCTGGTCCCCAAACAAAGAGTCAGTGACTGGCTGGTAAATAAGTAAAACAGTGTCCTCTCTTAATGAGGGCCTGCCATGTTCTGAAGAATGATTAAAACAGAGGGGATCAGGAAATGTGTGTAGATACTTCATGCATATACTGCCAAAATAAAGGCAACACTTGAGTAATGAAGGATCCTTTAAATGGGTGCAGTACTGCGAGTGTCCGTCTGGGGTGCCACGGCCGGTAACGGTGGATAGGCCCCACCCTTCCCTTTCCAACGAGCCCCCCCTTCCTGCCCAGCTGGAACCCCCCGGTGTTACCAAGGTGTTGCCTTTATTTTATACCTGTTACCTGTGTATTATACAGTGCCCTTTTAAAGTCTACACCCCGTCTCAAAAATGTCACCTTTTGTTGCCTTAAAGCCTGAACATTGTTTTTAATTAACACATTTTTTTTTTTCACCTGGAAGTTGTAGGGTAAAATGTGGAAATAAAGGTGGAAAAAGTCTGATTTAATATGTTTTAATTTCAGGCTGTAAGATAACAAAAGGTGAAGTTATTAAGACCATGTGTAGACTTTAAAGAGGCACTGTGTAACCTCTGGCAGTTTACCGCTTACCTTTGTACCATTTCAGGTTATTCACTGGACTTGAACTGCTTAAATTTCAGTAAAAACTGGAAAATGGGGGTCTTCTAAAACTTTTGACCGGGAGTGTATACATATACAGAGAGAGAGAGAGAGAGAGAGAGAGAGAGAGAGAGAGAGAGAGCTGAACCATGCACACTTGCTGGGGTACAATGCCAGTGTAAGCCTGATAAGCCATGTTAAAATTACTCCCATTACCCAAATGAAGAACACATTTAAAGTACTAACTGCTTTGTGTCAAGTTAGCTTTTGAAAGCTAACCATGGAAACTTATTGATATTCAAGGCTTAGGTAATTAGCCTATTTTCTTCTCAGTGCTTAACAAGGGGATTATCGAAGAATGCAACTACAGTACACAAACTGTTCCTCTGTTCCTGTCTGTTCCACTCTAAATGCACAGTATCCGTGCATACATTACTATTTTTAGCACTGCTTTTAGATGGTAGCTTTGTACGCCAGCCTCAGTTCATTCTCCATTAGTCTATGCAAACTATCATCTCCCAGACTGGAGGAAGTCAGTATAAGAGAGCTTCCTGGGTTTCTGGATATTAGCATACCCACAGCACAGCAGCGTGCTCACCACACATGGTGCAATGACAACAATCTGAGCTGTCACTCACCCGCAGCTCAAGATTATCAGCCTCGCAGCAGTTTGATGCCGGCAAGGCGGCTTCAGCTCTCAAAGGAAAGCCGTGGTGGGGAGGGGAACGTCAGCGAGAAGCGCCGCTAACACAGGCGACCTTGATCACAGAAAGAATCTGTGCTGCTGCGGCAGTGGCCAGATGAGTTACTTATTTCTATAGCCGCATGCTCTTCCTGAAACGAAGGGGGCAGTGGCAGGGTGGACAAACTGGGGTGACTGGGGCACTCCTGACAGTATCGCCGAGAGCTTCACCAGGAGCTGGGTCAAATAATTATTTGAAATACTTGAGCACGTTAGACACGTTTAATTCTTGCAGGTCACTGCCAGGTCGAAATGAAACATCTATTTTCACCAAGGTCCAGAACAAACTCCTTTTTTCATATTACTTACTTCATCATTTTTGTCCCCTTTGGGGCATGAGGTTTCTGTAAAACACGTCCTTTTCTAAGGTGGTGTTGTTAGTGCAACGCCCAACCCCCAACCTGAACCAGGACCAGCATACTGTCTGACCCCACACATGAAACCAGTTATTTTCCTCCTCTTAGTCTGTGATGTGCTATTTGCCTTTGCATTGTACTACATTTTGTTGTATATATAGTATATGGTGCTGTGCTGTTGTTGACTGCATGCTTTCATACTCTTGCGCTGATGGAAGCCTGTTGGCCGGGTCATCATTGTAAATGAGAATTTGTTCTCAGTTGACCTGGTAAAACAAAGGTCAAATACAAATAAAATAAACAATCCAATATTACAAAACCTACCAGAAGCCAAAGCCCTCTCATAGCATCTCCACCACAGAAAGGTGACAGCTTGTTTTGCTTTGCTTTATTATTTGCTATTTTGCTGTGATGCACTCTTTTTCTAATGTGCATGTATTTAGTTTGTTTTCATTTTTTGACACATGCTTTTTTCACCATTTTGTTTATTAGGGACAGATGTTGGAAATTAGCCTTTGGCTATAAACGCTTAATGCAATGCATCTTGACACTTAGTTTTTTGACATTGTAACAATGTCCCTGACAAATAAACAAATAAATTGATAATAAAATCATGTGATTCAAAATGTTTGGCTGGTAACACGCAACAATGTTTTTATTGAAGCTTCTCGGGGATCTGCAGGAGTATTTTCATATGTTATCAGCATCCGAAGAGCCGTTGAGTGAAGAGTCAAAGTGTTTCAATATTTGAAACTGAGGGGGGGGGGCTCTGGTCAAGCAGTGAGAGGAGCAAGCAGCTGACCAATATGTTTACTATCCCATGTAAGGCTTTCTGTGCTGCAGGTCTTTAAGTGAGAGGTCTGCAGCCCCGTAGGTCTAATGTTACACAGGCAGGAACGTATGCTTTTTGAGTTATATCGTGCAACAAGAGCGCCGTCATGCAAAGCCACATTGGCCCACTTGAGCTTGTGCCTTTTCCCCCCTCCACATCTTGACTAATTAGAGTACACCTACAGCCAGACGACCAATCAATGCGTTTTGAGTTTTCAATTATTTTCGCAAAAGGAAACGCTGATTGCACAGCCTTTCAAAAGGCAGGTGCTTTACGACCGTACTGTATTAAATATTCAGGATTTACGGGGGAATATCATAAAATCATTTGACACAAATGCACCGTAAGAACATAATCACCCGCTGATACATCTCAAACGCACTCCTTTTATTAAACGCAAGCATGGAGCCGTCATCCATCAAAGTGATGTTAAATACGGGCCACCAAGGACACACACAGACAGTGAAACATTTTCGGATGAATCTGAAAGTCGTTCTATTGAAATGAGGCTAAAATTATTGCATGTACTGTAGGCCTGGGATAAAATCTAATAAGTAAATGCTAATGTGGCTAGAGGCAGCGGTGAGCGTATATTACAAGTGAGCTCAAAAGAGACATGGCTGAATCAATGAACATCCCCCAGCAAAGCTGCTACCATCATGGATTTAACAAAAAGCTGATCGGGTATTGGTGATAATGCTAATCATATATATGTGCTAATAAAGCAAAGATGAGCATTCTTTAAGGGTATAATGAATCATATGATATTGTATCTTCTCTAGGACTAAATCAACAAAACAGCACACTATGTCATTGCAATTCCCTGTGTATGCCTAACACCAAGCCATTGCCTCTGATTGTCTTTTTCCCCTTATTGAGTTATGCTTAATCAAGTGAAAAATGAATGGCAGGCACAGCCAGCATCACTGTGTGCCATCAAACACAGCAGCAAACAAAAATACAAACACCCCTCCCCAATGAGAATCCAGTTAACATCCGGTTCAGCACTTCATGTTACTTTGTACTATATAGTGCAAAAATAGTCTAAATGGGATCTGATCTGTCTTGATCTCGGTGAAGCTGTCATTCTGTTCTGTGTGACAAGTATTGATTGAAACACATGTCAACACAGATAATGCACTGACAGAGATGTCACCATCTGGAAACTGTACATTTGAGGAGTGGCATCCA
The DNA here is from genome assembly GCA_029706075.1 of Aldrovandia affinis. Taxonomy (NCBI): domain Eukaryota; kingdom Metazoa; phylum Chordata; class Actinopteri; order Notacanthiformes; family Halosauridae; genus Aldrovandia; species Aldrovandia affinis. Next base: position 5,627,393 of record JAINUG010000046.1, read on the forward strand.
GCCTCTCTTTTGTGTCTAAAATAATCAATTCAACATATGGCACTACTGAGCCCATGTTTAAATGAGAATGGAATGCCCATATTGAAAAAAACAAAGCTTGAAACTCAATGCATAATCAGATTAATCTGTTAAATGAGTGTGGATTTATAAATGCAACCCTCAAAATCATATGCTTCTTAAGGAATAAAATAAATCTATCGATCCTGAAACAAAGCCACTAGAAAGATAGAATGCAGGGTTAGGAAAATGTAGCCTGACAAATAAAATAAAAACACAGATGAAAACAAACTGCTGGGCTTCAACCGGCTTCACCTCCGGTTCCGATAATGCCGTGTCACATGACGTCCGTGTCATATTTTTCAAGTATGATTAATGGCACAAGATGACATTTCCTGTGTGGTTCAAACAACATAATGCAATCTTCTTATTAGGGAGATCACTTGGCCCTGGCAAATGAGTGTGGACATGAGTTTTTTTTCTTTTTCTTCCCCCACATGCAAAGCAAACATGGTTTCAAGTCCTGTTGTGTTTTCACATTTAGTGGCTGATGGGAATGCAAAGCGCGGTGCCTTCTGTGCTATTTTTTTCATGGCGAGATAATAGCACTATGGATAGATTGGGTGACAGTGTTCCCTTTTGAACTAGCCACACAGTATACTGTCCAATTCGACAAATTGCTGTGCGTGCTATACCATTACTCAGAGTGGATTATAGTCACCCAGTAAGGCGCTCTCTCTTACGCCACAATGGGATTGCCTCAAACATTTACCAGCCCACTGGTGGCAGATTCACAAAATTAATCCAGTCAGCAATCCACTCTGTTTCTTGCTTTTGAGCATTGAAGACGTCCAATGCTATTGTATCATTTGGGTGGCTGCATTCAATATGTCACGCCTTGCAATGTCCAGTTTCGCAAGGTCATTCATAACATGAGCGTTACGTGAGCCGGCCAGGAGACATGACATACATACAGACATACAGCATGAGAAACAGCTTTAAGTGACAAGATGAGTCAGTCTGACAGAATGCACCGACACACTTGGAAATACGGTTCCTTCATAAATAAAACATTCATTTCACGACATTGTTGTCTTTAGCTCATGTTTTTGGAACAGGCGCCGAATGAACAATGCAAGCAGGAGTGGATGTCTTTTTTTAATGTTTTTTTTTGTGACAAACTGTTCCCAATTATCCTTGGAGCGGGGAAAAAAACAGTCTCAGACCATTAAAAAAATTTCCTAAATATTTGAGAGCGAGGAACTGATTGGCAGCTCGCTTGCCATTTCATCCCTCCAGCATTCATTCTTTTCATCCTGGCTGAGGATATTAAAGAAAAGGGTGTCATTTGTGAGACAGGTGGATAAGTGCAACCTTCACGCCGGTTCACACATGTTGGGCTGTTAACGGGATTAGGCGGGGCAGTCAGTCAGGGCCAACGGAGCCCACGATGTGGAGCCATTCCTAACCGCTCCAGTTTGCGCGCTCAATACTTTCATTTCTGTTCTTAATTACAAGACACTAATACCAAATATGGCTTACTCGTGAATATCTGTTGGCGAAAGGGAGGCTCTGCATGAGACATGATTGCAGCTCACACTTTTACATGCATGCATCTGACACGCTTTCTGTTCTGAGGCATAACATGGGTGTGACAAGCAGTATCTTATAGGCTAGGCATAATACCAGGGATGGCTATTCACATATTTATGAGTAATACGTCCACAACCGGACATATTCATTCTTGGGTTTTTAGTATATAAGCTCTAGTTTTTCATTGTTTTTCTGTGCCCCCCCCATCTCCAACATTTCTGACCTTCATCTTGAGCATGTGTACGATCTGTCTTCTGGAGGTGGACATCAAGACACTCGAACGATGCGGTATTCATCTGAAGAGACATTGATTCATATTTCACCATAAGCGACAGTGGCATCAGAGGGGCTTTGATTAATTCAGCCAGACACTGTGAGATGGCATCGTTTATTCTGAGCTGTGCAGCGTGGACCGGGCTCTGACATGGCTCTGCCTCCTATCAGACAGCAGTATGACAACAGAGTATTTGAAAATCCATAGTTCCCCTTGCCAGCAAAAAATAATCAAATAAATAGACAATGCAGTGAAGAAACTGAAAAGAAAATCTTACAAAAATATGAAGGTCCAGGTTTGGAGAGTTAAATATGCTGGGTTCATTTACAGTATGTATTCAGGAACAAAGACATTTGTTCATGTCCGTCTGTGTTACGGCTGCGTTTTTCCGCCACCGTGAAAAAAATAATTTCCTTGTTTCATTTTGAACTTTTTCTAAATTGGGAAGGCTTTCAGAGACATTTGAGAATTCATTCACACTCAAGGTTTTTTTGAGTGAAAAGAAAACATACATTGTGTAATACCAGGGATGGCTTTTGTGACCTGGGATTATGTGAACCAATGAGTGAATACAAACCACGCGTGCATCCCGATTACAAAGATTGCACAGGCCATTCAGGAGTATTGTGAGGAGGAATGCAACTGAAAGCTAAACACATTTCACACAAAGAGTTAGCACGGACCATATTGTAACTATCAATTTCATGGATCGCTGCTTCCAACTATTCTATCAGAGTGAATATGGCTACTGGTAATGTGTCAATTATCTATGGGGGCACATGGAACCTGTGAGGTTCTCTTGAGTAGTAAGGTTTCTTCCCTAAGAAATGCACAAGAGTCTTGTTATGTCATTTTCAATTTCCCATGTTGCCCGCTATGCGCCAGAAATCATATTAAATGAATAACCGCACACCTTTTTTGGCAATATAAAGAACACATATAATTTTGGGTCAATACACATCACAGTGATATTTAGCATTCCCCTATACAGTATATTCACATCCTTTGAATTACCACGTGTGCGTTGTTGTGAGTTCAGCTGAAACGACTGCGAGCTCTTGTTTTTGCGGTTGTACAAAAATCGGTGAGATCCATGTTTTTCTGCCTGCCAGACAGCACAGAACTCAAGCTGGTGTGAGGTCCTTCATTATTAATTTTAAGGTAAACATTCCAGATAATGTTTCTGGCTCAACAACAACAAATCGGTGGGACGGAATACGCCAGTCACTCATTCACACATACAGTACTCCTGATAATCTTATGTGCAGGTGCATGTAAGAATCATGGGGGGGAAAAAACTAACTCAATGAGCAGCACACTGTAATTAAAAGGAGAAACTACCACCGCAGCTTTCAAGTAAGCAATTTAATCCAATTATAAAGCGAGGCTAATGCAGCGCACAGTGTGAGATCAAGACAATCAAGTCTCTCTCCTCGGGTTTTTGTTCTTCTTTGCTAAAGGAATGGGTCAAAGATTACTGTGATAATTAGGCACAGTTTTAAAAGGCTGCACATAAATGGAGGACGCATGCCTGTGTACAGTATGCCCTTACAAATGTGTCAGAAGGATGGCCCAGCGGGCTATCGAGCAAGGTGAGCATTTTAAGCAATATTAATCGGGACTGTCTGATTGCACAGCGTGACTGATTGCTGCACACTTGAAGCATGGATCTCGTCTGTTTCTTATCTTTAAGTAAAACAAGAGTGCAATTGCTTGGCTTCCTTTCTGCGCAAGAGCAAAATCGATGATCCGACCAAAATATCACCAGAATGACAGTGGCAAATTCCATGCACATGCATTTCAGGCATTTTAAAGCTATTAGTGTTATTAAAACTACTACTCGTTTTTATTAGCTACCGACTCCTGCTGAGCCGATTAAGAGCTACATTCAAGAACTATATTAAATGGAAATATAAAACAAACGACTACCCAACACTGGTTTGAATGGCATACTAATTGAAAGTCAGAGTAACGGATGATATAGAAAATATAATACTTTTCATCTTTCAATATCACTACTGCACATTCATTATCTATTCATGCCATAATTACACTAATCATGGGGTTCGGTTTTTGCCATTATGCATACCAAAGCACATAGTATTGTAAAACATGAACCAAAGTTTTAAAACATTTCCCAGAAAATACATTTAGTGTGGTCCATATTTTATGAATTATACTGTAGATATTATAAGCACAGTGTTTTGAAGAGGTGGGATAACAAGGTTACTTAATAAAATATAATATAATATACTTGTGTTGCAGTCACAAAATAACCACAATCGCACTGTAAGTGCTGGCTATCTGATTCATTCCCTTTTTTGTGCTCAAATTTTAACATCACAATGCTGATGTGCAGAGGATTTTGCACTAGTTCTCAGCACAGTGAGCCAACCCATGGCTCAGAATTTCATCCTGACTGGACTTTATCCTGCTAACTTTATACCAGTGTAATCACACTTAGGATGCCAAATCGGCTAGTTATGATGTCTAAACATGCTATTTAATTTGGAGTGCAATTTTTCTAACACACCAGGCAAGCTTTTCACTGTTTTGTTAATTCCAATCATGGGACACCAGTTCATGAACTAACATTAATGATTAATAATTATTTTTGAGGAAACTACCAATAGCTTTCATTTGAGTCATATTTAATAGCCAACGCCACTACAACATACAAGCCATTTATTTTGGAAGTCAAGCCCTTTCAGGTTTGATCATCATTCCGCTGCTGTCAAGCTTTGCAGCATCACGGTAGAGTGCCCACCCTACCTGCACCTACACTGTACGCGTGAACGCTGTCAAGCCAACGTGCATTGTCCTTTCTCTTCGCTGTAGTAGTAAATCTGTCAAGGACAGATTGAATTGAATAAGAATTTCTGAAAATGGTTTCTGTTCTTCAGATGTTCTTCAATTGCTGTTCTTCAGAAACCACTGCCTGTATGTGCTGTGGCATTGGTGGTAGCCGAGTAGACAACTAGAAAGCCAAAATAATTCTGATAGCCAGTGGGTAATGTAAGAAATCAGAGCAATTTTCATTTGTGCTGCTGAAAGCTGTCACAGAGATCTGAGCATAGATCAGGGCCTTAAAGCCGCCTGAATACCCCCAGTACTTATTATTTGGCTCACAATGAACCACTTTTCCAGTTAAAGTCTTTGTTTGTTTTCCAGATAAATGACTGACAGCCCCCAAAATTGGCTCGCATTGACATTTATGTCAGGCATTTCAAACTGAGGATGGATGGTAAGTGCCTCAATTAATCGCCACTGTCCGGACAGGCCATGGAGGGTGCTGATTTATAATATCTCTCTCACAATTATATGTCACAAAGGTCAAAGTGCATACATCATGATCTGGTTCGACTCAAGTTGCAACCATCTGGGCCCGAAGCTGAAATCAGCGGGTGAAAGAGTCACACTTTCAAGAGAACCACGGTTTAGTCATGTACATAAACTCTGAAAAGCAAAAAATGAACACGTGCCAGGAATATCAACACTGAGCCTGTTATTGAGGAGGCATTTACCCAGCAGGCATTTCTTATATTAGGGGGAGATGAGGTCTTGGTTCAATTATAGTCCAAACTGATCTCCACATGACATTACATCTGGTTAATATTTTATCCCAGTAGCGGAAGGGAGTCTTGGTCTCTGTAATGACCCTATATTTTTGCCTTTTTTTTTTTTTTTTTTAAACATCCCTATCATTTTTTGCCTTTTTTTTTTTTAAACATCTAAATTGCACTATATATAAACTCTGATCATTTGAACTGCAATTCTTGTGTCATGCTTTAATGCTCAAACTGAAGGGGCCCACATCCATTAAGGAGATTTTACTTTATAGCTCCCCCTTCCACAGAAAACCAAGCAATCTTCCAAATACATTTTTCTATAAATATTAAGCACAAAAATGTTAACATTAATCTAAGATCCTAGATATTTTCTCAAAGCTCTTGTGTTATGTACTCCAGCTGAATGCATAACAGAGTAATCATTAACCTGTTGATTAGCCTGGTAACCAGAGACCAATTATAATGAGCTCAGTGAAATACAAATACAAAATTATCACTTATATTCTGACAGTGGAAGAAACCATAACAACATCAATAAATTATTGATAAAGCATGACTCATTCGATAAAGATGCCATCCATAGCCATGCTCCCCGAATCAACATTCAGTCACGTGTGATAAATAACAATTAAATTACTAACTGAGAATGAGTCAGGTACCACAACAGGATGTTTTTTAAAATCATTTCTCTCAACTACCTTCATGAGGTGGATGCAGCACTAACTTGCAGCCAGACGACTGAATTACAGGCTACAAAGCTTGGTCACAAAAAGCACAAGGGCCCAAGACGAAGGAGAACAAAGGACTTAACTACAATGGGAACATTCTTTCCGTTTTATCATTCAGCTGCCAGTTTTTGTCCTTTTGGTCCTTGATGTTCCCCCAATAGAAATCCTGACTTGAGTCTTAAAATAAAAGGTTTCTCCCGGTCGTGGCCGAGTGCACAGTTAGCCTTGAGCTTAATTCAAGCAGGCACGACGGGGCAGTGCTCTGTTTGTGTCACACATTGGATTGCGTCCTGTTTTTGCCATTTGATTTCTGCTATGCCTGGCTTATTTATTTATTTATACCCTATTTTGTCTTTGCACTGGGGCTTACGAATTGAAGACAATTGGTTCACAATGCAATAGCTGAGTGATGCTGATTCCATTAACTGCTCCTTGCTAGAAGATGTGCCTGGATTTCCACAAGGTATTTCATGCAGAAAGACAGAAACAATAGAGTCAATGTTTACAGTGAAGTACAAAAGTATTTATCCCAAGTTGAGATGATAGTGGGGATTTATCCTGTATGAAACCTTCCTCTATGAAGGAACCAGTCTAGGGCACATTCTTGACTTTGTACAGCCCAACCAGTGGCCTCCATTTAGCCAGGAATAAGTAACCAATGACATGAGGATTGCTAAAGCAGTTCACCCATGGACTTAAATTCAGCTGATTTCTCTTGTAAATAATGTAGTTATATCAATAAAACTAACAGTTTTTTTTGGCAATTTTCACCTGGGAAATATAGCATCCTACTGGATGGGCATGGTGATGATATTGTTTAAGAGATTATGTCTTGCTTGATTGACAGACAATCAATCTACTGTCTACTATGGGAGCAAGCTCACATTCACTCCCTTTGATACGCAAAGTGATTCACATCAATATCACCCCAAAAAGAAGGCAAAAACAACTGCCGTACATGTTAATGCTTTGTTAAGGGTTTTGCGGTTTTTTAAAAGGCAAAAAACCTTCAGTTTTCTTATCAGCGCAAAATATGCCATACACAGTACGCTTATAAAACACAGGATTGACAAGCAAAAATAATGAATACAAACTCATATTTTTTATTCCACAAAATATAGCCCAGCTATTAACTGTAATTCTTAAAGAAAGTGACTGTTATTTTACATTGCTTTTCACACGGTTAACTAACCTCTGATTTTCTTTTACCAACTACATATATTTACATACACATGATTGTACAGGGATTACACTAACACACAAATCAGCTTTCAAGAAAATGTAACATGATCTGCCATTATAGAATTGCAAATGCGTACAAGTACCTTAACCTTGCAGTGTGGACGTGCCTTGAGGATAGGAGGGAATTCAAAATGTAGACAACTGTTCTTTGGTATAATCAAATGACCTGAATTATTACACCCTGACCTGGGGGAGGAATGACATTGAACACATTTTTCTAACTTTAAGAGTGTTGGTTTCATCCACCACTGCAGAAGTATGATATAAAACTGATATTCTTTTAAAAAACTATGCGAGTACTCCATTAAATGTCCACCGTTTACTCAGATCATCCCTGTTCTACCCTTTGTGTCCTTCCAAAGAAACAATTTAAACCCTGAAAGGTCAAGTCTGAGCATGCTTTCACTTGCAAAAACACAGCAAACAAATGCATCTTAAGTATTCGTCACACAATTCTTAGTGACTTAATCATTCTTATGACTATTGTACCCATTAAAATACTATTGATATTCTGAAAATGTTAACATTCACAGTCATTCACAATGTATATTCCTTTTTCATCATTGCTTTCTTATAGGAACCAAAATATTTGACAATCTGCAATGCTGTTTTAGACAGAGATCCATATTAATTCATTTCCCACTGGTGCACACAAGGGAACGTGAAATACCTCTATTTATAAATACCTATAGAAATATGAGGTAAGAGAGAACAAAGACAATATTTCCAATTCAGTCTCTGAAATAACCTGTCATAGCCTCATCCCGTTAGTGTATTTGCTTGGATTAAGGATTCATTAAAACATTGAGTGAAATGGCAGGTCTTATAGCAATAACATGGAGGATCACTTGAATTTCGCTGAATATAACTAAGAGGTAAATGTTTTATGCTACACAACCTTTATTTCCAGATCAAAACAAGTATTACTTCCTTAAACATATTGATTTTTTTAAAGAGATCCTTATGGCTAATAGGTCTGTGGCAGGCTAAGTTGCCCCCTAAGATCTTGTTCCTTTTAAAGAGCACATTTAATACTGTATTTTAATTTTAGCATGGCTATGCACATTAATCAACTTCCCTAAAAGCTTGACCACTCCAGCATAACTTGTAGACATCCCGTAGACATCCAGAGGCAGGCGAAAGAGCGGACACTGTCACACGACGAAAACAAACAAATGCAGACAAATGGGCACGGGCTCCTTTAATGAATATTTCGATGGATGCACGAGGGAGGCAATGCTTGTTTCATATCCCCTTGCTAATAGGACATAGTGCCTACTGAAACATTTTAATTGGTGGGAGGAAACGGAATCGCTTTTAATCGATCGATAAGTGCCCTGAGAGGGGGATGTCGTTTAGGGTTGCGGTCCTCCAGTCCTTGCCTCTGCGTAAGCGCTAATTAAAGCCAGGGCCTCTCGGATAAATTTGATGGATGAGCGCAGGCGGCGGGCACTCTGCGGAAGAGGGCCGAGGCAGTGATACGATGGGCTTCCTGGTGCTGTGGGAATCACGGTTTCATGGCCGCGAAGAGCACAGCAAGACAGGAAGGCACTTAATTTCACTCAGAGAAGCCAAAAGTGGCTGTTCTGATGTCATATCTTCTTTTGCTGTTTGATAAATGTTTAAGGAGAGACGTATAAAGATGTTGAATATAAGTAAGAGATATACAGTACATTGAGAAGTTTGGTCGAAAAGATATGCAGTATGGCATAACTCGCGTCTGGTAATACAGGCTGAGGTGAAGCCAAGGTTAGTTAACAACCCCCACAAATAAGTTTCCTTTTTCCTACATGACTGTGTTATTTAAGCCATGGCTGTTTACCGATAGAAATGATCAATTAAATCAATCATCAAAACGATTAAATCAATGCTGTATAACTCAGACCACTTCATGCAGTAGAAACCTAGCCTCTCTTGTCAGGCTCATATGAGCCTCAGTAGTTTCTCACTCTGGTGTGGTATAACTCTGCCCGCCTTACATTCCACCATTGCTTTCCTAATAAACCAATGGTCAGCTACTAATTCTGGTTAGTCACAGAGGTGGGTGTGTGAAATGGTAAACCGCCATAAAAGCTGACCAACTCTACCATGAGGAATCAGATTGCAGCAAGGCTAGGCCAGCAAAGTTAACTTAGCGATCCGTAGGCTCTATTCAAAACTAGTACAAACCCATTGGTTTCATGTGTTAATGTGTGGCTCAAAGTCTTAATTATTATTATTAGCAACAAATATAATAATAATAATAACAATATTTTATTTCCCTGGGCTGTACTTTTCACTTTACGATTTGTTTTTATATCCAACCATCACCAAAGCAACAAATACCAAGTGGAAAAACTGCTTTAATGCCAAAGTTAAAACAGAAGAGCAAGAGCAACTAGCATCCAAAATTAATTAAGTATGAAAGAGGGTGCACTTTAGACACTGGGTTCTGGTGTACGGATGTTCCCCAAGGTCTGATATTGAACCCTGACTGTGCCAGTGTAACGGAGTTGGTTCTGCCCACAGCGAGTTTCGAACCGAGGATGCGACAAGAGAGCGATTTAGCCCGCTGAGCTAAAGAGTCAAGTCTCTAACTCTGAAAAACGAATCACACTCTTATCGACGTCACATTCTGTAGCGGACGCTCACGTACCAGAGCTCACCCGCTACACCACTGCCATACACAACTGTACACAATTGGCTGTAGCTTTTCCCAGGATTTCAGTCATTGCATCTATATTTTAGGCATTTAGCAGATGCCAGCCACTCTTATCCAGAGGAACTTACACAGTTCATTTCTTTGCATACAGTCCACTTACATCTGGATATTTACTGAAGCAATTCAGGTTAAGTACCTTGCTGATGGGTACAACTGAGTTACAAGCCCACTTCCCCAACCACTATACTACATTCTCACCGAGTCCACGAGTTTGTCCTTATGTCATCACACAACAGCAACTCCTCTGGTCGATCAGGGGCCTGCTCATGGTTTTTCCTATCACTGTTATGCTGATGACACTCAACTGTTTCTCTCCTTCCCTCCATCTGATACCCAGGTCCCGGCACGGATCTCTGCATGCCTGGCTGACATCTCCGCATGGATGTCCACCCACCACCTGAAGCTGAACCTGGGGAAGACAGAGCTGCTCTTCCTCCCAGCGAAGGGCTCCCCGATGATTGATGCGTCAATTACCGTGGAAGGCTCCATAGTGTCTCCGTCCCAGTCTGCCAGGAGTCTCGGGGTAACCTTGGACAACCAGCTGTGCTTCTCGAGCCATATTGCAGCGATCTCCCGGACCTGCCGTTTCTCCCTCCACAACATCCGGAGGATCAGACCGTTCCTCACCCAAGAGGCCACTCAACTCCTGGTCCAGGCCCTGGTGATCTCACGTCTGGACTACTGCAATTCCTTGCTGGCAGGCCTTCCGGCCTGTGCCATCAAGCCACTGCAACTAGTCCAGAACGCTGCTGCTCGCCTGGTGTTCAACCAGCCGAAGTTCACCCACGTCACCCCTCTACTCTCCTCTCTGCATTGGCTCCCCATCGCAGCACGCATCAGATTCAAGTCACTGGTGCTGGCTTTTCAAGCGGCCAGAGGTACTGCTCCCCGTACCTCCAGTCACTCATCACGCCCTACACCCCGTCCAGACCCCTCCGCTCCGCCTCCGCTGGCAGACTGACTGCCCCATCCCTCCGGGCGCCTGGCAGCGCTCCTCGCGGTCTCGCCTCTTCTCTGTCCTGGTCCCTCGATGGTGGAACGACCTCCCGCAATCGGTCAGGACTGCGGAATCACTTCCAATCTTCCGCAAGAGACTCAAAACCCACCTCTTCAGACTCCACTACCACTGAACACTGTCCATCTAGTCAATCTGTCATCACCACTGTTTACTTGTTCAAAAAAAAAAAAAAAAAAAAAAAAAAAAAAAAAACCCACATAACCTTTTCTTTCCCAATGTTACAGGTATGATACGCAGATGCCTGCAATGATGTCTTTTGCCGTTTTACTGCACTGATCTTGTACGCTAACTTTGATTGTTCTCACCTTGTATTAATGCACATCTTGTAAGTCGCTCTGGATAAGAGCGTCTGCTAAATGCTTAAAATGTAAAAATGTAAAATGGGCCTGCAGACTGCCTGCAGCAGTTACGCATGACGTGCACTCCTCAGACAGAATGACTGCCCAGCTCAGCTGGTGGACTGGGAAGTTCAAAGAGTGGCACCTGGCAGAATGCACTGTGAGAGAGCCTGTGCTTGTTTGTACTCTCACAAATTCCAAATTGGGATAAGAGGCATTTTAGAGTTTGGATCACACATTTCCGCTCTGATTGGACTCCATGGACGTGGTCATCTCAGACTGTTGCCATGGTCAGGCTAAAGCACATTTCCAGATTAAAAGCCTGCAGAGTGGGCCCCCAGGGTGGTGCAACCGTCAAAGACACTTGCCCATTGCAGCCAGGGTTCGATTCCCTGGTTGTGCCAGCCCGGCTCTGGCAGGGAATCCTGTTCAGGAGTGGTGATTGGCTGTCCACCGCAGAGTGGGGGAGCAGGGAAGCCAGTATGAGCTCACTGCATACACAGAAAGCTTATCTGGACGTATCGGAATCACGGTCGGCGCTCGGGCGAGTGCCACCTCGAAGGAGGCGGTTCACCGTCCCTGCCAGCGCTGTTCCCAGAGTAGTGGCTGGACCCATAGCTGCATGCAGCAGGCTTGTTGAAGGGGGATAGTTAGATCAATAGTGTACAATTGGCCATGCAATTTGGAGGAAAATCTGAAAAGAAAGCCTGCAGATTGTCTTGTGAGCACCTATGTCTGTTTTACTTTGACATTAACCAGCCCCACTGTTTTCCACCGTAATATATGCCCGTCCTCTAGGACAGCTTACTTCTTTTTTATTTTTTTATTTTTTACTGGGCCCACCACCACCCCCTCTCTTTTTTTCATAGAATAGCTTTGTTTATATAATAATATATATACATTTTAAGTATATTTACAGATTGTGCAGTTCTAGATACAAATGTGATGTCTGCCCCCCCTCAGGTGGTGAGCTCTGTGAATTACTTTATATTGAATTAGTTGTGCATTAGTATTGTTAGTAATTGAAAAGGTGTTCATACAGATTTGTGTCCAGAAGTTGGTGTTGATGCTGATTGAGAGGTATTTTTCCCATTCTTTAATCGGTAGATACATTGTCAAGTCGATTGTGGATAGTAGTTCATGTAGTTTGGAAAGAGTTTTCTTAGGATTTTATTAATTTCTTCTATTAGTGAGGGTGGCTGGAGGTTATTATTCATTACATTGATCCTCAATTTTATGACAGATTTTAATTGGAGATAATGTAGATACTGTTTATCTTAATGACTTCTGACAGAACTGAAGATATTTATATTAACAGGCTGTTTATCTTGATTAAAGGTCATTTGGGAAAAGCTTGCACAGCAACTCCCACGATGGCTAACAGCATTGTTTGGGCGAGGTGCTTCCAATGACTGGTATTTACCGATACCATGGTAATGGTAATATCACTGGTAGAGCTAGATCTCAACGGAATTTGATATCTGACATTTAACAATTGACAGACATTACTACATAACCACTGAACATACAGTATATATACTGTCAGTATACGAATTAAATGAAGGCTCTATTTTTTATTTATTTTTTATTTATATAAAGCATATATCAGCTTGCTAGCCAGCATGTGTCTAATTCATGGCATCTCTCTGTACTGTCACCTGCTAATAACTTCTGAATGCCATGCCAGTTCCCAGGAAAGAAATAGCCTCTTTAATTAGAGCGATTGCCTTCATCTATCTCAAAATAAATTATAGAAGTGTACTTGGGCTCATTTCTTGTGTGGTATATATGTTTAATTAAAATGTATGTTCTGCTTGTTGATTAACCAATAAGCGTTTGGCCATGTGTGTATTCATGGTAATCTATATGATGGCTAAAAATAGTTTTCAATGGACAGTCGCATATCACTATGCATCTAAACGATATACGATAAACTGCAATTAGGATCCTAGCCTCAAAGTTTAACAATATGGAGAATTGTTTTTATTTGATCTATCTTCCTCACTAGCTACCAGCTGAAAAATCTGCTGAACTGTTCTTCTATAGATTATTAAATGAGTTTTAATTGGTTTAGCTTTGTCTCCTTTAGTTGTCACTGCTCTTTCCATCTCAGTTTCCATTCCTTTTCTTTTCTTTGTCATTCTCTTTTTCATCACCCTGCTGCCCTTTCCCACTGCGGATCGTTGGCCGACGATACAAAGTCAAACGGAGAGAGAGACAAATCCATCCGCCCGGCGCTCTATAGAAACATGTCAGGTAACATGAAGATTTGAAGGCATCACGGCTATCTGCTTCCTCCTGCTCCAGGTTGCTTTGATAAGGGGAGTGCGTGGGGGCCGCTGGATCACTCCTTATCAGAGCCTGTCAATGATTCACTCTTACACGATGAGATTCCAAATCCAAGTGTGGAAATAAGGGGAGTCCTTGATTCGGCTGTCTACTTTTAAGAGTGAAAGTGTATGAGCAGGAAAGGCCCTGAAAACTGAACAGGCTGCTGTGTAAAGGGCTTTTAAAACAACATTACAAAGTTCAGTCTGTGCAAGCTGATCACTTAGCTACATGGTGGGGCGACACATTAAATGCACGTTTGTTAGTATTTCAACACTGTTAGTATTTTTAATCACTGCTTAGGTGCTCTCAGTTTTTAAATGTATCACTTTGTTGAGGCCTTTCTATAATATCACATTTTTATCATGGATTATATTAGTTGCATTCTAAAGCGTGTCATAATGTTGTTTATATTACATTAGGTCCGTTATCCCTTTAAAATACTGTATATTGTAATGTTATATAATATTATTATAATCACCATGTAAACTCCACGTAACTGCCAAAATAAAGAAAACACCAACATAAAGTGTTTTAATTCGGCGTTGGGACACCACGAGCTGCCAGAACAGCTTCAATACACCTTGGCATACATTATAAAAGTGTCTGGAACTATACTGGAGGGATACAACGCTATTCTTCCATGAGAAATGACAATATTCATTTTTTTGTTGATGGTGGTGGCAAACACTCTTTCAGGCACCGCTCCAGAATCTCCCATAATTGTTCAAATGGGTTGACATCTGATGACTGAGGTGGCCATGGCGGCAATGGTTTACATCGTTTTCATGCTCATCAAACCATTCAATGACAATTCGGGCACATCCTACAAGCGACGACTCCCATCATGATAGAAATGCTTCACCATAGCATGTAGGTGATCACTCTAAACGTCTTTGTATGAGGTTTAGGGATGTTAATGATTAATTGATGATTGATTATTTGTTGTTAACAATTTGATCAATCATGCATATCAAATTAAACAATGAAATTGAACCTTTTGTGGTGTCACTGTAATTGTATTGAAGCGAGTTGAAACTGAAATAAAATCATTATTTAAATTCCACTCAAGGGGGCGCAATGTAATTATTGAGGAGAATGTTCGCATTACACAGATGAAGACGCAGTCAAAGTCAACCATGAAGCGTGCCAAACGTAGTCCCGTGTGGGAACATTTCAAGAGAAAATGTGCATTGCCAACATTGTGATGTCGTTTTGAAATATAACACCATAACAAGTCTGTTAATGTACCACCTGAAAAGCCAGCACCCGACCGTCTTGGCAGGGGTGAGTGGATCCCAAATTCAACCAACCATCACCTCGGCGTTAGCTAGGAGAATGTGTGATGAACGACGGGCGGAGGCCATTACTCAGAGGCTGTGTAAAATATTCATAAATAAAAATCAGTAGATATATGGAGTTGCCGGCTATGAGGGAGGGGCCTTTTCATTTTAAGACAATATATTTTTACGTTTCTATACCTCAGCTATAGGATGCGAATTGGAATGTACTTTATTAGCCATGTTACACAAGGTAAGTTGGCTAATACATTTTTATGGCTTTTTCATTTTGTTAATCTTGTTAATTGAGTGCAAAACTTACATTATTTAATTCTCCAATGTTATGTTCCTAATTAAGGGTCATATTTTGAATCTGTTGTCTTGTAGCAGGTTCATTTTAGTAAATGTATTCACATGGGAAGAGACAGAGCGCAATTGCCCGAACCATATTAACCAAAATGGCCTTCATAATGTTTTTTTGTTATGCTATAACATAAGCATATTTCTCACATTTTCAATAAAGCTTTTATTGAGAAAAAATGCCATTGCAAATGCCATTGCCAAGAAAATGCACCCCACACCATACCAGAGATGCCAGAACCCTTCATTTACTCAAGTGTTTCCTTTATTTTGGCAGTTATATTGTATATTGACACTGAGCCAGGAATGAAGGACTCTTGAAGACCATACATTTCAGTGGATGTTCTTTTGTGTCAGCTTTGTAGCACAAGTGAAATTACGAAGGACTACAGAGGACATGTTTATAAATATCCCTTTGCTTTCTGTGCAGTGATAGAGAGGGATTTGTACACGTATAATTAATGAACTGCATGACTTTCCCTGAGGCTCATCTCTGACTGTTGTGTCTGGTTTGATAAAAAAACAATATAACTACAACTAGTTGAGTGAAACTCACAAGGATAATAAAGGGGACCACAAAACTAATAATGTATTCGTTGTCAGTTGTTAGTGATAGTTACTACCCGCCAGCTAGCTAACTAGATCTAACTTTGATGATGTTAGCAAGGTTAGCTAGTAAGAAAACATTTATTTTCTTGTTTGTTTGCTAGGTGATGTTAACCGACTTAACTGTGCACCCACCAAAGAAAACGTCTTTCCAAAATAAGATCCTCACAAAACTGTGAACTTAACTGATCACATTTGAATATGAAATGTTCTCTGTCCTAATGACAATTCTAGCTAAAATTACTGTAAATGTTTTTTCAATAGCACCCTAGCTTGCCAGCTGGCTCTGATAATATATATGATTATTGTTTATGATGTAAGAAAGTATACATATAAAAGAAACAGGCTGTTTGAGTAGTCTTTGTTCAAGTGTAGATACAGGCTGCTGAGTTTTTGTTAGGATTTATTTATGTATGATTGATGACTTTTGTTTACGATGTAAGAAAGTATGCAAAAAAATACATTATTAAGTAACTTTTGAAAGTCACTCCCAGTTGAAGAACCATTAAAAATGACCAGTTCTTAATATTTCCTTTGTTGCCTCTTGATTTTAGATTTTTTTTTACATTTGTTTGTAAAAAGAAAAAACAAATCAGTCGTTATCGGGCATAAAACTAAATACAGATCAGTGCAATAGTCCAATACAGGCATCTGCCTTATTCATCTTGAATAATCAGATGTGACATCTTTTTTGTTGCCTTGGGAACATTGGCACAAATAAATCCTCTAAAATAGCCTAGATGCACTGTTTGGTCTTTAAAATATACGTACCAGAGCATTACAGTTTCCCTGGTTTGTACTGGCACAGGGGTGTTTTTTTTATTTTTTTATTTTATAAAAATATATCATATAAACACAACAGTCCTTAATAATTTCATGGTGCTGTTTTTACAAGACATAAAATGAAGGTACAAAAGTCAACACACACAAGTCATGAGAAATGAATAAATGATAAAAAGCCAAACAAAATTCAAATCAAACTAGTTACCTGGAGAGCAAGACTAACTGCTAGCAAGGCAGTTATGCTATTGCACTGAATAAAACGTAATAACCACTGGTCTGGAACACTTGCATTTATTGTCAAGTCAAAGTTAAGGAAAATGTTAATCAAATCCACATAATTATTTTGAAGACTGTTTTTGTTTCACAAGCAATAGTTGGCACAATATTCAAAGGTTGTTGGTGAAATCGGTACCATCCAGCCAGGTTACCAAACTAGAGGAAATTGCCCAAATAAATAGAACACCAACAAAAGTGTCTTAATAATGCGTTGGGCCACCACAATCTGCCAGAACAGCTTCAATGCGCCTTGGCATAGATTCTACAAGTGTCTGGAACTATATTGGAGGGATGTACCATTCTTTCACAAGACGTGTTCAGCTGGGTTGATATCTGGTGACTGAGATGGCCAATGATGGTTTACATCATTTTCATTCTCATCAAACCATTTAGTGACTGCTCGTACCCTGTGGATGGGGGCATTGTCATCCTGGAAAAGACAACTCCAATCAGAATAGAAATGCTTCACCACAGGATTAAGGTGATCACTCAGAATGGAATTGGTGGTGGATAGTTTGTTTGCTAGCTTGCTATTAAGTCAACAGTATGCAGATGTTAATTTGGTGCAGCTAGCTATCCACTGTTTTGAGACCCTGCTGGACAGCTGAACGTTAACTAGATTGCCACTGTGATGTGTAACATTAGCTAGCTGTCAATATAGAAAGCTAAATCACAATTTACAATGGTGCCTTGTTTTTTCACTGGTTTGATAATTTAACTCAAATGTTGATTGAATCCAACAAATGTTCATAACATCTAAATATGTGCCTAAATTGCTATGCACTTTTCAGCTCAGCCCGACATGACATGTATTTATTCAGCACAGTTAACAAAGGGCCCTTAGTAAATATACAGATAATATGTATGGCTAAATAGTTCACCATGGAAGGACTGCAACCAATAAAATAAGAAAACACTTAACTGTGACCCAAGCCAATTGATTCTTTAAAAAAAAAAAAAAGCTTTGGTACTAGCCAATGCAATTTGGTACAGTACGCATGGACTGGAGACCTCAACTGTCAGATCAGTGTTGAACTGAAGGATTAATCCGTCAGGGCCATAACTAAGATATCTGATACCCCACCTCCCCCACCTGATGCTCCGCTCCTATTCCCAGAGCTGATGAATGATACCATTGTTGCCGTGACAACAGTCCTGATGGATACTCCTTCCTTCCAGCTGGATAAAGGCTCACACAGAGCGGCCACACAAGGACACAGCTCTCGTAGAATCCTCACCCCCCATAACTGCATAAACTGTGTATGTGTATGCAGTATATGACTGTGTATTGGTTCTGTGTATGGAACCAATGTGTATAACAACAGTTTTTTATGACAATGTAAAATTCTCTATTTCTTTTTATTTATGTGTTTATTTATTAATTCCACAGGGACAATGCACAGCCAATTAGCTGTACTAGAGTAAGCTATTCAGTTACTTTTCATCTGAGGTCCCTGGGCAGGAAAATATCAACGCTATTTTCTGGACACTTACAATCAAAGAGGATTGTTCCTGCATACTGTCTACATACCATGAGTCCATGAATCAGAGCGATGACAGCAGCGCATCTCTGTGTTGCAAAAAGTTATCAATAAATGTTTGCGGTTTTCCAAAATGCTACCTCTTGCCTGTCAACGCAGAAACATAAAAGGGCTCCATCCTCCACCAAAAATGAACAGCAACTGAAGATGAACAGATGAACGTACGCGTAGCCAGGGATCAGCTGTGTCAGGGATTAAGGACGCAGAGTGCTGCTCTCATAAAATGTATTACAGCAGCTCGGATGTTGTCAAGGTCAGCCGCCAGGGGAGGGTCTCTGCTTTGTACCAATTAGCAGGCGTGTAGTGCAGCGCAATGCACTCAATCAATGACCATATTGACCTTTTTTAAACAAGTCCTGCCTTAAAATGGTGGGGTTGGTGTCTGGTTTGCATCTGCTCCACACCTTTCTGCACCTCCAGCGTCTTAACCACGGACAGGTTCTCTTTTTATAAATTCTCATCATTAAATAACACTCGGATGTTGTGGGCGCAGGGGTCCTGTCAAAATAGCCCGAAACATATTGGCTTGAAGCTTTCCCCTCTGATAATGCAGTAATCAATGAAGACCAGCTGTCTGCTACAGACCGAACAGGAAATACAGCCTCATTAAAAACATAACAAACAAAAAAAGTAGCTCTTAAAAACAGGACAAAGGAAGAGACACAAGCACACCCAACCCCGAACCCCCCACCTGCCCCACAACCCCCTTTTTAATTAAATGTAGATGACATTTCAGGGAAAAAGATGCATCTCGTTTCAGACTCAGCGTGGAGCTCGAGAGCTTAAGCCAACGTAGGGAGAAAAGGGAAGTTCACACCACCAGACTCCCAAGCTGAGGGAAGCTATTCCTGACCGTCGCGCCACTTAATTGGCTCCGTTTGCGCGAAGCAATCTGCCCCCCGCCACGAGGCGCGCGCTAAAAACCGACCAACGTGGACCCCCGCGTGGGGCAGGACCGCGGCAGACGCCAGAGCCAGGAGCTGCTGTTTAATTGACCCATCCGGCGTGGCGTGGTGGGGCTCCCGCCCGAGAACATCACGTTGCCCTGGCGACCTGCGCTCAACACTGCTCTGTCAGCACTGATTACTCTATCACTGCACCAGACATTCAAATAACCCCATCCTTGAGGAGAAGCCTTATTGCCATGCATATGGGGGGGTCTTCTGCCTTCTTAGTGGAGAGTTACAGGTATCTGCCAAAATAAAGGAAATACTTTAGTAAATGAAGGATTCTGGCAGCTCTGTTATGGTGTAGGGTGGCAAGGCAAGGTACAGGGCAAGGTAAATGCCAATTAATACAAAGCCATTCTGAGTGATCACCCTCATCTTATGGTGAAGCGTTTCTATCCCGATGGGAGTGGTCTCTTCCAGGATAACAATGGCTCCATCCACATGGCATGAGAGGTCACTGAATAGTTTGATGAGCAGGAAAACCCTGTAATCCCTATGCCATAATCGTGTCAGTCACCAGATCTCAACCCAATTGAACATTGGGAGATTCTGGAGTGGCGCCTGAAACAGAATTTTTCACCACCATCAACAAAACACCAAAGGATGGAATTTGCTGTGGAAGAATGGCGTTGCATCCCTCCAATAGAGTTCCAACAAAATCTATGCCAAGGTGCATTGAAGTTGTTCTGACGTCTCGTGGTGGCCCAATTAAGACACTTTAGGTTGGTATTTCCTTTATTTTGGCAGTTATGTCCTTCTTTTTTTTTACCTCTATTGTCTCCACATTTCATTTCTATGTAGGTGAACCTTTTTTAGGCCCACAGTTTTTAAACCCACCACTGCATAGTTCTTTTTTTTTCTTTTCTACATTGGTGGCACAGAGAGATACAGTATGTGGAAAAACTGTATTACACGCCAGTTGATGTCCAATCTTGCATATGATTTCTCTTTAAAAACATCTATTTATACTGGCCATAGTGCCTTCAACATTGTAATTAACCATTAAGCACCAAAGGGAATGCATTTGCATATGGTAATGACACTCATAAGGGCACTGTGGGTTCAACACACAGATTGAACCCCCAAGGATATAATTATCAAAGATTGTAATGCCCCTTGGGATCTGTCCAAACAACACTGCAAAAATCTTTTTTCCAGTTTAATCACTTTGCAACATATGCGTTTCTCCGCAAGTTCAGATATATGCATGAATACATGTGTTACTACTTGTGTTCATTAACTTTTACATTAACTTTTCTACATCTGTAAAAGTAATCATGTAACTGCCTAGGGGCATTGCGCTGGATGATGTGGAGTAAAATCATACCAAGCTATTTCTTGGATCTTAGGACAATAATGATATGCATCACAATATGTTTGATACATTTATATAAAGTATGCTTATGTGCTTAGTACAACTGGGCAAAAAACAAAATTTCACAATAATCGAATAAAAAAAGGTTACCAATAAACATTTTTCTACCAGTAACAGTATCATAACCTAAACGCTGTAATTTAATCTAACAGTTTATTATTGTGTATACATTTGTTTGAAAGAAATTCATAATATCTAGGAAAGCAAGTTGGACAACAGTTTTCCAGAGTGGGACGATAACACATAACAATGGCACCAGTGGTGTATAATGCTCTCTATGATGGCACACTTGTGGTAGGAATACACAGGTACTTCTGTGATCCAGTATTGATAAGATGGGTGGGCCAGGGCAGATCGGTTGAGAACAGGGGGAAGAAAAAAATATGTTGCCCACGTGACCTTGAGCATGATACAGTATGTGCAATATCCCTGAAACCATATAGATTGAATTAAACTTGCATACCGGGTATAAATGCACATTCCTTGCCTGTCAGAGGGTATCTCAAGTTTATTTCCTAAACTGCACAAAACAGTAGAGAATAGTGGGTCCTTATATCTCATTTTAATGGATCATTGCTCCTAATATTCACAGGTACAGTCACAGGCTGTCTGATTCAAACAGAGGTCTGTTACCTATGTGTGTTAAGAATGAGATGGGGAAAAAATACCCTATTGTCCTCCAAAGATAGCAGCAGGTAAAATGCCTGATCTGTGGTTGACTAAGCAGCATTGAGCAAATGCCACTGCCCACATCCTTTTAAAAACATTGCATTTATTAGTTAAATAAAATGAGCCTTTCTATGCAAGGAGGCTAAATAGCAAGCATTGTTGCTTATTTGCACAGCCAACGAGAAAGTGAACTGTGCCTTAATGACTTTTGGTTTATCCAGGTTAACATGAAGTTGTATGGGTTTATATTGAGTTGTAATTGGCGTGTTAAGTTAGTATAGCTCAAATCTTACCGCAACCTTAAGCAAGACGCTAAAGATGATTAGAATGGTTTAATGACTTTTGGTTTATCCATGTTAACATGAAGTTGTATGGGTTTATATTGAGTTGTAATTGGCGTGTTAAGTTAGTATAGCTCAAATCTTACCGCAACCTTAAGCAAGACGCTAAAGATGATTAGAATGGTTCGCACCGTGCTGTTTAACAAACCACGATTGTGCAAAGACTGACCTGTGTTTTTGTACATGAATGCTGCAGGTGTAACATGTCAAGATGTTTATCTGTTGCAATAAATTATACTTTCCTACAAAGTCAGTTTAACAGCTTTGAAACTTTGGGCACCAATTTTATTGTACAATAATCCGGCTTGTCCTTTTTTGTCCCCAATATAGAATGCCCAGTCGCAATAGCAGACCCATTGAACTGCTGTAACACCCTACGTCAATTCACAGTGCAGACTAGCATCCAGCCATGTGCGTCCAGCCAGCTGCTCTTTCTTTACACTCTTAAGCCCACCAGAGCTGACCGGGGGGAGGGCTGGCAAATCTGTAGGTATTTAAGCCAGGCCTTTATGCCAAGAGCGCGCAACTTGCATCCACATCAAGCCAAGTATTAATGATGAGATGGTCAGTTCCAACATTGCAGTGTCCCATGCAAGTTAGTTAAATGTACATAATCTCTAGCCACCTTTGCCCCGGTTCAACAGAATATGTAGAAACTCAGTAGGCCATTGGCTCAGCAGTTTAAGGGTCTTTGCCAATCAGAATGCAGGAGGTTTCAACTTGAGATAGTTCAAGCTTCCACAGAGCAAGTTTAAACACTGTCAGAAAACAGTATCATCATTAGCGCTCAAAAAAAATGGAAGCACCTGTGCACTAAAGTCGAAATGAACATATATATTCCAGTTCATATTTTAAATGATACCATTAAACTGATTCAGCTAAAATTGAAAAGCACCAGCACCGTTTCTTCCCCTCTATTGTTGTTCTTGTTTTAGAGTATGAATTAAAATATGGACCTTTTAAGTTTATTCACCCTGGAAAATGTATTATTAATTGCATTTTGTAATGTATTCAAGTCCATTGGACTCTATTCCATTAATTTGCTGTTGAGAAATCATTTCTATTAGTCTTGTATCACAGCAAATAAACTGATACTGCGCGTTTATGCTACAGTATATTATCACAGTATCTTCTCCTAACACCTGAATGTCTCGTAACATTCAGTGCCTCAGAAGGTGTTTTTCACATCTGAAATCCACCCCACCCATCTGCTCAGGTTAAAATGTCATACGGTCATTCTTGCAACCTTCAATATGACTGTACTTTTTTTTTTTGGACACAGATTCCTTCTGTACAGCTGCATTTTTACGGAAACAATTTAGGTTACTTGTCATTTACAGGTACGATGGCGCTGCATGGCCCATGAATCCAAACTGCAACCTTTCGTTTACTGTTGCCTTAGGTATCATTTTTCAATTTAGAAGTTTTGATGTGATGGGTAAAGTAGATGTCAAAGTGGAGAGCCATATTGTGGCCATACTCCAGCTGAAAGCCTGCCATACAATCACAGGCAGTGACTCTGCATCGTAACCCTGCGTCAGCTCAGGTAAACCTGAGCCATGCGTAATAGTCAACTCAATAACACTTATGTCAGGATGTACTTTTTTACATTGTCAATGTGTGTTTTTTGTTGTTACTCAGCATTTATTTTTGGATCAACTAAAGCAGCTTATTGCACAGTTAACTAACCTCCCCTGGTTTATTGGTTCTGAACTGGATGAAACGAGGTGAAAACGAAAACCAGCAAACCCTGCGGCCCTCCAAGACCCAGGTTGAAGAGCCAAGTAGAGATGGTTTGAATGGCCTGTTCCCTTCATTCAGCGTTTCTGAAGCTTTGTTTGAAAGGAGTCCGGCTAAATCTGGCTGCATTATGGAGCCTGACTCTCAGGATCAGGAGTGGAACCCTGGCTCACGCGGGGGTTCCGTTAGGGCGTGTAACTCCTTTTTAAAAGGGACAGATACATCCTCTGAATCAATTTATCCTATTTTGTTTTGGGGTTTTTTGGTTGGAATTTTTATTATTATTACAGATGCCATTAAAGGGCTACCAGCACCCAGACGCCTGGGGGGGGTCAAATGATTTCAGTGACTGCATATCACAACAGATCCCTTTTCCCTTCCAGCACTACACTTGCTATTCCGGGATCAGCTGAGCTATTACTCAGCAGCTCAACTCCTGGGTGTTTTACTGAAACATATCCCTGTCTCCTTGTTCAAAGAAGTTTCCTTCTCATCCTATTTTCTGCATCGGCTTCTGTTCGAAAAAAACCAAAAAACAATGGTAATTTCTCTTTCACTGACTCACTCTTTGCAATATTCCATCTGAAATAGCGAATTCTGAAATTCTAGCACTGTGTGAGAGACCGTGATGTGTTTCTACCTCGAAGAAATAACTCTGCGATGGTAAGCACACTGGCATCCAACTCCAGCTCTATTGCACTCTGCAGTTTGCATTTTTCAGGCCCAAAGGCGGACAGAGTGGAGGGGGTTACTACCCCACCGACTCATCCATAATACATACCATTCCTGTTATTTAAACAAATTTGTCAATAATCGCAGAATGTTTACTCTGCCATCCAACACGTTTGGAATGTGTTGACAAAGCACACAAATGGAGATAGGCAGGAAAGTGGGGCCCCCGAGCACGTACTGAAAACAGAGATTAAATGTGGTTTAAATTGAGTATAATTTAATGACAAATATAAAAAGGAAATCGATGTACAGTATGGTTTCTTCAGCTGGCTGCCTGTAAGGGAAGGTGGTGAGAGCATGTCTGCAACAGCAACAGCAGCAGCACATTTCAAAAATGGATCAGCGAAATAATCCTATCCAATAGTACCAAAGCACTCCAAGATCATAATCAGATAGGGAGCCACAGCTCAATACAAGACAATAGCCGTTATTTTCAACTTGTCCACAACATTTTGTCTGCTGCAAAAAAAATGTGTGGCCCCATGCTGTTGCTGATTGGGAACGGACTACTTCTATAGAATTACCTGTATTTTCATTGTCATGTTAATTGGTTGGTGCCTTGATATTTTTACATGTGTAAAATGTTACATTCTAACATCGATAACACATCCGATATCAAAAAACAATGGAACCCCCCCCCCCCACCCTCTTGACCAATTAGAATCAAGTATTTAATCAAGCCACGGTATAAGAGACAATAGCCATCACCATAACAGGCAAATGTGATTAAGTGTGTCTGTGCTACAGCTGGTCATGCCTGGCTGAATACAAAATTCTCCTAATACTGAGAGTCAGCCAGAAGCTTGTGACTTAACAGAGGAGACAGCCTATATGTGATATGCTCTAGTGCATGTTTTTCAAGTCGCATGCACTGGGTTTGCGCCGAGGCTACCAATAGCTGACATTTCACTATCTGGTAGAAATTGTGATCTTTTTGGTCAAAAATAGATTGCTAAACCCTCAATCTTTTATGTCACAAGTATCAAACATGCATATTATTAGCAAAAAACTAAATATTTTTGATATACACAGACAGATCCAGTTTGGTATCAGCAGCCATGATAAGATTCTTCGACTGAGCCACCATAGGAAAGGAATGGATTTTGTTTAGCTTTTATACATTTTGACATGCATTGCTTGGTCAGTCTACAATACACTGCCGTATGCGCAGATTTTTGCTAGTGCAAAGTGAAAGTACTTTTACCAGCCTTTTGGGGGGAGTGAGACTTAAAGCAGGCCTAGGATCTTGGAGCGTTTAGAGCGTGTGATATAACACTGTGAGCTTAATTAGCGGTATGAAAAAGCAGCACGCCCCTTAGCTAAAATGTGGAGATAGCTTGACCTCAGCCACTGTTTTGCTACAGTACATTAAAAAGTAGTGAAAAAAATAATTCTTAGTTTGGATTAATATTCAGGGCATCAAAGTTATGCATCAGAGAGACTTTAATATGAGTGTTTAACCCAGATGTCTCTCGCATGATCTAAAAGCCTGCTCCTCTTTGTCACAAAGGAAGATTGTGGGTCAGTATGACACAAGTGATGGAAATACATATGTTTATATAGAGTATATATGTAGATACCCCAGACAGGTGTTCCGTATTCAGCCAGGATGCTGATATGTATAAGCCACCACCACGAAAAAACAGAAAGAGTTTTATTTCGATCTTAGCATTACATGAGGTTAATGCTCTGAACGTGATCTGTCTCTCTGAAGGCTTTCTCAGTTCTGAGAGGCCATGCTTGAATACTGATTGAATATTCGTTTACCATTTATATCCAGGAGAACACCTTGCTTAAAATTGAGGTCATGTATTTCATTTTTTCAAAAATGTTCATTAAAATAATACATTTTCATGGTTATTGCTGGATGATTAAACAGTAATACATGATAATGAATAAAAATAAAACAAAATAACCTCACCTTTTGGGTTGGGTTTTGCGTTTGGGTGAAAGTAACAGCAGTGCAAGTGTAAGTGAGCCTTGCATCTACGGACGGATCACATAAAAGCGCTAAAAAGCATTTTTTTTCAAGTTATCAGCAGGATGCAGATATTGAGTCTGGTATCTGGCTCCATTTGAGCACCACCGCTCCCTGCCCTGCTCCCATTATTACGCCTTGATCGAGCTGATCTGTGCAGCTGGCTGCGAGCCTCAAAATTTAGAAAATAAAACATCAAAGGGAACAGCATTCTGTCACGGGCCTTGTAGATTGGGTCCTCGCGGTGTCACATGTAATCAGCGACTTGCCTTCTGAAAATCACTCCGTCCCCTTACGCTCCGCCCGGCATCAACCACACTCCACGCTCCTGCTCCACGCAGACGTATTTCCAGGTCTTCAGTGACCTGCCATACCATAAAGAGCGCAATGTGTAAATATTTTAAAGTAATAACTCTGTCTGCGTGTGCCCTGCATGAAGATTGTACCGGAGCAGCGAGCCTTGGCATCATTAGATTGCCTTCGATTTTTTTAATCTGCTTAGCAGACGACATTTACGCTGGGTGCCTTGCAAAGCTAACATTGTACATATTGCTAATTTACTCTACTGGAAATTTACTGAAGCAAATACAGTTTTAAGTGTCTTGCACAAAAGGTGAAACAATGCTTCTCCAAGGGATATGCATTGGATGTGTATCTGACTTGACTAGAGCTGCCCACTGTACTAGTGGTAGAATATTGTATCCGGTTGATCATTTAATCTCAAAATCCTGGCTTTCCACTGTGTTTCAACTATACTAAATGATTACCAAACGTGGCCTCCCCACAAGGGCGTAGGTTTAGTAACAAACGAAAACTGTTTGTGGAGGGTACCACAAAAGTAAAAAAATATATATGGCCATAATTGAGAGAGACACTGAAAATGTATCATCCAATTAATCCCAAGATAAACTCTCAATAAATGGTAGTGCCCAGCAGAATATGCAACCGTGAATGCAACCAAAAATGACTGTTGCAGTTGCCGATCGTAAGGACACTTACTTAAAACATGTCTTGCATTTGTTGTTTCATAAACTGAGCATGGAAAAGCTTATTTAGGCTTGTTTGTTGCGACTGATGGAGAATGTCTTCAGATTCAGCACATGGAACCTAATGTCATGGTGGGCCAAACCATTACCACTGGTGTGAAGAGTGGGCAATAATTCATTTTGATATCTACAGGTGTTAAACGTGCCTTGTATTTTCAGCATAGGCTCAATTTAAGGTTGTTTTTTTAAATGTCTGCAACATTTTCATATGAAAGCATTATATAATTGGGTGATTAGGTATGTTTGAGGGGGACAGTTAGATGATTTTCCAACATTGGGGGGGACATGTCCCATCTGTCCTCTTATAATTATATGTCCTTGCCTCTCCACCTCTTTACCTTTCCTAGAAAATCAGGCAGTAATTTAGCAGGAAAACATGATGCATAGCGTTTTGCATGGGGCACCAAAGGGAGGCGTGTCTGCAGCACCTCCGTGGCACCGTGCAAGGAGACCTGCCAGATGAACTGGCTCCAGGTGGATTAATCTGAAATCTGCTAATTACCCTGCTGTCCCCAGGCAGGAAGATGACCAGCCAAATGAGCTGCCTGCCACTGCTTCCTGTCACCCTGTTGTCAGGGAAAGCGAGCTGCCTGTCTGTACTTCCTGTCACCCTGTTGTCAGGGAAGGCGAGCTGTCATTAGTACTTCCTGTTATCCTGTTGTCAGGGAAAGCAAGCTACCGGTCAGCGCTTCCTGTTGCCCTGTTGTCAAGGAAAGCAGTGATAGATCATCTGTGATAGAACCGGTTCCCCATCTCCGGTGAAACCAGTGCAGCGCCGAAGGATGCATTGGGTTACATTACATTTACATTACATTTTAAGCATTTAGCAGACGCTCTTATCCAGAGCGACTTACAAGATGTGCATAAATACATGGTAGGAACAATCATAGTTCGCGCAAGAGATCAGTGCAGTAATACAGCAATAGACATCATTGTAGGCAGCTGCGTACCATACCTGTAACACTGGGAAGGAAAAGGTTAGTGTGGAGGGCGTCAGTCTTGGCAACATGGGAGTGGCAGGATTGCCTTGGTTGTTCCATGTTGTGGAGGCCTTTGGAGCAGTGAGACTTTCCGGGGGCAGGTTTGGCACTCTCAGGGTGTGAGAGTGTGAACTGGTGCCCGGAAGGTTGCTCCAAAGGCCATAATTGCCATGTTTTTGCCCGAAAGCTTCGCGGCAAGTAGGGTGAAGATTTTGTGTTTGTGTTTGTTTTATTTGAACCTGCTCTCCCACTGTCTCTCTCCCGTGTCTGGGGGGAGAGACAGAAAAAACTAAAGATCTGGTCCGTAACTCCTCTGCCAGTTATTACCATAAGCTGCTCTGCTCCAGTCCAGGGATTGTCACGTGGCATGTGACAGTTAGTAATTATTATTCTTTTTTAATTGAGTACACAGAAATACAAAGTGTTGAGCAAGTAGGCAGTGGTGATGACAATTAGCTAGATGTACAGAATTCAGTGGTAGTGGAGTCTGAAAAGTTGGATTTTGAGTCTCTTGCGGAAGATCGCAAGTGATTCCGCAGTCCTGACTGATTGCGGAAGGTCGTTCCACCACCGAGGGGTCAGGACAGAGAAGAGGCGAGACCGCGAGGAGCGGCTGCCAGGCGCCTGGAGGGATGGGACAGTCAGTTTGCCAGAGGAGGCGGAGCGGAGGGGTCTGGCTGGGGTGTAGGGTGTGATGAGTGTCTGGAGGTATGGGGGAGCAGTTCCTCTAGCCGCTTGAAAAGCAAGCACCAGTGATTTGAATCTGATGTGTGCTGTGATGGGGAGCCATTGCAGAGAGGAGAGTAGAGGGGTCACGTGGGTGAACCTTGGTTGGTTGAACACCAGATGAGCGGCAGCATTCTGGACTAGTTGGAGTGGCTTGATGGCACAGGCCGGTAGGTCTGCCAGCAAGGAATTGCAGTAGTCCAGACGTGAGATCACCAGGGCCTGGACCAGGAGTTGTGTGGCCTCTTGGGTGAGGATTTACTAGAGGGTTACTAGAATACCACAGGTAAAGGAGCAAGCTTATACAATTTAGTGCTTACTGTGATGCTAGTCTTGACCCCTGGATGCATCTCTAGAGCATCTGGAAAGGGAAGTTTCACTTTGTGAGATTGGTTTCTGCTAAAATTCCTGTGATCTGATTGGTCTTAGCAGGTTTTAGCCAGTGTTGTGTTATAAGTCAGTGGTTGAGTTTGCCACTCCAATTGGAGCACAAGCTACGTGAGATCATGATTTATCAGAGGAAGTAACTGACCACTGGTTTATTAACAAAGCGCAATCTTGGAATTTGGGTGGACTTATCTCACATCAGTCTCAACCTGGTCAGTACAATTGGTGATAACTCTCCTATAATATTGCCTGGCCTGGTATGTAAAATAGTCACTCATGGGCAAGTAAATTGCTAGTGCATGCTTACTCCTTGCGTCGGTGCGGGTGGCACAGTGCTCTCTACAGGTGCAATTGGTAATTACAAATTTGCAAGAATTTTCATTTGTTATCAGTTTTAAAGCATTAACACACATTTCTGTCGTTAGCTAACAACCATTATTTAGTATTTCAGTATAGTACGACTGAAGGCATGGGCACCCAATTTGTACAGTAAATTTGTACCCTTCTATAAATGTATCTCTTAGAGTTTCCTGAGTGGCTGCATTGGATGTCGAAATTCAGGGGCGTGGGTCACAGCCCTCTGGCAGTTCTCAGTGGGTTACTCAGCATGGTCCAGCTTCCTAATCCCCCACACTTACACTTCCGCAGCAAAATAAGCCTACAGAGAAAAAAGACTAAACTGAACAACACCAAAAAAAAAATCGGTGGCCATAAAGTCAAGGCTTAGCCCTGCTAGAAAAGTTTTTTCTGGCAGGAGAATGGTAGTGGATCATACTGTGCTGACTGCACTGAAATAATTCAGGTTTAAATACTGCAGTTCCCTGTGGCCTTGTGTTTCCCTGTGGCCTTGAGATTTAAACAATTGCTTAGGAGAAAGCTGGTAACGTATCCAGTTAAAGCACCAGCACCCAGGGAGGAGATCAAATCCTGGGCCCAGGGAGGGAGAGTTCCAGTCAGCAGATTTTAAGCACAATAGAGACTCCTGTGGTTGATCGGGCGCCTGCAATCTGCCTGTGCCAGCTGCGGCACTGTCGCACTACACCTCCGATGTAGTAACCGTGCAGCTCAGATGGTGGATTTCAGAGTCAAAAGGAATTTACTGCACACATTTCGAGGCGCATGTGCGCCAGACCCGGGTTATTTATTGGTTATTTATTGGAGGGATAAGTTATTTATTGGAGGGATACAACATCATTCATCGACGAGAAATTCCATCATTTGGTGCTTTGTTCATGGTGATGGAAAGCGCTGTCTTAGGCACTGCCTCAGAATCTACGGGAGATAGAATTGGTTGAGATATGATGGCTGAGATGGCCATGGCATATCGTTTACATCGTTTTCATGCTCATCAAACCATTCAGTGACCACTCGTGCCCTGTGGATGGGGGCATTGTCATCCTGGAAGAGACCACTCCCATCAGGGTAGACAGGCGGCAGTGTAGTATAATGGTTAGGGAGCTGGGCTTGTAATGCTAAGGTTGCAGGGTCGATTCCCAGGTGGGGCGCTGCCACTGTACCCTTGAGCAAGGTACTTAACCTGAATTGCTCCAGTGAATATGCAGCTGTATAAATGGATTGTATGTAAAGAATTGTCAAATCTGCAAGTCGCTCTGGATAAGAACGTTTTCTAAATGCCAGAAATGTCAAATGTAAATGGATCACTCATAACGGCTTTGTATTTATTGATGTTTACCTTGCCTTCTAAGGGGTTGAGTGGACCTAAATCATGCCAGGGAAATGCACTCCACACCATAACAGAGCCACCAGGAACCTTAATTTACCACTAAAGTGTTTCCTTTATTTTTGTAGTTATCTGCATCTATAAAACACTAACAGTGAATGTTTAATGTTTCAGCACATAAAATCTTTAACTTCCATACTGCATTATTCAATATAATATAATATACGCCATTTAGCAGACGCTTTTATCCAAAGTGACTTACAGTAGAGAATGCATACATGCATGTGAAGCGTTGTCAGCACCATGCTCTACCTGCTGAGCCACACAGAACCAGAGTGAAACTCAGCATCACAGCAAATGTGCACATGGTGTGGGAGTCCTTATCCTTAAGTCGTTAAGAGAATGAAAAATTAAAATTAAAACTCAGTAGTAAAGTACAGAATCTCAATTCATTAAAAAGTCTTTACCCTCCCGATGCAAGTTGTGATGAAGTGTCTAGTTTTAGGCTATCCAATTTATCCCGTCCTTTATAACATTGCTCTGTTGAAGAGGGATGCAATTTAATCTGGAGTATGCAATGAGTATTATTCCCCCCACACTTTGTGTGGCATTGTTACCTGGTGCAAGTCAAATGAGAGAAGTGACAGCCTGTGGCTATCAGCAGATTGCATGGATAAAGGACCCATAGGAAAGGGAGTGGAAGAGTGGCAGTGAATCACAATTCACCTCAGGGCATCGAGGTTGGTGTAAAATACCCACATTATCATGGCGTGCTGAAATCAATCACCAACCCATGACCTGTGACCTGGTTTCAAGCACATACGTTTTTGTTTTTTTTCCATTAAAAAATTAATACATTTAAACTACTTTGGCTGGTGTCTGGGGCCATATGGGTTATTGTAATGTACTTTGGTATCGTCTGTGAAATTTGTATTTCTTATAAAAGCTGAATGACCAACTCAGGAAAGTGTCTCATCCCGCTCGCAAATACAAAGGAATGTGTCACCAGCTCTCCCTCTTGGAAGAAACGTATGCTAAAAATATGCTGACCCATATTTTGAGGCTGTTTACTTATATCACATTGATAAGTCATATGCTACTGGCTTATTTCAATGGAACAGCATCACAGCGTTTTATAATTTCCCAATGGATTTCCGCACTACACGTTTCATTAGCTGGCTACCTAGGGCACAGAACGGAATACACACAGCCAATGCCTTTTTTAATAATCATAATGTTAATATTTGAAGTGGGAAAAAACAACAAAAGTGTCAAATATCCTTGATATGAGGAACACCCCCTTCCTTGGAAATTAAACTCTATTTATTCTGTACCCATAAAGTATTTCAGTATTGGGTTATGGCTAATATGCCATTAACTGAACAGGCAAGCAGTCTTTCAGAGACAGGGGTTCCAGTTCTGAAAGGATAAATACAGTAAAGTTGCATCAGGGAGAGCCTTGAGCCAACACTAAAAGGTTCAATTCCATCCTCGCAACTGTTAGACCATTGCACTGAGCACCTCTTATGTGTCAGAATTCTCAAATGCTATGTGCCGTAACTTGTGCCAAGCCACGTGATACCGCATGGTTCTGCCATTGCTTCTCTGGGAATTCATTCAAATCTTTGATCCCTAATTTTTCACATACTTCAGACCGTATGATGGAAGAAGTTTTTTGCTTATCAGGGGCTCTTGGCTCTTCTCTTCAAAACGGCGGCCTACAATCAGGACTGGGCGTGCAAAGCGGCCCGGCCAGTAGCGAAACAAATATGATAGAGGTACCATTCTGGACGGCAGTGTAGTACAATGGTTAGGGAACTGGGCTTGTAACTCAGAGGTTGTTGGTTCAATTCCCAGGTGGAACACTGTACTGTGTACTCTTGAGCAAGGTACTTAACCTGAATTGCGTCAGTGAATATCCAGCTGTATAAATGGATTGCATGTAAAGAAAATGTAAACTGTTTAAGTTGCTCTGGATAAGAGCATCTGCTAAATGCCTAAAATGTAAATGTATTACAGTACACAATGTGTTTGAGAGTCAGTTTCAAGGAAACATAACTGCTAATTCAGATTTTTGCATAACATGACTTTTGCACAGTACTTTCTATGGCCGCTGAGCCCGTAAAAGCCACATAAGTCATTTGACACTGAAGGCCAAGAACATCTTGCGTACTGCATGTAGAACCGAAAGAGATGTGACATTTTTTTCCCCAAAAGTATTTACACAAGAAATTCAAATGTAAATGACAGATCATTGTTTGCAGCAAAATGAACACAATGTCAGCGTTAGAGACGGCAGCGCAACAGTTCCCACATCTGACCACAGGTAGCATTCATTAACCTCGCCTCTTCGTCCTTCAGTGAAGCTGAGGGCTTTGCTTCATTTCAGCGCTTTAGCTTAACAAATGCATTGACCGGTGAGCATTTATACACTGAAATGTTGAACATTTTGCTCAATAAAGGATTGCCATGGAGTGCCTTTAATATCACTTCAATAGACTCATATCTGCACTCGCAGCGTGGAATTCTCTTGACCTTTGAAACTCAATTTTTCTTACCATTATCATTCCTCTCCGAAAGAGTGCATTCATAATTGTAGAGCAGTTTCAATTATGTCATTCGAGGTCTGCAACAGATGCAGCATTAAAATAATTAAACACTCAAGAATTTCATTGAAAGGTATATAACGCCGCCCGTATTTTTTTCTTGTGCAACACTCATACAAGATTAATATCACAAATAGATTATGAACAATAGTGCACTAAATCAGAGGTACTCAAACTCGGTCCTGGGGACGCACTGGGTGTGCTGGTTTTCGTTCCAACCATAATTGCAACCTCTGAATTGTAAGGAGCAGTTTATTAGACACTTTTAATGTTTATTGAGGGATTATTTACCCTCTTATGTCCAAAAGAGCTATGAATGCAGAGAAGAATAAATGCCCCATATTCACATCCAAGGACTTTTAATCAGTTAGATCAACTAATGCTCTAATTTAATTTACTCTATGGAAAACGATTCCTTTAGAAAGAGCTTCCATTTATTTATTTATTAAATTAAAGACTGGCAGGTGAAACCAGTTCAGTCCCAGTGGCTTAAAATGTTTTCACCTGGTTACTCAAACTAAACCATTTGTGTAAAATGAAGAATTTAATGACAAGTTAAAAGTTTTAAAAAAAAATATGGTAGAATTTAAACACATTTCATCAAAAAACTTTTAACCAAATTCAAAAGTTAACCAAAAATCTGCATACAAAGAGGTCCCCAGGAACGAGTTTGAGAACACTGCACTAAATCATAAAAATCTCAATATCACAAATATATGGTCAGCAACAGACTAAATTACATTTTAGTTTTAAATCATAATAACCTGTACCTTCTGATAATGACTGGCAAAGCAATGAGACACATTGCGCTCCCAACCACAATTACAGATTTTTTGCAGAAGTGCCTAAGATTCAGATGCTAAATTAATTAATTGTATACAATGCAGACAGTTAAAAGTAGCTTGTCAAATTGTCCCAGATGGAACATTGTCCAAAATTAAACAATTAAGATTGAATCAATTAAATTATTTAACACAACAATGGACACCATCACGCTAAAATATTGCTGTACAGCTGGTAGTGATTTTAAAAAGTTTTTTCATCACAATGATACGCTGACACCATACCATTTTTCCCCTGCTTCATCAACATTGTCTTCCGCTCTGCCTTTGATACTAATGACACAGAAGATAGTATCATCAAAACAAACCCTTTTCCCCACGTTTACTTCATTACAGTGTTTGGTAAAGAAGAAAAACTGAATGGTAGGCACATTGAGGAGCGTCACGCAATCTTTGCACCACTGACACGTAATAATGATGGTATGTTAATGATGGTACCTTTGCTAAATGATTAATCAAGCCATTTCCAATTACACTCCAGCACACATGTGCCTACTTAGAAAGCTCCAGCCTGCCCTGCCATTGATTATATTTTAAACTATATTTTCTGTGATTCTGGTAATACCTGTTTCTGTTGTTCTCTGTCCTGTGATATGATTTTAATTTATCACATCTATGGTAACCAGATTCAAATAATCCAAACACCGGACAAGCGAGATTCATTTGTTGGACATTTCAGGAATGTTATAAAAATAGTGAAGGGGGCTAGGGGGGATGATGTTGTTGAAATGGGGGATGGAGGGGGGGTATTCGTTACATTATTATTATTTAATTTAAATGCAGGACAAAGTCGGCCTCCTGCGTGGTCTAGTGGTTTCAACGTCCGACGTTGGCCATGGCTTCGCCTTTGTCACTGCCGGTCACAGGACTACGGCAGAGAACTACGAGGGAGGGGATTGAACTAAGCACAGCAGGAGTAATCGGCTACCAAATTGGGAGAAAAACGGGGTAAAATTGGAAAAATAAATGTATAACATTTTTAAATGCAGGACGAAGTCCTTTGCTGCAGGATGCAGGAAAATGAGTCAAAAAGCATGACATCTGGCCACCCTAATCACGTTGTTTTTAGCAGTGCAAGCCACTTAAAAGCATAGATAATAGCATCTGCCATATATGCTGTGTATTTATATTCATTCGTTTCAATGATCTACGGGAATGAAAACGACTGAGGCAATCATCTGCAGTATATGGAGTATATGGACATACATGAGAAAGTGACCTCATGCAAATGGAAAACCTGATATCTACATCGCCTGTAGTTCGGCCAGGTAAGATTTTAGTGGAAACATGTTACTGTGACCATTTCGTTTAGTGAATTACTTATTTAAGTTTGCATGGGTTTGCATTTTATACCAGGGTGTCATTTATTGGGGGAGCCTCTCCACATATAATGTACATCCTGGTGAGTTTGCCTGGTTTTAATAATCTGCACATACAATCAGAGAAGCCAAAGGGGTCACATTCTCATTTTGTATTTATTTGTGTGTCACCCCTCGGTAATACAGTATTCATAGTACAGCATACATACACAGCAACACAACACCAGCATTAAGAGTTATTAATTGCATGATTAACCTCTGAGATTATACTGAGGACCTTTCAATGAGATATGGACACGGTACAATATTTTACAACCAGAAATTTGACTATAAAGCCAAGGGGGGTGTTAGGCACTCAAAGAAAAGCCTGCATTGTAGGATCTGGTGGCGGGTATTGACATGGTTAGTTAAACTTAAGTTAAATTTCCGCCTGATAAAAATAATACAGTGTGATCGTTGCTCTTATGTTGATAGTAATTCTCAGAGCATCTTATCTCGATGTAAGGCTTTCTAGGCTGAGTGTTAGGCCTGCTTTGAAAGATATTTCAGGCAGTATTAAATGTTATGTAGGTACTGTACACTTTGGGTCATTATTCACTTATATCCTTGAAAAAATAATACAATATTTGATTTAATTCAGATAATTCATGCTATATGAGATATATGACCTGGAAATGACTCCCAGGAATGTTTGTTTTTATTCAAACATTCTCCTGTGCACTTGCATGAAAACTCATTCAATATATATATATAGGGGGAAGACAAAATAATGTAAACAGCAAGTGAAAAGTTTTGAAGTAACTAAATCATTAATTAAATGCAGTGTGCACACATTTGTTTTCATATTAATGTCAATACAACCTTCCTTCTTTATAGTGGGTTCAATATCCCACTACAAAAAGTTCAAAACTTGTATAATAGCATTCCTAGAAAGATTGAAGCTGTTCTGAAGGCAAAGGGGTGGCCCAACTACTTATTAGTTAATAAATGTAGTATATTGTTGGGTGTTTACATTATTTTGTGTATATGTTAATTAATTAATATGTTTTATACCCACTATATATATGCATATGTGTGTGTGTGTGTGTGTGTGTGTGTGTGTGTGTGTGTGTGTGTGTGTGTGTGTGTGTGTGTGTGTGTGTGTGTGTGTGTGTGTGTGTGAGAAACAAAAATCTAAAATAGATCCAAGTTAAGATAAGCATGTCTTCATGATTCATGGCTTAAAGAAAGCACACTGAAATACGTCAGATGAGATTGGCATGGCCGTGAATCAGCTCTGCTCCACATTAACAAGGTCCTCGGTTCTTGTCTCCCAAGTTCACAAAATTGTCTCACATGGCTTTCAGCACCCAGGAGCTGCAAGGAAGGAGCCTATTAACCTTCTTTCCAGGGGGATACAGGATAGCATACATTAAGCACAAGATGAGAGCTGAGCAAATGTAGAGCAGCCCTTATCTCATGTGAGTGGTAAGTGTACAGTGCTTAGGATAACCAACAAACACACCATTGGAATACTAGTCTTAAACTTGCTGTGTATATGGGTACTGGGTAACAAACTGACTGTAAGGGATATAAAAATTACATTATTTTAGTCCCCAGATTCACTTTCAACTTCCCACATACAGTGTATGCACACCCATCCACCATTCTCTCAAAAGAACAAGCAAACTAAATAAAGCCAATCTGTATCCAAATAGCTTTAAGCATTTTTCAATAGGCCATCGTAACATTGGCTAACATGATTAGCCAACGTGAAGTTGAAGTTTGAAAGGATTTATTCTCATTTCAAATGTGTAAACTACCGAATTAGCATACATTTATAATTCAAGTCAATTATATTCTGACTGTGGTTCTCCAGCCATTGAATTCAGTGGCTATTGTTTGACAGAATAGAACCTCTGGCGTATGAAAGCATTGGGAATGGCGGTTGTTCAGAATCAGAACTCAAATGTTTTTAACTTTAAAGTGACATGAAATTACACAAATTTTAAGAATTTTACTCCCATCTAAATGTAGATTGGAATCATTACTTGGAATAATTTCAGCCTTATTTATTGAATAGGTTTCTCTCATTTTGTTGTTATAAACCTTAGTTTAAGTTAACAACTTCATGGTTAACAATCAAATGGTGTGGATGACTGGTCAATCTGTATCTCTGAGGTTCTACTGTCAGTATTGTAAAAAGTGTTAGAGTTCTAGTTTGATAAGGACAGTAGCAAAAATGCACCTAACCCTAACCCTAGTGTAATTTCTAGCTTTGACCATCGCAAACAGAATATTTCTTGCCTGCTCCCAGTTTGGTAGTTTCATGGTCTGAAATAAAGCCATAGCCTCAACATGGGTTCGGTGGGGCAATAAAAACATTAGGCGCTGTGCATGTTTCGTGCCTGATCATTCATTTACGCTTTCATCCACCCAGACCACCGCTTAACTGAAACTAACTGTGTTAGTTTGGTGACGTTATTAATGCGCGCATATGAACAGATAAGTTTGGTGACCAGATGTCTCGGGTTGTGCAGGTCATTCCCGCATTTTTAATTGTTGTCCTGCATCCCGCAATGACAGGTTGTCCCGCATTTTAATAAAATAATAACATAACGGATATGAACCTCAGAAATATCATCATCCCCGTCATTTCATATTTCTCTCATTTTGTTATTTTGATTATTGCCTAATTTTAGATGAAGTACAAACTTTTAACGGATAGAAAATACAGATATGATCCCCTGCTAAACAATATTATCAGCAATCGCTTCATTATTTTTCTATTTCTCCTCTCCCACCCTGCAATGTTCCGCAAATTCATCCTGTTTGTCCTTTCCCCACAGATAAGCAATAAATCAACCACACTGTTTTGTGGCTGTTCTGTATATCAGCTCACTCTGAGGCAAATTCAAGAAACTAAAATATTTGAAATGCAATCTGTAGTCAACTAAGCAGTTCAAAGTAGGGGTACACTGATCTATATAATTTTTTTGTTTTTCGTTTTATGGCCAGTTTCCGATTTTCTTTTACAAACCAAATTGGCTAAATCAACAAAGGAAATTAATAATTGGTCAATGGTTCTTTAACTAGATATTTCAAAAGTCACTTTAATCATGTCTCTTCCATGCATATGTTGTACATATAAATCATAAACAAAAATAATCAATCATACATAGATATCATTAAATAAACTATAACAAAAATAACTTAGAATCCCATTCTAATAGCTTTTGAACAAAATAAGTCTGTTTAAACATGTCCCTTTTATGCATATTTTGTCAGTACAAAACTGATACACATGCATATATAGTTTAGCTTAGTATGAACTGCCATCATGATATGATACGCATGATGTGCCATCCAATTATGTGTGCCATTGTATGGTAGTGAAAGCAAGTCTCATAACTTTGTAAGCCATGGCATTTGCTCTTCATCAGACATAATTAAATTGCCGGCTTGCTATGGGTATTAAAGGGAAAAAGCTGATCATCTGATTGGCCATAATGAAACCACAACCACAGGTAATTTATTCTTCTTAAACCAACCTCTTTCACAACTGCGCCACAGGTGCACTACCGTCCCTTGTCACTACTACCGGAATAGAGTTGGACATGCCTTGATGGACCACCGTCTGGACTAACACTAGTGCATATTATGCTTTGACAACATGCTTTTTATTTGTGTTACATGTAATGTGTCTTTGGCAACACCTTCACTTGCAAGTGTGCAACACACTTGACAAAAGTTAAATCTAAATATAGTCCAATATAAGATTTATATAGTTTTTCTTTCAAAATGTCCCTCCCACACAGTTTTTCTGGTGAGGCTACATCATAGGAGTGGGTAGGTGACCACACTGCAAATTATTTACACCCTAGCAATGGCAGGTTCAGAATCTTTTGACGGCATGGAAACTGATTATTTCATTGCCGCAGGCAATGCTGCTGCAATTTATCACAAGAGAGGATTCCATTTCCATAGATTTTCTTTCCAGTAATAAAGAATTAAAAATGTCAAGAAAGAATCCAGAAGTCTGCTCACAGCTTGCGAGCCTTCACAAGAGAATGTATCGTGGGCCTCCTGCGTGGTCTAGTGGTTTCAACGTCTGACACTGGCCACGGCGACCGGGGTTCGATTCGCCATCGCGTCAGAGTTGGCTCTGGCCGGGAGTGCCACCAGGGCGGCAATTGGATGTCCGCCCCAGGGAGGGGGGAAGGAAGCCGACACACAGTAAGCTGCGCACAGGAGTGGTTCTGGGGTGCCAGAATTACAATTGACAGCATGACGAGCACTGTCTCGGAGGAGGCAGTGCATCGCCATTGTCACTGCCGGTCACAGGGCTATGGCAGCGAACTATGAGGCAGGGGATTGAACTAAGCACAGCGGGAGTAATTGGCTACCAAATTGGGAGAAAAACAGGGGAAAATTAAAATTAAATTAAATTTTTTTACATTTAAGAACAAGAGAATGTATCGCTGCGTTAACACCTGATGCATGTACCTAAACAAATGAGAATGAAATAACTGTGAAAACAGGTTTAAATAGGGGCATGGCACTGGGAGTGGTGTGGCACTGGGAGGGGCATGATGCTTGGTGGGGCATGGTCACTCCAACACCTGGGACAGCAGCCAAGGGCCTTCCAGCACCCTAGACAGAGGAGGACATGGGGCTGTTGGAGATCCCCTTCAGGGCACATGTCCCATATCAATAATCAGCACAGCTGCTCTGCATTCTCTACTCAAGCAGGCCCGAGTATAAGGGGTGCTGCCCTGAAGACTGGGAGAGATGGCCAGCAAAACCCACAATATTCCCACTAAGGCAGGGGCCTAGAACTCTGGCCCTGGAGGGCTGCAGGCTGGCTGGTTGTCTTTCCAACAGAAAATAAGCCACCGATTTACACCCAAGAAATCAGATAAGGTGAGGTGACTGAACTGTCTAATCAACTGCTTTAATTGATCAATTAAGTGCTGAGTAGCAATGAAAACCAGCAGACCCTGCAGCCCAGGGTGGGGCATCCCTACACTAAGATGTGGCTTCTCTTTTTGCAATCCAGCAAAGGGACATTTTACCTGCCTCAGGGTCCAAGGAAGAAGCATCGACTTTGATGGTTGGCTGCCAGATTCCAGGCTCCTAGTGTTGCCAGCTGTGGTTCCAAATTGGCTGAACTGTCACTGATTTCGTAGTGATTTGTGGGATTGAAAAACCAACTACAATTTTGGATGCTTTTTGGCTTTTTTCCTAAAATTATTTCCTAAACTTTACTTAAAACACAGTTTGAGTTTTAATCACATGATTGGCTCACAATTGAGCAGAAATGTCCCTATTAGTGATTCCTTAGCGATGAGCATAGATTAGTGAAGCCAGTTTGCAGTTTTGGGCTTTTTTCCAGAATGAACAGTGTTGCAGGCATTGGCTTTTATTTTGATCGCACAGCATCATTGGTTTGGCTTCACTGGCAGACCAATTATGTCACTGTGGCTTGGGATTTCGAATGCATGGCAACCCTGACCTCCTGCTGTGGTACTGCCTGGAATAAAATCTGATGCCCCTGATGCCCTCCATCTTGGCAAAGTGTTCCCTACTGGGGTCTCTGTGTGACTGTAACAGGTTAATGGCATGTTGTTGTTGTTTAGTTTTTTTTTTTTTTACTTTACCCCGTTTTACTCCCAATTTGGTAGCCAATTACTCCCGCTGTGCTTAGTTCAATCCCCTCCCTCGTAGTTCGCTGCCGTAGTCCTGTGACCGGCAGTGACAATTATGAAGCAATGCCTCATTCGAGACAGCCCTTGTTATGCTGTCGACTGTAATTCTGGCACCCCAGAACTACTCCTGTGCGCAGCGAACTGTGTCGGCTTCCCTCCCCCCTCCCTGGGGCGGACAGCCAATTGCCGCCCCGATGGCACTCCTGGCCATTGCTGACTCTGGCGCGACGGGGAATCGAACCCCGGTCGCCATGGCCAGCGTCGGACGTTGAAACCACTGGACCACGCGGGCGGCCCAATGGCATGTTGTTTTAAAGGTGACTCCTCTATCCCTGTTTCTGGGCCATACTACATCACATACAGTATCTGTCGATAATGATTTTTCCAGGCCATGTGTGGGGTAATTTCATCTGCTGGTTTACTTGCCATTACATCTACTGTTTTCTTTGCCAAGTGGGTCACAGTGAAAGTAGACAAGCAAAATACAACTTCCTCTTTCACTGTGGTCACATTTGTGTCTTACAATTAAATTGTTCATGGTTTGATGTTCCATAAGCATCTTTTTAGTGCCATTTAAATGTTTTACCATTTTCTTGTTTTGGACAAAATCACTGGAAACCAAAAGTAATACGACATGCTTTCTATTAATAGTAGATGTTGTACACGTTTCCTTTCACAAGGTCTACTGTTTGATACAGTAGAGTCAACAAGTCTCAACATAACTTTTCATGTACTGGTATGAAACGGCAAGCGAGTCAACAAAAAAACAGCAGGGAATGAGGGGGGTGAGATATTCAATAAATTGTATATAAATGAGATTACAGTAAGTACATAAAAAAGTCAGGATTGGTCTGCAGTCTCCGGTTGCATATTCAACCAATTCAAATTGAGTTATTGTATATTCAAATTATTTATTTGTTTCAGACACTGTAACGTCCATAATGAAGTGTCATGTCATGCAAACAATGATGGACTTTACCCCACTGCGGAAATTTAATCTAATATAATCCAATCTGATTTTCATAAACATGGTTTTGAGATGCATCCATGTTTTTCTGGCAGCTGAAAATGTTCGTATTCATTTCTGTCAGGTCAATTATAAATTTTGTGCTTTCATAATTTTTCTTTCTTCATTTTGTTTAAAGATGAGACTTTAAAAACATCTAAACATCTAAACATCTAAGATGTTTACAAACATCTTCCCATGGTACATTTTCATAATATTCTATCGTAGTTGCTTTAATGTTTGAATTAGTTTCTCAATGTGGCATTTTGCAACACATTTCAGTGGACCCTAATTAAGCTCAATCCATTTCACAAAAACAGCTCTAGCTTTCAAATGAGAAGCGAAACTGCCCTTAAGGCCAACAGCTCAAATTAGCCTTCAGCATAGCAACGATTAAAGTACCACAAGCCACTGTTCAGAATTGCATGGCGCATTTTAAATGATGCAGTTTCTTCCATA
The DNA here is from genome assembly GCA_029706075.1 of Aldrovandia affinis. Classification (NCBI taxonomy): domain Eukaryota; kingdom Metazoa; phylum Chordata; class Actinopteri; order Notacanthiformes; family Halosauridae; genus Aldrovandia; species Aldrovandia affinis. The sequence continues at coordinate 5,670,551 of JAINUG010000046.1, forward strand.
AAACCATGGCACATGTGCAGGACTTGGAAAGCAGAGCTGGAATGCAATTTGCCGAGTGCGCTGCTGTGTCAGCCAGCCGATTCAAATGAACGAAAATGCAAATTGTAATAGCCTCCATGGGCTTGTATACTTTCTTTTATTAAGTACAGGGAAACCATGTCTCATTACAGCAAATAAACACGACACCCCCCACACACATGCACACACACACACACACACACACACACACACACATGTTCAGCTCAGCCACTCCTCCTCTGGAAAGGGTAATCAAAACTTTGTATTTCACAGACCCCTAAATGCCTCCAAAGGTATCAATCACCAAGCCCTTCCATTTCAACAACACTATGGACTGTGGGTTTCAGGGGCACCTAGAACTGTACTCTGAACAATTCTCAATTATTTCCCTTCCTTTACAAATCAAACTGACATGAATTTGTGCATGTACTGTAGCACCATGATATGTTGTGTACGATTTGGCTCTACCCCTCAAGAGTAGTACTAATGAGTTAATGTAACCAGAAAAGTCACGCATGCCTTTAAGGAGACGTCGTTGTCACTTGAGGTCACCAGCAGGCTTGCTTGCACTCATTAAGCTCCAAACAAAATTGAATGTGTGCATCAGCCGTATTCGTTTTGATAAGTACAGCATTACCATACCTCAGACATACGGCACAGTTTGCTCAAAATAGGTGAAAGAAACATTATTTTGTTCTTTCACAAAAATAGGTGCTGTACGAACCGCCTGTGTATTAGCAAAATATGCCATTACGGCACGTTTTAATTCGATGGAGGACAAAGACTTACTCATTACACGTTCTTCCTCATCCTGGGCAGCTTGTAATACAACTGCTGACGGCAGTCACCACTAAGCACACCCATAAGGAAGTGACCATTAGTCAGTTACAGCATAATCAGTGTTCAATTTAGCATCCTCATCCAATATGTCAAAAATCACATTTCCTCACATCAGCCCCCCCCCGCCCCACTCCCACCGATGCTCTAATTAGCTAAAGTAACAACCATCTGCCCAATTTGACGTAGCATTTGCAGATCGAGTTACATTTAAATATGTTCATAGTCAGTCTGATATTAGTCTTATTTGAATTTGGCAAAAAAGGTCCTTCTGTCCTTGATATAGTCTGCCTGCTTCTATGTTTCAATCAGAATTACCTTCAAATTTGTTCTGCATTGGTCCAGAATTACATTTTCAATAATGTCATGACAATCCTGGCACAACAAGTGCCTAATATGAATGTGTTGAGCAGAGTGTGACTTTTATAATCCTACTACTAACAGCAACAATGGTATGAATTATGAAGGGGCGGGTTACATTGCCACAAATCAGAGATCCTTCGAAGTAAAGTGAAGCATAATAATCGATCATATACAATTAGGGGTGCACCGATATATCGGTTGACTTGTTGACTGTAATCGGCTTATCAGCCGATAAAATTCAATTTACCGATGGCAGTGGGCAATAATTATCCATCAGTTTATGTTGCGTCAATCTGGTCTAAATGTTCAAACTTGAATGGAATGGCAGCATCTTTTATTTACAGGACAAACTGACTGAAACCATGCCTAATTTACTCCGCTGATGATGCTGCGATTGATTAGCTATCACGAACACTCTGGCACTCCACACAGTCTTGCACAAGATATACACCAGAGCTGGGAGATATGGGCACATACAATTAGCATGATATGTTGACCAAATACTTTGATAATGATATTGAAACAATAATTTGCAGAGTATATACAGATATTCAAACAGAACATTATTTAACATTTAATACTTGTATGTGCGGTAAGTTTTCAAGCATAATTTCAAGTATAAAGTTTGCACTTTGCGTGAACAAATACAAAAATGTATATATGTGTATGTATATGTATATGTATATATATATATATTGTGGAAGCCCAATGGGCTGCACTAGGAAATGGCTGCCTGGCCTACAACACATGGGAGCCAGGAAACACTACATTTCCCAGCAGGCCACAGTCACACCTGAGCCAAGTGAAAGTGATGGGACTAACGACCAGCTGAAAGCCATTTCAAGGCCTATTTAAAGGGCTGAATCCCATTACACTGGGAGAGGAGTCGGAACGTGTTTGGAAAGGAGTTGCTGTGTGTTTAAGAGAAGAGTAAGAACCTGTGAAGTCGTTGACTAGCCAGGATTTGAAGAGGAGTGTTGGAGTGTGTTTGTTTGTTTGAAATTGGATTGTTTGAGGACCCCCCTGATCTTGACTACGGACTGGATTGCGGACTTGGACCTGGATTTTGGATTGGATTGGACTTTGACAACGAGATAAGGATTTGTGGACTTTGTGTTTGTGTTCCCCCCGAAGACCCCACCCTTTGTTTTGTGTTGTCAAGAGTTTAGTTTAATAAATTATCATTTTGTTTATATTACTGCCTCCTCTGTGTTCTTTGAACTTGCCTACGCCCTCTGCAAGGTCCGTGCGTGTCGCCCAACCCCTGGGGACACCACAATATATATATATGGCTGCCTTTTCGCGTCTGCATATTATTTTTTTCATGCCACTGCCTCTTTTTTTCACCATACATTCTTCATATTCCTTTTCGTGATAACTTCTCAAATGATGGAACAAATTAGATGTATTCCCGTCTGCAGACGGGACCGCTTTGTTACAATACTTGCAGAACACATTTCCTTTCTGGTCTTTGTCAGCTCATTTATAACCAATGTATTCCGACGCAACTGACGTGCAGCCTTTTTTAGGGACTAAACTCGGTTCATCTTCAATCTCGTTGTCACATTTAGTCTGGGCCTACCCTAGTTAGTGGGTTTACTGACTGAACAAATTCACTAGCTCCGTTTTTATGCTTCCCAGCTCATATCAAGTTTGGCTGTGTTGCTCTTTTGTTTTATGCCAAAACAAATTCAGGAATTATTCTCCTCTGGCTTTGCAATCATAAACAGTGAATTTTCTGCGGTTGATAATTGAAATTACAATAACGGGGTAACGGTCATTGAAAAGTATAATGTATAATGAAGGGCAGAATTATAATTAAAATAAGACAATAAATAACTAATTATCGGTAACTGTATCAACTGATTGTGTTATTTGAATTATCGGTATAGGTATCTGTGGAGGGCGTCGATCTCGGCCATGTGGGAGTGGCATGGTTGCTTGTGTCTTACATGTGGTGGAGGCCTTTGGAGCAGGTAGACTTTCCAGGGTCAGGTTTGCCACTCTCACAGGGTGTGAGAGTGAACTGTCGCCCGGAAGGTTGCTCCAAAGGCCATAGTTGATTAAATTATTATTTAATTTGTCAATCAGTTAATTGATACGGAAGTCCATTGGCTGATTGGGTGTCTGTGTGAGAATATGAATTGTTTAGTGTTGAGTGATTGTGATTGAGTGATTGCCTCACAAGTCCCACCTCAGCCAGGCAGAAAGTAAGCCTATTTAAAAGCAGGTGGGGGGAGTGAGGAATCAGTTAGTGTTTTGTCTTTGTCATTTACGTGTGTGTTTTCAGAGAGTCTGTCGCGTCGCATGCATATTGTAGACAGTGAGTCTTCTGTTGTCATTGTTTGTCATTGTTGTGAGTCATTGTGGATTGTAGATTGTGGATTGTGGATTGTGGAACTCCGGAAGAAGAGGCGCGGTGTCCTATAAGTTATGATTATTTTAGTTTGTTATTTTAGTTTGTTGTTTTTACCCAAAAGCTTTGCGGCAAGTAGGGTGAAGATTTTGTGTTTGTGTTAAAAATTAAATAAAATACATTAAAATGTAATGTAAAATGTAAAATGTGTTTGTTATATGTTAACCTGCTGCTCCCACTGTCTCTTATAATAAATAAATAAAATCCGGTCCGTAGACCGACAAACTCCACTCCCTCTCCAGACTGCTCTGTTCCCATCCAGGGATTGTCACGTGGCGTGTGACAGTATCATTCTAGAATTTTCATATCGATGCATGCCTATATACAATAAATATTTTTATCCTGCTATTGAACCTGGCAGATGTGATGAGAATGGCACATGTGCCAAGATGGCTCTACATTTTAAATTACAAGGGAAGCTGTCTTAGTTTGGTTTTATCATAATCCCTGACAACTTGCCTATATAGAATAATGTTTACAGAATGCAATTTGCTTGTTAGTGAAAAGGGTGAGAACATTTTTGTATCAGACACAAAGAGCAGATAAGAGAAACCAGCAGGTTTTATACATTTTCACTTTTTACTTTTCAAAGATAAAAAAATTACAGATACATAATAATAATATAATGTATAATATGTACTGTTTAAATATGCTGGTAAATTCTCCTGTGTGTTGTCAAAGAAGAGGCTTTCTGTAAAAAGTTCAAGAAAATCTAAATACAATACATTTAAGCAGAAGTGTTTTGCTATGGTAAGTGACCACTTGTTTTATTCAGCATTTAGTTTGGTCCATAAAGCAAGTAAAGAGCCCTCTGGAATGAGGCCACCATCTCAGGGTGAAGCCAAATCTTGCTAAATGTAACAAAAGTGCTCTAAATAGGCACATGTTAACATGTAGCACACGTCTTCATGGCCTACATGAATACCCTTTTGATAAAGTTATATTTTATCCCAGATGTGTAATTTGCAAGATGAGACATGAAAATAAATATTTAAGAAGTCATCTTAATTAACGCCCATTGTGTAGACCTTGATTATAAGTTTTGCAAATGTCGATTTTAAGTTTTTGAGAACTAAACCGAGAGTGCTGCTGGATAATCCAAATTCCTACAAGGTAGATGGTTCTTATATGAATGTTACTCTATGATATTAGTGTTTATGGGTTGTCGGTGGACTTCTGTAAAGCCTATAGTATAGGTCACTCACACTGTGTGTTTCTGGAAGAGAGAGAAACCAGAGGAACAGAGAAAAACTAACCAGGTCTTCAAACTTCCTAGCACTTGCAAATATATAACTTGCATATTTACATATCAAGGAATATCCAAGCCAGGTCAAGCACTAAATCAAGCCCATTGTGATTTGTGTAGAAGAGGCATGGAGGATCAAAGGAATGATGTCAAAAGTGGCAAACATTTTGTATTCATGTTTAAATCATGATGTTAATCCTGTTTCATGACTGATGTGCATGTTTCAGTTTTGTGTTTTGGGGGAGGGCAAAAAAAACAGACTTCCATCTCCTCCGTTCCCAGGGTTTAGCTGAACAAGGGTATGACCCAATTGTGTGGTGCCAGAGGCGTTGCTAAGTAACAACTGTACCAGGTCACAGACAGGAGCCAGAGCTTATCGCCTTGCACAAGCCAGGATATGGAGAGGCACTACACTGGTGACAAGTGTCCAATAACTTCACAATGTACCCTAAAAGGAAGGACCTGGTACCTATGAGCCTCGCTTTTGACAAGTGACTGATGGCCTTGCTCACTGGAAATTGCAATCTGTGAGATCTGACAGGTCTTAGCCTCCCCTCATTCAGCTGCAAGTACGGCAAGTATGAGAGGCTTAAGCACCTTAAACACCTTTCAATAATACTCACTTTAAAAAAGTCATTATTACAACAAGTGTAATCAAGTTTTACCTCTATGTATATGCTGTAGACCATGGGTGGCCAACGCTGGTCCTGGAGAACCACAGGACCTGCTGGTTTTTGTTTTCACCCTCGAATCAGGAACCAAATTACACCCAAGTAACCAGATGAGATGAATTATCTGTGTAATCAACTGCTTTCATTGATCAATTAAGTGCTGAGTAACAACAAAAACCAGCAAACCATGCTGCTCTCCAAGACCAGGGTTGGCCAACCCTGCTGTAGACATTATATTTTCCCTCCTTAAGATGAAAAATCTATCTACAACTAAGTACTTGTGCTAGTGGGAGTTCCTCTGAACTGGAAGTAAGTTGGAAATTCCCCACAGTTCAATTGGTAATACTGTACCTTGCACTGTTTCACAGAGGGGATGGTTGGAGCTGACCTTCATATTTAGTCTAACGGTGTAAACTGCTGACTATGAAGTTTACCCCACCTCAGCATCATTGCAAATGTTTCCCAGTGCTTCTCAATTTTACTCAACTCTGAAGCAGATAAATTGATAGGCAGGGTGCAGCGCTATCTGTCGAAGATTCCATTCTTCAAATAGGCTATGGTTACTTGTTAAAGTAACTTTCAACTTTGGAAAAGAAAAAAAATTTTTTGGGCAAAAGAAAGTCGATGTCTGGACTGTCAAGGGCAAAGGACAAAGTCCATTGCAGGGCTTGATGCAGAAGTTTGGGTTAACCTTCTACTGTTTATTTTTGAAAGAGAAAGACACAGTTGTGGTTTCAAGTATGTCTATTAAACATTTTTTTCCTTCACTGAGTGAAAATGCTACAATAGGAACAAAACCCCCAAAGATGTGCTGCTTTATCCTGTTATGAATTGAACCTCAACTACATTAACGTCTAATTTCACAGAAGTAGCTCAGGAGAAGAACTTGTCTGACTCACCTAAGGTTAACTTATCCGTGCAGCATTAGTGCCATTTGGGGTTTGAAACAAGCCGTTGGTCATTTAACATTCAAGTAATGTTTCATTAGTATGCATTATATAACCCGGTAGTATCAGAAAGGCCATTCCTTTAAAGCAATTTTAACCAGGTGAACCTGAACCCCAGAGCTTATAACTGAAGCCAAAGCACTATCCATATCAAAAGGGTCTGCTCTGAATTTATTGATACCATTTTAAATGAAGGCATTCAAGCAAATATATTCTATTTCTGTTTAAAATTGAAACACGACCTAACTCTTTGTTCTTTTATAACAACTCTTCACATGCATAAAAAAACAGAACTGAAGTCAGTAAAGAACAGCAGATAACTTCAAGACTGTAAAACTCCCACAGTTTTGGAAAAAGTACTGTAAAATGACAGAATTTAAATAATGGCACAAGTATTGTAAAATAGGATACATGGTGGTAAAATGCACAGTTGATCATCGAGGGGACAAAACTTGACAATGGTGATTGAAGTGGATTTGACATAGAGCATACAATATGTGACTGACATGGTCAGTGTATGCACCATGATGTCTTCATAATGAATAATGCACAGCATAAACTCTACATGCCTCAATACAAAATAAGAATAGATTATATTAATTAAAAATCTATTCTGGAAATGACTGCATACATCTGGTAATATAAAGTTAATCTGAGGTCACGCCTACATTTTTTAAATCTAAGGCTAATTTTAGATCATGCCTACATTTTGGTAATCTGAGGTTACTTTGAGATCATGCCTTCATTTTGGTAATCAAAAATTAATTTGAGATCATGCCTACATTTTGGAAATCTAAAATTAATTTGAGATCATGCCTATATTTTGGTAATCTAAAGTAAATTTGAGATCACGCATACATTTTGGTAATCTAAGATTAATTTGAGATCACGCCTATATTTTGGTAATCTAAAATTAATTTGAGATCACGCCTATATTTTGGTAATCTAAAATTACTTAGAGATCACGCCTACATTTGGAAAAAAAGATCGTAGACTACAGTAAATGTCGCTCTGAATATCACCTTGCGAACAGAACAAAGCATATTTCTAAAAGTTTGGCTTCTGGGTTTGACATACCTACAGGGCATGGTGGTTCAAGTAGACACGCGTTACATTATTTAGTATATATTATTTAAATAATTTGTAATGTGGTATGTCACCCGTTAACCGACCGAGGTTGTAATACAGTTAGTAGCAGCAACAGTCCTTACCTTTTCAAAAATTACAGTATGTTGCAAATACAAGTAGTTACGCTGGCTACTACTAAAATCACACTTGATGAAAGACTGAAACTAGCCAAATATAAAAGCAACCTGTTAAAACATTACTACCGATTTCCTTTTTTAATATAATCCATACGATGTATTGTTATTCTAAATAATAATAATACATGAATGAGAAGAAAGTGTTATTATTTTGATTATGAAGAATAAAAATACAGAAACTTCGTTACTTTGAAAAAAGTCATTATTACTACTAGATATCACTCCTAACCCACTACAACACCCACTACAACAAAACTTAACATTACAGTAGCAACCTAAAGCGATAGATTTTCTGTGCGCGAGATGCTGAGTGAGAGCAAGGCTCTATTTCAGTTTATAGTGATGAAATATAATATGTATATATATATATATGCATTTCACTCCTGTCAATCGCGAACCCAACCGTCAAACAAGAACAAGTCTTGGTACTCACTCGATATGCGACGGAATGCAATCTAGCTTTCCCCTCGCACAGCCCCTATGTCGTGCTGCGAACTCGGAGATGATGAAACGTTCGCAAGCCCCTCTCCTTCCAAACCTGGTGGGATTACAGAATGGCAGAAGAGCTCGTAACATCCAGGAGAGTCCCTCTCCTCTGTATATTTAACTGACGAGCCGACGCATGTAGTACATCCTTCGAATGGAATCTTGCACTTTTCCTGTGCTCTTCTAGGTTTATAACCAAGCTCCCCCCTTCGATTTCTCCCGCAGACCCCTTCTCTCCTGCTGCCTGATTTCGTTACAGTGAAATAACGTCTGCGAGGACACCGTTCATCTCGTGCCTGTTCGCCTCAGTTCTGCATCGCGTGCCCCGCACCCGCGATTTGCCACACTGTTTCTGGCTGCGCCGAATACAGTCTCGCGCGCTGAATAGCTCACCAGCGACAATTCCCTTGGAGATCCTCGTGCTGGGAATCACGGTTCGACCGTCCCTCGTACGCCGTATACGATCTGTATTACACAGGCTACATGTACTTTTGCTTTGTTTATTTTGTTTTTACCCCCCAGCGTGTTTACGCTTTTACAGTATGAACACGCACATGTACATGGTTAAAATAGATAGCCTATTCACACATACATTATTTGAGACACTACATTCAGAATGAGTGTTCAGATAAAATACATCTAGATGTAGCCTATATATTCCACATTAAACTTAATTCTAGAGGGTTCAGTTAGTCACTTAATATGGTTAAGGTTTTTAATTCAGATGCTTAATTATCCTGCTACTATTTGTTAAGTCACCAATTTAGCTCTCACACTCCACAAATTGTCAGCCTCCCTTTAATTTGATGCACATAGCTTGTTGGATATGTTATTGGAAAGTTATGCGTGTCCTACCGTGTATATTTCTCTTTTCTAGACTGGCCCAGTGTTCAATCTTTCATCTCTCCTTAAGACCTGTTGGTAGTACCTTGCAGTCATTACTTGTTTTCTGTTGGAACCTTTGGGGAGAGAAAATAATATATATTATTACTTTTATGCTCAAGTGTTAACCTGTCATATATTCTTACTGACTGAGGGAAGATCTAATCAAAATACTGTAGTAAACTGAGGTGGAACTAATGGAAAGGTTAGTGGCTGCACTTTGTTTTCTCCTGAAGCTGAAAACTCACCCTGTGCAAATGGATAGTGTTTTGTTTTCCACCAGCCCTAGACATCAGTGTCAATGGTGCTTTATGACATTGGGTTCTCAGCTTTCAGCGGGGGGGGGGGGCATTATCACTCGTCATCTCCTATCCCTCCCGACTACCTGAAATAACTCTGCCCTGAGACATTCATTTAACCGGCACAACTAGCATAAAACTCTCATCCACTTTGTCTGGTAGAGAAACCTCACAGGAATGCTGAGTAGAAAATTCATAGTTCCTCAATCCCAAAGCAATGTTAAATGAGGGAAGACTCACAGTCAGTCTTTTTAGGGTTTAGAATGCTTGCAGCATCTGTTGATGAGATTTTTTTGTAGGCACCGCTTCTCTGCATTTTCATTACCCATACAGCTCTTTGTTCTGTGGGTTACAGGCTAATACACGTGAAACATCCCTTCAAATCGAGGGGTGGTCATCATCTCAAGTACTGCTTCAAATTCAAATTCAAAATCAAATTCAAATTCAAGGTCAGCTTCAAATTATTTATCAAGGACATGTATGAATTTATAACAATTTTTTTCGTGATTTTGTCTGGACCAGTGGTATACCCACAACAAAAATATTCCTAAGAGTGTGTCTCTAGCTTGTCAAGCTACATGACAAAAACCTTGATCAGTAGATTTATAATTGTCTGAACTTTAACATCTCATCCTCTAGGGGTGCTGTAATCCTTAATACAATTCCAGTTACTGCAGATAATTTCATAGTCAGGTTGTCCAATTGAATAACACAAGACAAATCATTTCTGAACTTCAACTACAACAACAATAATAATACAACTGTAATACACACAGTAATGCTGTTCTACAAACAATTGCATGTATTCTTAAATTATGCCTAACATACTTCATTATTATTGGTAAAATTTTACTGAACAGCTGAGGGAATTTACAGCTTCTATTTGGGAAGTGTCTTCTTAGATCCTGTTGTGAACAACACATACATATATATATGAGAAGGTATGGTTATTGGTGAGGTTATTTTCTCTTGTCTGATTTTTCCTCACTAAACAACCTCACTCTTTATGTAAGAACCACAGAAATAAATAAATATTTCCTCTCTCAATAGTGTACTCAACTCAAAGACACTGTGTTCAAAATATTCATTGGCTTTCACTGTTCCTGGCATTAATAGCATGTCTCTGCCTCCATTCACACTCACCCACTCTCTCTTTAGCGTCTGAATGACACCGTTCTCGGCAAACGGCCGACCTCCATCTCTGTGGTTAATTAACCAGCACCCAGCCAGACTGCCTTATACCCCTTTCACAGAGATAGAGCTCGAGCCTCTCAGCTTGCCTGTCTGTCATGATTGCAGGGCATTTAAGATCTTAGATTTAATTTGTTATATTCTATACCAAAAATACCATTATAATATCCCCAATAATCTATATTACACTGTAAACAATATAGCATTTGATCATTCATCTTGACCCACATACAGGGCCGGATTGGACTACACAAGGCAAACCATTTTTTTCGGGCCCCCCCACCCGACAAACGCGCACATTTCAATACTTTGTAAACAAACCCAATGACCTGCCACATTGGGCCCCCCTGTGGCAATTAGACACTAGGCACGTGCCTAGTTTGCCTATGTCTAGATCCGGCCCTGCCCACATATGCATTTGCTTCAATGGCTTTTTCAAAATAAAGTAAAAGCAAATTCAAACTCAAAAATCGACATGTTCTTGATAATATGTCCAGGTGTTAGCTATGCTCAATTCCTGTGCTGTCAATGGAAATAGATTGATATATCTGAGAAACACGAAGTACAATATGGTCGCAATCAAAATGAATGAAGCTGTTATGTTGAACCTCTTCAGTCTGTATAACGCTGACTCACCCAAACCCAAAAACACAACCGCATTGCCATAACTCTGTCATTCAGTCTGCTCATACATGGGACTCTACTTCTGAACTGAGCAGGCAGAGTTGGATCCTCAGTCAAATTTTAAGGTGAACAGCTTTTTGTCCTTTTCATGTCTGTAGTTTTATCAGTGTATAGCATTTGACTGTGACATCTGTTCCTTTTCACTGCATTCCTGTCAATTGTCTTTATCTTCATTTCACACAATTATCAGATACGGTTCATATTCACATGAATGTATTCTCCTCTGAATTTTACCCCATGCACAGAAAACAATTTAGATTCCCATCTCTTTTGCACTTCCTCTACAGGAAGGCCATTTCCATTCTCCCCTTTAAAAAAACTCAGAGGCAGCGGATAGCGTAGCAGTCTAATGCACCCGTATCTTGGCTGGTCCGTGCACTGTGTGCACTGCCTATCAGGGACGCGGTTCGAAACCAGTCTCTGCCAGACTGGCCCTGGTGGTTAGCCCTGATCAGGGACGGCATTTGGCTGTCTGCCTCAGGGGGAAGGGGGAGTGTGGCCCGGCTCGAGTTTGCCGTGAAGCACGTAAGGGTGTCTCCAGAACGTGGGTGGGCGAATTCCGTCTCGAAGGAAGCGGAGTTCGCTGCCCTCAGAGAATTATCTTGCCTCGTAGAGACAAGTGGCAAACTCGTGTGGGGAGAGCAAATCTAAATAAATAGAAGGTATAATTGGCCACTAAATTGGGAGAAAAACGTGGAAAAAAACTGAAACAAATTAAAAATAATAATTGAAAAAATCTCAGCACCAATATTCAAATTATGAATAATTTTTTTTAAAGTATCAGTATCTTTCACCCTCCTACCTAGATGTATTATGTGCATGTGTATCTATGTATGTGTGTGTGTGTGTGTGCACACCAGTCTATTTATGCCACTTGGTAAAATGGCCATATGTTTTCACATCTTAGGTCCCAGTAGGCAGGCAAACTTATTTCAAATAAAAGTTCTCCTTAGACATCCCTGTTATCAAATTCTCTCTCATCTCCGGCCCTCCCTCTGCTTCCAAAGCATCTCTCTCACACAGATGCAGACGCGCGCACACAGGGGAGGGGGGTCACATGGACCATCACATTAGTGGGTCAATGTCTTTGATGGTCATCCCTGGAGGCCTCTCCCTCCTCCATCTCTGTTCTGAAAAAGCAGAAGGCATTTTGAGAGAAAAGGTAACAAAGCATTAGAAAAAAATAAAGACAGCGAGGAAAATATGCTGGAATTTCACGCTGTCTCATCTTAGGCCGTAGCTGTAAATGCGTATATCATAGTTTGGCTTTAAAGTGTTCATCCTCCAATAACAGACGCCTGACTTTAATTTTAAAAATTGTATTCACATGAAATGCGTTTAGCTGTGGATACTGTACAGACCTGCTGCATGGTCAAGCGTGCAGAGCGTGATCAGACTGAGTGCGATGAGAGTGTGAAAGGAGCAGGTGGCGTCTGGCGGCTGAGGTAGAAAAGAAAACAAATTAATGTTTTAAATTAATTTGAGAAAAAAAAGGCCACAACCACTAGGTGCTGTAATTGATAACAAAAAAACACCCCAAATAACATTCTCCAAACCCCTACATGTCCTCACCTCAGCTTTTTTATGAAACTGGGGAAGAGGATGGATGGTCCAGAAGTCCCCTTTAATTCCCTCTGACATGAAAGCACCTGTAGGACTGTCCATGAGCTGCAAGTATGTTAGTGCAGGTCATGGACACTGCATGCAATGGAAATGTGGTGCTCTCCAAGGCATTGAATTACAGGTGGAATGGAACTCCCTCCATGCTGGTGCAGCACCTCCATCCACTGGCATGCATGAGGAGGAGGAGGCTGCGTTTCTGGTGACTTCATTTGTGCTTCATTACAGCACTTCAGAAGCAAATGTCGACAGTGGTATGCACTGTGGGCCCACAAGAGTAAATGAGAAAATTGGTAAAACTGTGTTGGCTACTAAATAAGAGGGAATTAATATGATAATATTATGCATGGCACTACACATGGCTACAGTTAATGGCTCTGATTTCTGTTGATTTTGACAGCTTTTTTCATTCTTTTATTATTGCAGAGGTATAATCTGCCATCTCAAAATCTCAGAACTATTTCATTCTGTTCAGAGAACAGGAAGAGCTCTCTCAAAAGTACTAAAAGAGGACACAAGAAAAGAACAGATCGTTTCTGAAGTGGACCACAACTCATATTGCACTTTTCATTGTTTAAATTGACATTTGTTGTATATTATGATATTAAGGAAGTTATTATTTTGATAAATAACAAATACGAATTCAAGATTCACACAAATGAAGGTAGAAGTAGTTTTTGTTCATAACATTTTAAAATGAAATAAATGTCTGATTGTGAATTATAGTGACTATAATTTGGCATGATTTTCGCAAACCATTTCATTGGCGCCTATGAAGTGTTAACAAGCAGGTAACATTGGCACTGCTTAAATACAGGTAGTGGCCAAAAATGTGGAAACACCAATATGATATGACTATGGTATCCTGCACTGTAGAGTTTTCGACTGACTGTTAAAGATGAAACTGCCTGCTTGCACCATAGATTGAAATTTGCATTTAATTGATTTAGAGTTGCTCTTCTGTTTAGCCTTGCACCTCAATCTAATGCATGGACATCCCAATATAGGATGATGGACCCTTTTTTGATGATGTCTTTACCTCAGAGTTCCCTATCAACATCACCTCGTCTTGTCTTCTAGCCAAGCTAGCCATAATTATAGGCAACCATGCCAGCCCAGCATTTTGTACACAACCCTGAGCATGCTGGGATGTTAATTGCTTAATTAACCCAGGTACAACACCTGTGTGGAAGCACCTGCTTCTAATATATTTTTGCCCCTTATTTACCCAAGTGATTCCACCTTTTTTGGCCAGTACCTGTATCTGATAGTTTAAAATAGATGGGACCCTGTCCACTCTAAATAGGCCCATGCGTGTTATTAGCCCACCTTCACAGTGTTTGGAAAGGAAAGGGTGTGCTGTTGCCACTTCTATAAGTTTATGAAACCAATGGGACTGAATTTATTCTCAGGATTGAGATTCTGAGGTTGCCTGAGAGGAAGAGTGGAAAGCTGAATTATTGCACTCCCGAATTTAAGTGGCCCAAAATGAAAATATAAAAATGGGTCTGAAGCAGGCTTGCACTGGTCCTTCCCCAAATCGTAAATTAATCATGCATGGACAAAACACTTAAAGTGTGACATGCTGATCGCTTGAGAGTACAGGCTAGCAATTCTAGGGTTTGATTTGACACATTCCTGCATTCTTGGGAGATCTGGCTCACACTTGGGCTCATTTTTATTTGTTCCTGACTGCATGTGCTTTGCATTTTGGAGAGAGACAAACTTGGTTTGGTATCATCTATCTCTTCTGTAATTGTTACATGTCATTTTAATTTTTATGTCTAGGATTTAATATTTGTTAAGGTTCATTTTCTAAGTGCTGTAATTTAATAAACCAGTCAATTTTAAACCAATTCCATTTTAATTTAATTATGAGTTGTATATTTTATTTATTGTATAGTTGTATATATTTATAAACATAACATTACTTATAAGTGCTATCTGATGTTGTACATATTGGCTTATATTTTTATTCTTGTAAGGCTATTCTAGTTATCTAGAATCTGCATTGAACCACAATGAGATAAGATGATTATAAGTAGTTTTTAACAGAACAAATGCTTCACAGTAAGTATAGGGAGTAAAAATGAATAAGCTTACGTTATTGGTACCAAGTCAACAGAGAGTGCACACTCTCTATTGCAATTGAAAACAAATCTATTAGTGAGACACAATTAATGCAGATGAGCCATGAGCAGCATATGCCATTTGCGGTTTAATGACCACCAGTCAGACAGCTTAACAACTGTGACTCAATATCAAATGCCAATGCATTCATGAATTTTATTCAATGCCATAATTATTCTACATCATATTTCTTATGTTTATGTTGATGATTTATACCCCCTAATGGTATGCCTTGCTATCTCAGCCTGCATAACGCCCTCTTCAAATAAACTTAATTGTAAGATGTCCCACAGTTGGTCAGTGCATTTCCATGCAAGAGCCTCATCATGAACACCAAAGAACATTCAAAGCGAATTTGAGAAAAGGTTCTTCAAAAGAACCAATCAGGGGAAAGATATAAGAAGATTTGAAAGACTTTGAATATCCCCCGGCGCACCGTTAAGTCCATCATAAAGAAATGGAGAGAATATGCACAACTGTGAATTTGCCCCTGCGAGAAGGGTACTTGTTAGGGAGGCCAGCAAGAGGCCTGTGGCAACTCTGACATAGTTACAGTCTAGTTATGTGGCAGAGATGGGAAAAACTGTCCATGGGACAAGAGCCCAGGTGCTTCACAAATCTGCACTTTATGGGAGGGTGCAAAAAGAAAGCCATTGGTCTGACAAGACCAACATGGAACTTTTTGGCATCAACGTTAGGTGCTATGTTTGACACAAGCCTAACAATGCACATTATGACAAGAGCACTATCCCTACCATAAAACATGGTGGTGGGAGCCTAATTCTATGTGGATGTTTCCCTGCTTCATGGACTGCAAAACATGTCAAAATAGAGGGCAAAATGGATGGCGCAACATATAAGCAAATCTTGGAGGAAAACCTGCTGCAGTCTGCAAGACACCTGGGGCTTAGGAAATGATTTATATTCCAGCAGGACAATAATTTAATGCATACAGCAAAAGCCACATTAGAGTGGTTTAAAAACAAAAAACCTCTTGGAGTGGCCCAGTCAAAGCACAGACCTCAATCCCATTGAGAATATGTGGAAAGATTTGAGAATTGATGTTCACCAATAGTCCCCATTCAACCTGATAGAGCTTGAACAATTTTGTAAAGAAGAATGGGCAAAAATGGCAATTTCCAGATGTGCAAAGCTGGTAGAGACTTACTAAAATAGACATATAGCTGTAATTGCAGCTAAAGGTGCTGCTACAAAGTATTAAGTCAAGGGGAGTGAATACTTATGTAATCAATTATTATTATTATTATTATTATTTTTTTTTTTTATACATTTGTTTCAGATTTTTCCTCTGTTTTTCTCCCGGTTTGGTGGCCAATTTGGTGGATATCCTCTATTGATCCAACTGTCCCACTTCAACAAGCCCGCCACATGCAGCTACGGAATCAGCCACTACTCTGAGACCGGTGGTGGCTTGGATGGTGAACCGCCTCCTTCGCAACAGCACTCACCCGTGCACTGGACATGATTCCAATACGTCCAGAGAAGCATTCTGTACATGTGGTGAGCTTTAGTGTTGTTTAAAAAAAATATTATTTACCATTATAGAGTATTTTGTGTTTCAGTGTCAAGAAATCCCAATTAAATCCATTGTGATTCCATGAAGTAAGAAAATAAAATGCCAAAGGGGGTGAATACTTTTTATACCCACTGTACATACATGTATGAAATCTTTAATATTCCCCTACATTCCTCATGAGGTATTTCTACTGGCATATTCTGAATTAATATCATGGTTTTACATTTTGTGAAATTATATTCAGGCAGAATAACTGCTCTCCTGGTACATACAAAAATCATGAGCTAATAATACAGTACGTTGGATAGGGGGCTTTTTAATTCACTCAAAAAGGCTGCACAAAACATTCGCTCATCCACAGATGTTCCTGAGGTAGAATTTTGATCGGCTATTGAAAGGGATGATGCAACAGATCTTGGATTTAATTAAACTAGGAAGTTTGTGGGGGGGGGATCGAACACATTTTAATTAAATCATCTTATTATTCATTACTGTGCAACAGCACACTTTAAATGATGCGACATGCATTCCAATGTGAAATGTACTAATCAAAAGAGCTAATCAAAGACTAATAACTCTGCCCAAAAGAAGGGAGCTGAAACTTATACGTTCATTGATGTAATCCACGCTCGAAGATTTCACAAAACAACCGTCTCTCACGGACAAACAATCTGATTACTTTTAAAGATCAGTAAGCCATGAATTCACGAAGGGCTTTGCTGACAAAATGTTGGCACTGTGGACAAAGAGATTTATTTGTCAGAAATCAGATCAGACCTGATCTCAAAAATAAATGAATCCTTGGTGGCGAAGATATTGCTGTATTGTCCAGAAATTCAGGCAGTGTCAGCAATGATACAACATAAGTTGTAGCATCTGGCCGAGTTCACAGACACCGGCTTTAAAGAATAAATGCTCTGGCATTCCCCAGTAATTTTAGGAACTAAAAGAAGCATTTTATGATTCATAACAAATTGATCCAAATCCAAATGTAAATTCATTATCTGATGTCTTCAGGGCTCATGGCTCAACACTTAGGGCCCTAATTTGGTGAATCAGGATGGTGTCAGTAACGCAGATGCAAAGTGAGGACGGTGGCGCTTTAGGGCGTGTCTAACGCAATTTCGGTAATTTCGTGATTTAGGATGATAGTGCACCTCTGGCGCAGTTGTAAAAGAGGTTGGATTAACTTTTAAAAATACATGTGGGTGTGGTGGGGGTTTGGTTTCATAATGGCCAATCAGAACACCTATTTTCTATCCCTTTAAATACCAGTGCGCTAACGCTATAGCAAATTGGCAATTTCCTGACATGGATGACAGTTTTGCGCGGATGCACCAGGAGCGCTTCTCAAAAGAGGAGAGCAATTTGCTTGTGCAGGAGGTGTGGGAAAGTTGGCGTGCGAATCAGAGTGGGAAAACAGGGCACACATTAATTTGTTATTTTCATGATTTGAGTTTATATTTTGAGACCTACATTGTTAAAAGAGTTTTATTTTACCATCAATTTTTTCCTTATTTGTAGGCTTTCCAACTTAAAAAACAATGTTTATTTTCTTCTAATTTAATGTAATTGTTAAATGGAAAGCAATAAATAAAAAAACTCACAACTGCAACTAGGCCTGTTTCATTTCTGTTCGTCATGCAGTTGGCCTACATGCGTCACCCTGGAGTGTGCATTACAAACCACCTGGATATTAATGGAGTGGACCCCCTTCCGATTCACATAAATGATACCGTGATCAGATGGTGCGCGCAACTGCACATGTGTGCAGTCAATGGCACCCAAGACCCCAGGGAATCCACATTGCGTATAAAAATCCTGTTTAGTTCTCTGCTGGCTGTCGGGTGTAGGAAAAGTAATAAACTAATTTGCATGTTGGACAAGACTGGAAGAAACTGCATGTACAGCCAAACTGATAGCCGTCTGGCCAACACCAGCTACCAAACCCAGGGTATCGCTCACGGTATCCCTTTGGCGTCCAATTATGTACTTCATTTTTGTAGTGCAAATGGAAAGAATAAAACCCTTTCACACAAGAAAAACAATGTGCATACAATGTGCGTATCTTACTGAACGGTAGCGATGGATGGCCTGCTGGCTTCAGTCTTTCATGTCCATGCATTGAATAACCACAATCTTTTAGCTTATAGTTATAATTTTTAGCTTAATTGATTACGCTTGCAAGTTACCCATGGATTGGACAATTTGCCTCAACGTGGGGGGAAATTCACAATATTCACAAAACATTCTCATGTGATTTCAGATAACCTTATGTTCATATGTGAGCATCAATAAAGTCACCAATTTGCGCCAGTGTTTGTGTTAAGAGGTGGTCTAGTTGGACGTTAACACGAACTCATTATTTGACACCAAACTTGCATAGCGCCGACTGTTTTCATTGTCACACCCCCTATTGCGCTGCCCAACCCATAGTCGCGCAAATGCCTTCATTGCGCACCACGAAATTGCCAAACTCGGCAGACACAGGAAATATTCTGTTTGCAAAAGACAAAACTGGCAATTCGCCAGCGCTAGGGCATAACGCCGCTTAGCGCCAGCACAAAAATAGGGCCCTTAGACTGCTATTATGTTTGACAATGGTCTCTCTGCGTTATTCTTAACCCTAGATAGGATATTTGAGCAAGTGAAAGCTCAGCAAAATTGTGAATTTAGTGGAAAAACATACAAAATTGGGAGCTGCTGAGTCTTGCTAATACATTGTGTTTCAGGGCAGTGACGCGCCCCACAGTCTGATATGGAATTCTGACGCAGCTGGCCGCAGCATCAGCCAGGAAGTGACGCCTCCGCCTGCGCCAACAGCACACGAAGCGTACTCCATGGATGCAAGGACAGCGCAGCTGGCTATCCTGGCTGGCAGCTCGTGCATCAGACGGGAGTGATTTTCTGTCCTCTCCCAGATTGAAGGAGGACATTACAGCAATTAGATGGACTGACCATGATATGGTCTTTTTTGGACACACCCTGTACCAGCCAGAAGAGGATGGGCTCCCCCCCTTTTAGTTTGGTTCCTCCCAAGGTTTCTCCCTACCAAGGCAGTTTTTCCTTGCCACTGTTGCCTTTAGGCTTGCTTTTGGGCGGGTCTAGGCCTGGGTTCCCCCTCTGTTAAGCATTTTGTGACAATTCAATTGTGAAAAGCGTTACACAAATACATTTGATTTGATTTGATTTAGATGGGCTTAGGTATAAGGGTCGGCAGTTCAAATTGTAAGACAAGAAAAAATTGTGAAACATTTTTGCTTTTTTCCCCACTTAAACACTTTAAGATGTTCTTTGCATTTAAATGAAAACTATAGGATATATTTCATGATGGGTTTTTAAAAATAATATTTCATACTGATTGAATTATAGCCTACAGGATATAATATTTTTAAATAATCAACTGTAAGGCTGTTTATTTAGTGGAGTAAGGTCATATCCAAGTGGACCCTCACAACTGAAATCATAATGTAAATGTCAGCTCCTCTTTTAAAATCACTTGGAAACCAGGCTGCAGCCATGGAAGTCAGAGAAGAAACAGCACCATGTCAACAATGAAAGTTTGGAAATAAATTTGATTTTATGAGTCACAACTCACCTGATATTTACCAGTCTGCACTTAAAGTAAACAAACACAATACTCAGTATCATGGTCGATACCAGACTGAAGCCATGTTCTTTTCCGTGCCAGGAACATCAGCATTAAACATCACGTCTGCTCACCTTCACCAACAAAACATGAATTTATAATGCTGTCCCATTACATGAGAATTGCGAGTGAACTTTCACATTAGCATTCATTGTGCAGCACAGGGGGTGGAGGGAGGAGTAGAAAGGGCTGCTTCTCCTCTTTGGCTGCTGTCAGCTGTTCCTGTTCCCTCCCACGGTTTGGGAGCCTACAGGACCTTGGACAGCTGTGGCCTCACACACTGGTATGCTCACCTGAGGCTGATTAGCGATCAGCTCAGGTGTTGCCCATGGCCTTTGTTAGGCCATTTATAAAAGTACAGCTTGCCATGCCTGTCGAGAGGATTTTTCCTTTATCCTAGACTTTTCCTAGACCTTGCTGTTTTGGGTTATTTTATGTTTTGTGCTTGAGTTCTCATTTGATTTTTGTTACTGCCCCAAGAAAAGAAGGGAAAAGTAAAAAATAAAATGGCCACTGGCTCATTGGAATATTCCTTCATTACCTTTTGTCCTTCCACTACCCACCCAGCACGGTGGCCACACCCTCCACTGTCCCATATCAAGATGTAACATTATGCACCATCCGAGATGAGTATCGAAAAGAAAACAACATATAAGCAGGTGAAACGTTTGATCCTACAGGTAACTGCCAAAATAAAGGAAACACCAACATAAAGTGTTTTAACATGGCTTCAGTGCACCTTAGCATAGATGTCAAGTGTCTGGAACAATATTGGAGGGATGCAACACCATTCTTCCATAAAAAAAATCCATCATTTGGTGTTTTGTTGATAATGGTGGAAAATGTAGTCTCAGATGCCGCTCCAGAATATCTCAGAATGGCTTTGTATATTAGTGTTTACCTTGCCCTCTAAGGGGTTGAATGGACCTAAACCATGCCAGTAAAATGCACACCACACCACGCCAGTATCTCTTATATACTCAAGTGTTTCCTTTATTTGGGCAGTTACCTGTATGTGTGGCTACTTATTGGACAGTCTTACACTTACGCTGGGATGGGCTGATGAGGTTGAGACCTGTGTGACAGGGCTTTGCTGGCTGTGAACCGTGTGCACCTGCTGTGAAGAGAGATCACAACAGAGCTCTGACAAATTACATGCCATCTGTCCATGGGTCATGGGTGTCTCAGAGCTAGGACGCACATGTCATTATTCCAGGCAGACACTTCATTTACATGAACACCAGTTCAGTGAGCTGAGCACTGTGCTCCTTCCAAGCACTCAGAACGGGCACAGGAAGATGGCAGCTCTGACCAATGACACGAGAGCAGTAGGGTATATTGTTTTTGAGGTAGAAAGACTGAAATTAAGTGGCAAGTTTGACCCTACAACAAGTGACCTGAGAGTGACAAAATGGATTCCTGAGATGGTGCTATTTGTATATTTATTACTTTCAATACAGAGGGAGAAAGAAATGTAATATAATTACTCATTCTTGTGAATGTTGGGCAATGCGCTGACTTCAATCTCCAGAAATACTTGGAATGTCTGATAAAGCTATGCTGTATTAGAGATCACTGCAGTAGGGATAAAACAGGAGATTTTATTATTCAAGTTTTGGCGTTGATATTTAGATCTGAGGTTTAGCTAACCTACCCTTTTGGTAAAAAAGTTGCTTAGTCTTTTGAATAAGGATGTTTAATTTAAACCTTCACTCATGACACATACAGTATGTGTAAAACTCAGATATCCTTTTATTTCAAGGAATATTGTGGATTACAGCCTTATAGTCATACCCTTTGCAGGAGGTAAAAAAGCAATAGTGACCAAGGTGGCTGAGAGGCACATTCAAATTTAAATGTTGTCTGGTATGCAGCTTGGTTGTTTGGGGTATGCAAATGAGCCCAGGGAAAATACGTACTTTGTGGTATGCTGACCATATAAGTTAAGTTTGTTTTCTGATATAAGTTTGTGTTTTTCTGCAGTTTTTTGGTTCTATAGTTGCAGTGGAATACCCACATCCATAATTTAGCACAAGTGCTTGGCAAAAAGAAGAGTAAGGCAAAAGAAGTAGAGTACAGTTCCAGCACACTGTTGTTGTGCTCCCAAATGATTTATTAAACTTAACCTGTGTGCAGTGTTTTTTTGGATTTACACTTTCCAGATACCAGAGGCCGAGTCAAAGCGTGTGGAATTTACTGACCGAGGGAAACATGGAGTTTACACATCTTCTCCGTGTCTTCTTTTTGTTTGGACTGCCCAGCCTTCCCATTCTTTTTAATGTTATACCGTTTTCAAACCGCATATCTAGATAAGCACCTCTAAGACTGCCATCGGCAACAACTGTTAGTCTGCCACCATTTTTCAAATGTGCATTACAGCGGTTTGCTCGTGGCAGGACCATTCACCAACTATTTTACAACTTTTTTTGCAACAGCGGATCCTCATCCTGACTGCCTTGCCTCGACTGTGAGCTAGCGGCCCACTCTAGTGCCAACTTGCAAAAACGCTGGCGGGTTGGTCTGCCAGTGCTTTCAAATCGGCACTACAGTGGGCCGCAAGCAGACACTCGTGGTGAGGCAGTCAAGAATGAAAAATGGTCGGAGAAAGGTCCTGCTGCTAGCAGACTGCTGTGGTGACGAATGAGAAAAACGCTGGCATGCCGACAGCTGTTGCAGATAGCAGTCCGGTGCTTGCTTGCTGGGAAGTTACTAGGCATTTGCAGCTTTCCATCGTACTGGGTGCTCATCGCATAAAGTGCTTTTGTGCTAGGGTCTCATCATGCTAGGTGCTCATCATGGAAGGTGCTCTTTGTATGAGGTGCTCATAATACTAGGTGCTTATCATGTGAGGTGCTCATCATGCTAGGTGCTCATCGTACCAGGTGCTCATTGTGCTAAGTACTTATTGGACGAGGTGCTCATCGTGCTAAGTGCTCATCATGCTAGTTGCTCATTGTGCTAGGTGCTCATCATGCTAGTTGCTCATCATGCTAGTTGCTTTGTGTGAGGTTCTTATAATACTAGGTACTTATCATGTGAGGTGCTCATCGTGCTAGGTGCTCATTGTACCAGGTGCTCATTGTGCTAAGTACTTATTGGACGAGGTGCTCACCGTGCTAAGTGCTCATCATGCTAGTTGCTCATTGTGCTAGGTCCTCATCATGTTAGTTGCTCATCATGCTAGTTGCTCATCATGCTAGTTGCTTTGTGTGAGGTGCTTATAATACTAGGTACTTATCAGGTGCTCATCATGCTAGGTGCTCATTGTACCAGGTGCTCATTGTGCTAAGTACTTATTGGACGAGGTGCTCATCATGCAAGGTGCTCATTGTGCAAGGTGCTCATTGTGCTAGGTGCTCATCATGCTAGTTGCTCATTGTGCTTGGGTCTCATCATGCAAGGCGCTCATTGTGCTAGGTGCTCATCATACTAGGTGCTCATCGTGCTAGTTGCTCATCGTGCTAGGTGCTCATTGTGTGAGGTGCTCATCGTACTAGGTGCTCATTGTACCAGGTGCTCATCGTGCTATGTGTTCATTATGCAAGGCGCTCATCGTGCTAGGTGCTCATCGTACTAGGTGCTCATCATGCTAGGGTCCAGTCCACGGGTCTGTAAATGAACCATATTAAATGAATGTGGAGGTATGTATACAGGGAAGCATCTACATTCAGAACGGCATGCCTGCCAGGGAGTGCCCCTCCTTTAGTTCCCAACGTGCTTCGGGGCAGCTGTCTCCATGCCAAGAGTGCTGTGTTTTTGTTTTGTTTTCTATGCACCTGCAGCCACTTATACAGAGAATGCTGCTGTTCAGCAGACAGCAGAAAGTCTGCCGTTGGTACTACATGGTTATCGCTGTGCCCTGCAGTGGAATGCCTTCTGAGAAACTGGCCAGTTTTACTTCTCTGATTGCTGATTACTGATTACTGTTTCAATCCAGGTGATGTCCATACTTGTACTGACATTTTATTTTCATATATGGAAATGTGGCATGCATTTATGATAAGCTTGAAACAAAAATGCTAAAAAATAAAAATGAATATATAAAATGTATTTATATAAATATGCATTGCTGATGAATATGATGAAGTCTCACAAAAGGATAGTTGCTTTATGGGGTTTATTTATTTATATCTGATAGTCAAAGATAAGATAAGGACAAATGTTGATCCCGGACCAAGTATACAACATCAACATACAACATATGTAATATAACATCATTCCATTTTTATTTAATAGATAGTGACTTATGTCTGAAGAAGTGTTATGTAGTATGATTGTCCCATATTTTAAAGGGAGAATGTTGGCAAACCTAGTTATGGATCTTGTATTTATTTTTTTTTTTACATTTATTTTCAGATTTTATCCAGTTTTTTTTCTCCCAATTTGGTAGCCAATTACTCCCGCTAGTCTTAGTTCAATCCCCTCCCTTGTAGTTCACTGCCGTAGCCCTGTGACCTGCAGTGACAATGGGGAAGCACCGCCTCCTCTTAGACTGCACTCATCGTGCTGTCGACTGTAATTCCGGCACCCCTGAACCACTCCTGTGCGCAGCGAACTGTGTCAGCTTCCCTCCCCCCTCCCTGGGGCAGACAGCCAATTGCCGCCCTGGTGGTACTCCCGGCCAGAGCTGACTCTGGCGCGACGGGAAATCGAACCCCGGTCACCGTGGCCAGCATCGGATGTTGAAACCACTAGACCACATGGGAGGCGGATCTTGTATTTTTAATGTTGGTGTGAATTGTTGCTAAATAAATCCTTAATCAGTGAACCATCTTTGTACTTCATTGACGTCCTGGTGGTATTTAGGCTACTCTCTCCGACCCACTTTTTACTAACCATTTTTTTTAGCTGTTGTCATGCACACCCCTGGTAATTAGTCTGAAAATCTTTAACACTCTTTTCCATCAAGTTCTGGAAGTCTCTTAAATAATACTTTTGTCTCCACCTGCAAAGATGATAATATGCTTTCTGAGTCATATGTCCTTTGAGAGCCTTACAAGTGCCAGCTTGGCACAATAATAGAAACAACGATGAGGAAAAACGCATTGCAGGTCAATACATATTTGAGTGGGGAATACATTTTTTCAGATAGTGCTGAATTATAATTTTTTGTAATCATGGCATTCATATTTAGAATCCATTCATTTTCATAAATGTCAGAGGCTGTAGAGCTGTTGGGTGGCTGATCCTGTTAACACTAGGAGCGCCATGATATTTTTCAGCCGTTCGTGGATTTCAAAATTAAATTAAACTGGTCGTTGGGAAAGTGCTGTCACCCCCCATCTCAGAATTTTCCTAAATATGTTTTTTCAACACACTTACATTGTTTTAATTTAAATCTAACAAACGGGAACAACTGTTGTAATTCAATACTACTCTTGGCGACACAACGCCTTTGGACGTTGGTGTCTCTCTATCGCAAATAGGACATTAAAACTCACATGTCCCACTTATTTTGTTAAATATCACAAAACCATTAGTTTAATGGGTGAGAGTGGGTGAGGGAGAAGACAGTATGCAATATGATTACAGAATTATCCATTATCAATGTGAATAAAACTGGGCATACCAATATTGTTGGGGTAAAATAAGTACAATTTCTAAACATATGTAAGTTTGGAAATGGTACCAAGAGCATCACAAAGATTCTAGCCCTTGGAGCCTGAATGACGTCAATGGTGTAATGGATTTCACGACTTTTTTTCTCCTAATATCCTCCGTTATTCTAAAAGTTAGAAGCATCATTCTTATAAACCGGTAAAGTACAGAGATTTAGCATTTAATCAAAGCATTAAATGCTAAATCTCTAAATCTTTAAATTAAAGCATTTAATTTAGCTTTTAATTTAGCATGTTTGCGGGCGATATTTAATTAAGCAGTGAGATTTAATTACTTTTATCCAATGACAAACTTCACAAATTATAGTAATGAATTTTTGCCTAGCTTCCAGCTGCAGCACTGGACTTGTTTTCGTTCAGACCAAAGTACGTGTGTGCGTGTAGTTGTATATCGATGGCTGTCTCTGGTGTCTATGGCTGTGTCTTGTTTGTGTTTCTTTGTCACTACGGAAATGGAAGCCATCTTGGTAGTACGGATGCCTGTTTGGCATTGATTGCATTGAAAATTATATCTGGTGACAATAACTTGTATTGAATTAATGTAAACAAAACAAGTTCATATGACACTAATATAACATAATGTCAGATTACAAAGCAAGGGTAACTCTTATTGACATGGAAATTGGTATGAATAGTCTACACACCCTTATCTTTAATGAAATGAGTTGTTATATTTCCATGAGCACTCATGTAAACAACTAAAGTTAGTGAAAATTCCTAAGATGAGCCCCACGGTCTGGTATTGAATCCAGCCTGTGCCAGTGAAGACTGTGGCCAGCTGCCCCACAGGGCAACACATAGTTGGCAGGGAGGGAGGGATATAGTCGGAAGGGGTGTCTTGTTGCACACCAGGGGCACTCAACACCATAACAGAGCTGCCAGAACACTCAAGTGTTTTCTTTATTTTGGCAGTTACTTCTTCTATATATACATTCAAAATTCTAAATTCAATACAAAATTAAGATTTATTTATTTATTTACCAATCAATTGCTTTAATACTGATTCACTGATCTACTACATTATCATCATCATGTCTTTTGTTATCTTTATGATGTAATACATTTAAGCAAAAAGCTTTTTTTGAGGCTTCACCAGGATCATGAAATACAACTGTTCCTAAACCACTGAAAAGGTCCACTGAAAAGATCAATATGAAAAAAACATGAGAGAAGCTAGAATTAAGATGATACTGTCAAAAGTCTTCAAGGCAGCACCTAGGTTAGCACATACAATGTCTGCTTCATGCATTCTGTTCAGGTCACATAAATGAACTTGCTCTGTGGTTTTGAAGTCCATTAGCCTCATTGATTGAGGCTACCACTCCTGAGGAAACCGAGGGCACTCCGACATGCTCACCGGCTGCCATCGCAAGTGCTCCTCTAATTCCTCTGATCATTACGTGGCTTAATGGTATGGTCTAATAGTTCAGCTCTCTATACTGATCTATTAGCCATAGCAATGACTGAGGAGCATGTTTTTTTAACTTTCTTTATTTCCATCTTAAATTTATAATGGAGCCATGCTATTTTTATTACAAGAGATGAACAAAATCCCACTTGAAAAGGCATTTAAATCAGGGATTTTGAAAAGGTAGAAAGTTCAGAAAAGATTAACGAGATACAAGAAAAGCACTGTGCAGTGGCAGTGACTGTGACTATATAGGTGGATCCTCTAATTCTGAAAGTGAATTTGCTCCCATCTAGTGGTAAAATGAAGGTACTCTTGTTATGTTGGGGGAGCCGCTCTCTCAAGTCAGTGAGTAGCGCCGGCATTTCTGTACCATTGGGTATGTAGCCAACCCCCTCACTTCTCAGGAGAATGGAGCAGGGAAATGTGTGGTCAGGATAATCACATACTGGTCCTCCTTAAAAATGTCCCAGGAGAGTAATGAAAAGGAGTGAACATCTGTCTTTCTCTGGAAAATGAAACGGCTTTGTGCGTTCATAGCTAGCACATTGCCATTTTGTTCTTCTACTTACTCATTTCATACTAGAGCAGAAATCAATAGCATCGCCAACACCATCTGCAAGGTGCAGATGCTAAGGCTGAGGTGAGAGCATAACTCTCATACGTTGACAAGCATGTGCCTGGACCTTGTGTAGAGAAGGCTAGTCAACCTGACCCCTAATCTGTTATGGAATAAAGGTCATAACTTTCACCAATTTGCAACTTCCCTAATGACGTAAAGAGACAGTAAATAGTCAATCACTTTCCTTGTCTTGGGTTCATTCATGCTGGCCTTTATCTTGCTTCAGATTGTTCTCAAAGGTTACAATAGTGAAATAAAAACAAACATAAAATGGGTTATTGCAGAATGCTTATAGCTGCTGTTAAATAGAAAAACACATATGGTAGTGTCCAGTATAATCTGCCATCTTTGAAATTGTATTCAGTAACAGGAGCTTTGCAGAGAATCCATTTTGTTAGAGAAGTTATTGATTAATTGAAATGCGATAGTATGATGGGGTGCAATATGTTCCATTTCAACATTAAACCCAAGTGGGGGTTGCAACAGGCCACAAAACACAACAGGCCACACACAATGGCTTCCCTTGATAGTAAAACATGAATTTACTAAAACCCTGTATTTTCCATGAACAAAAAAGGGAATAAAAACAACTATGGGCACCTTGTCCTCACTGCACAAAAAAGTTTTCTAATCTTCCTTTTAATGTTTTATTTACTCTCTGATTCAGCTCACAATACCACCATATGGTAAAACTGTGTCCCTTCAGATGAGTCATTTGATGTCATGGTTACTGAAGCAGCAAACTGCCAACAAGAACTGATAGTTTTCTCCACAGACTACACAAGGGCATGCTGTGGGTCTCTGCAGCAGTAAAACTTGATGCAATGAATGAAGTGAACATGTTACAAAACATATTTCCTTTTGGCCAGGCCAATGCCAGAGGAGGCATTCTGCCAATAGTTCCCGGGCTCATTTCATTTTCAGTGCACATGGCAGAACTAAGCATATATTAGATGGCTTTTAGTGGGTAATTACATGTAATGGATGATCAGTGACTGTTGTAATATGGTGTAATTCCTGACACACGAGACACAGAAAATCCCAGCACCTCCATGGCCCTCCTGGGTTTGTGTGATAAACCTGCACACCCCATGCGACGGAAACCCATTTGCACGAGAATAATTCATTACGTGTTCTCTCAGCGGTGACAACACCTTTACTCCATCTGGCATGGTCCCCTGGGAGGTCTCTGCCCTCCAAAAAAATAAGGACAGCCAGTCCAAAACACATTACCCATCCAATGCCATCGATAGCTGAGCGGTGATTCATGCTGCATTTTCTGCATGCTAGCATGCATCCATGCAAAGGGTTTAATGGGAGAGCTGTGTCGCGTCACACCCGTGACTTCACCTCAAGTCGCAGTCAGCAGAGTGGCGCCGAACCGAGGTGCGAAAAGGATCGCAGGTGGCGAAATAAAGGGTTTTATTTAACTTTTCTTTCTCGTTCTTTCTCATTTCCATCAAATGAATGGGCTTCAGAAATGTGTTGTATCTCTACTGTATAGTCTGTAGGATATTTTTTTACAGTCCTCTCAGTTGACTGTACTTTCGCAGATCCCAGCATGCAGGACATTTTTTATGTTTTGATATAGGTACACATCCGTCGGCTTTATGAGGAAGTGCGGTGATATCATGTGACCACCGGTGGACTGTAATCACAGCGAGGCCTTGGTGGCAGCCCTGAGCTGACAGCCACCCGGATAATCAATGCCAAGCTCTCAAGATGATTTCCTGCCATTCGTTTTTCTTCACACAGCACCATTGGTTAACTCGAATGGACTCCCTTTGCACCTGATCACACTTTAAATTGTGGCTCTGGAACCTGGCACGATGTAATTACTCACCCCTAATAATAAAAAAGTCTACTGTTGCTAGTGCAACAGGGTAGGGGTCCAAGAGGGGCAATCTGAAGACAGTAACCTTAAAAGGAAGGGGGTGGAAGCTACCCTTAAACAATTTCAATGGATTGTAGCATTTGTAGCCTAGACCAAAAATGGGACACAGAAGGATTGTTGGAAATTGTACCACTGGAACATCACATAAAGGATTTTCTTAATATTCCATTGTCCTGGAATGGGTTATACTTCAGCACAAGAGCAGTAAAAGTGTAAATTATTGCACTGTTAAGATCTGTATAGGAGTCCAAGGTGTTCAGTGAACTGATAACAGGGTTCTGTATAACATTTACAAGCACAGCTCTTCATCCAAGAAATGTTGGTCACCTAATCATACTTTAATGCAATACACATTGCAAATGCTTATGAATCAATCCCATGGACCAGGATGATTTCAATTTTAAATGTACAGTTAGTTACAGTTAGTATAATCAACACAATGACAGGGATGATGGTGATGATAATGTTGATGATGATTTGTCATTAAAAAAAGACATCCACCAAGAAGGAAAATCTTCCCATTTTTTCAATTCTAATTATTTTAGAATTTCAGGTGACATAATAAGCTACATAGAAGGCTCACTATGACAGGAGTGTTATAACACTGCATTCACCATAACATACAAAAGTGACAAAATGAAAATATGAATGACCATTTTTTAAATTGTATCTACTACTACTATTACTAATACTGCTGCTGCTGCTAGATACAACAGCAATAACAACATTTAATGAATATCATTAATTTTGAACTGTTGGTATTTTTACCCAGAGGGACTTACAGAGCATTTCTACATTGATTTGGAAATGTATTATCAAATTGTGACATATACAGGTAACTGCCAAAATAAAGGAAACACTTGCGTAAAGGGTTATGGCAGCTCTGTTATCGTGTGGAGTGCATTTTTCTGGCATGATTTAGGTTTTATGTTTCCTGCATATTCCATAATGTATATAAACATACACTAGAGTACCTGGAGGAAACCCACGCGGACACGAGGAGAACATGCAAACTCCACACAGAAAGGCCCTGGCCAGGATTCAAACCAGGGACCTTCTTGCTGTGCAGTGACAGTGCTATCCACTGCACCACCATGCCACCCAAAATGTAAATTTTTTATATATACATATATAACTGCACCTGGGAATTTAACCAACCACCTCAGTTACAAGCTGTTAAAATGGTGCCGTTCTATATATTTCCATACATAATTGAATTTCCTTAACAATTACCTTGATTCAGAGGCTTGTTGAGCATTTTGTCTCTGCCTTAACGATGGGTCTGAGTCATGTCTGACACTCCTTGTCCCTTGTTCTATGAAATGATTAAATCATTAATCTATTAAATGTGCCCACTCTTCTGAGATTGGAGTTAACAACTTATAAATAACAATTTATACATAAATTCAGGTATTTTATCAATTGGGAAAATCATCCATCCATCCATCCATCCATTATCTAAGCCGCTTATTCCTGGTCAGGGTCGCGGGGGGGCTGGAGCCTATCCCAGCATGTGTTCCGGGCGAGAGGCAGGAATACACCCTGGACAGGTCGCCAATCCATCGCAGGGCACACACACCATTCACTCACACACTCATACCTACGGGCAATTTAGACTCTCCAATTAGCCTAACGTGCATGTCTTTGGACTGTGGGAGGAAACCGGAGTACCCGGAGGAAACCCACGCGGACACGGGGAGAACATGCAAACTCCGCACAGAAAGGCCCCCGGCCTGGATTCGAACCCGAGACCTTCTTGCTGTGAGGCGACAGCGCTATCCACTGCACCACCGTGCCGCCCTATTGGGAAAATCATTCACCTGAAAATGCTTAATAATAATAATTATTATTATTATTATTATTATTATTATTATATTAATAATTATTATTATATAATAATAATAATAATAATAATAATAATAATAATTAAAAAACATTTTTTAAACCCTACTACTTGTTGCACTCACTGTAATCAATATGCTTTAGCACTAGTGGCTATTTACTTGAGGAATGATGTGCTTGAAGTAGTAGCGACATGTGGTTGTTCTTTATCTACTTAAGTTGAATGCACTTTCTGTAAGTCGCTTTGGATAAAAGCGTCTGATAAATGATTGTAGTAAAACCTGACTGAGCACTATTTTTCAAACCACAAATGAGCAAACACTGTATTATGAATTTTAAGAGGTGCAAAAGGTCATTTTTGTGGTTTACACCCGCCCGTAGAAAGTACACTATTTACACTTGTATTTCAGTAAGCTCTTTTATTCAATGTTACCACAGTCCTAATTTCATAAGATTATAACTTCAAGTGGATTCCTTAATGTGTAATTATTATATTAATTCCAGAATAAAGTGCCACGTGTTGCTCTAGGTCACAATTTCTCATAATGAATTGGCCAACAAACAATATTGTGCATAGCCAGGTGAGTTTGAATGCCTATGGTGATTCTTCTCTCTTGCTCCGCTCACTCTCCAGTACCAGGCTTGGTATCCATGCTCTGGTTTGCATCCCTGTGCACTACACCAATGGCCTTGCCCTTTATAGCACCCTGCCTCTCCTCCGCCATTGCTGCCAGCTTTATACCATTCCCTCTGCCCCACCCCTCACCGCCCCCCCCCCCCCAACACACACACCCTCGCCATCCTCTTGATTCCTTTGCTTTCTCTTAATCATGCATCCGGGATCTGTTCCAGCCGGGGAAATTGATTGAAAGCGTACCTCATCCCACAAAATGCTGACTGCAGCCCTGCGACACCGTCCGCTCCAAATGAACGCTCTCAACCATCATCATCAAGATGTGTGTTTTAAATAGTTAATGAATAAGTCATTAGGAGGGGGCAGTGATTGATGTCTCTAAGACACACATCCTGGCATAGGCAGCTATTATGCCTAGCTCCCACTAATGCACACTGAGAGCATAGAGCCCTTGTGTTCTCACATTGAGGACGATAGTTGGCAGAAAAAGAAAGTCCCATAAAGATAGATATTCAATATTAAATATTATTTGAGGAGCAATCTGCAATACCAAGATAATAGAGCTGCTTAAGTCTATCAGTGTTATAATTAAACATTTTCATCAAATCCCAATATTACAATCATTTTATCACCTCTGGTCACATTTTGGGGTGGGGCTTACAGATTCCATGCTAGTATACTGTGACTATATACTATATATATATATATATATATATATATATGTGTGTGTGTATGTGTGTGTGTGTGTATGTTTAGGTCCCTTAGAGGGGAAGGTAAATGCAGATAAATACAAAGCCATTCTAAGTGATCACCTTCATCCAACGGTGAAGCATTTATATCCTGATGAGAGTGATCTCTTCCAGGATGACAATGCTCTCATCAACATGGTATGAGTTGTCACTGATGTGAACCCTATGCCATGGCAGTCTCATTCATCAGATCTCAACCCAATCAAACACTTCTGATTCTTCTGATTCTGAAGCAGCGTCTGAGAGTTTTTTCTAGGACCATCAACAAAACACTAAATGATGACATTTCTTGTGGAAGAATGGTGTTGCATCCCTCCAATAGAGTTCCATACACTTGTAGAATCTATGCCAAGGTGTTCTGGTAGCTTGTGGCGCCCCAAAGGCCTATTAAGACACAGGTTGGTGTTTCCTTTATTTTGTCAGTTGCGTGTGCATATATATATGTATAGAAAGAGAGAGAGAGAGAGAGAGAGAGAGAGAGAGAGAGAGAGGTGGGAGTCATGGGGAGCGGGTGTAAGGAATAGACGATGCCAGCCTGTGTGTTCACTCAGTATACAGGCATCCCTAGGGATGCTGACGCTGCCCAAAGCAAAGACAAAGGCTATAGCCATCCCCCATCTATAAACAGCCTTCACATTGGCAATACATTTACATATTTACTTTAAAAAGTCCACAGGGATAACACTACATTTACATTTGGGTATTTAGCAGATACTCTTATCCAGAGTGACTTACAAAAGTGCATACAAAAGAGGTTAGGCAACAAGTCAACAATACAATACCTGATTGGGTCGCTCTGTGTTTTGATGCTACTATTTATTGTGTGTGTACGCTAATGTGCTAAGAAGCCAAACCCTCTCCTTCAAACTCTATATAAAACACTGACTTTTACCTTAGTAGCATTTGTTTGCCAATACAACAACCCATATAAACATTGTTACTGTTAATGTGTTTACAATTAATGTGATATTGGCATAACATTAGTATCTGAACCAGTTGATCCAAGGCAGTTCAATGAGGGGGGGGTGTTGTAACAAAGCTGAAATCAATCCTCCCATGTGAAAAGAAGAATTTTGTGTTAAGTGGAAATATGGTGATGCAGCTGATTGAGCAGGCTGATTTCAGCGCCCCTGGAATAGGTTAGGAATTTATAAATGATGGCTTTGTCATCAATCTCTATTAGCTGCGGTTTCTGATTTCTCTCCAAGAAACCAAAGTCTGCTGACACTGTTACATGCTTGGAAGTCTTTGGGCAGGATGAAATTGCCTGGATTCACAAAGACGATGTTAATCTACATCCATTTCAACCCTTTTCTGGATAAGAGCCCCCTTTTCTCTCCTCTTCATCAACTGCCAGACTAAGGCCTGGATTCAACATTCGTCCTTAACTTTGGCAATTAAATGCAAGTGTTATTTTTTACTTCATTAACAATTTGTCATTTTTAGTGCTCACCAAAGTTTGTGAGAAAAAAATTGTGTTTGCACTGGGGGGGAGGGGGAGTTAACACCTGCATTCAAGTTAAGGACAGATTTAGAATCTGAGCATAAAGAGTCTAGCTAAATTACTTATAAGTAGTAATAAGAAGTAAACTCCTAAAAGAACATTCCCTGAAGTTATTAGAGAATGATATGGATTTGATACCACCGTTGCTTCCTCTGATGAGCTTTTGGTTTAATTGTTTGCCTATTTACAATCCATTCTCCTGAAGCGGTTCCATTTTCTCCAAGAGCCTGTCTCTCAAAGAAACATCATATTGATGTAAAGTGTGCTCAAATGTAAATTGCCGTTTCCCTTTCCCCCGGCAACCGAGAGGCAGAGAGAGCTAATAAGCTGCTCATAATACAAGGACTCTAGCGGGGGTTACATTACTCTTATCATGCGTGCGAGGCAACCCAGATTTCCCCCTAGCCATGCACTTTCAAATTAAGAGCTACCCTGTAAAACGTCCTTCTGTGCAACATAGTAATTGAGATACACATGTCATGTACTGAGTATTCAATCTGGCGGCCGTACAGACTGTACATAAAACTAATCCCTGGTACTCGGAGAGTCAGGTCACACACACTCATTAGATTGTAAATCATCTGGGCCCCTGAAATGAAGTTCGTCATCTTGTCCCCTTTCCTTCGCTAAAGTCAACTCCAATTTACCCGACGCTGCTCTAACAGTGGCGTGATCTTTTTTGTTTTTACCCAGCTCCCCAAAGGTTTTAGAGACCACAGAGTCTCAAAGCAGATCCATCGTGATTAGGGCATGACTTTGATTTGCACATTTCCATCTTTTTCCTGTCTGTAAGCCCATGGTGAATAGGGACAATTCTCTTTCAAGGATTTATCAGCCATTGAAACAAAGTACATGGTGCTGCACATGAAATAGCTCCAACAACTTCAGCACATCAAGTAACTCAAGCGACGGCTTCATCGCAATCAGAAGAAGCCATCAGTTGGCACCAGGCATCCCGATGCAGGAGGTATGTCTTAATCCCATGCCGCTTCACAGAATTTGGGATAAACTCAAACCCTATCAGCCATCCAGACGTGATTATCGTTAATAGCATATGTGATAATATTGCATATTGTACGGCACGGCACGTTCACGAACTCGGGTGCATATTAGCCTAATGGGTTTCATAAAGACAAACCCTTTTTCTTCCACATAATACGTCAAAGTAAAGCTCTCTTTCGAATATCATTGCATAAAAAAGCTATTGAGTGGGAATGATGAAGATTTTATTATCATTAAGATATGGTTTTGTGTAGGCAAGGATTTCTTTGCGGGCTAGATTCTTTTTCTTTTTTTTCCCCCACCCTCACGCAAATGAAAAATTGAGTCTTTCATTATCTCTCTATGTTTGCTTATGCGGGGGGATGTTATCACATTACAATGTCTGATTCAATTCCCATTCTCTGCTGTCTTAGGTTTAATAAACCCACGGTGATGAATTACAGGCAGGGGGAGAGGAGCAGGGGAAGACGGGCAGGAAATATGTACGGAGTAAGAGTGAGAGAGCCATCTCACGGTGCTCTTAATAACCTCACTAACTCAAGCCAATGGGGCACTCAGTCACTCGGGGGGTGCGACCGACCAATCCTTTGACCTCGGCCATCTTTAATGACAGCGTCCACCTCCCCTGCAGCTCGCCTGGCACTGTGCTCTGGAAACCATGAATCAAAGCCTTTACCGTTGGAGTGGGTTTTCACTGCATGGGTGGCCTGCAAAGCACTTCCACAGTCTGTGGGCCCTAAGCAGACCTCGGCATGTAGAGTGAGAACGATTGTAGGCTGACAATAAACTAGGTGTAAAAATACATGGAGTGTGCGGTGTGACAGGAAAAATGGCTGGCTTCGAAGAGGATTGCTCAGTGGTGTGTTCAAATCAAGGCCTATCAAACATTAATGTGATGAGGCAAATAATTCAAAAATATGCACTCACAAATAAAAAAAATCCATATCCATGTATAGATACTCATAATATATATATATAAAAAGATTAAAATATAAACCCCCATTGGTTTTCTTTTGCCACCCTCCCATAAAGTGCAGATTTGTGAAGCGTCGGGGCTTTTGTTGTCCCATGGACAGTTTCTCCCATCCCTGCCATGGAAGAATAACTCCATCAGAGTTGCCAGAGGCCTCTTGGTGGCCTCCTTAACAAGTGTCCTTCTCGCACGGATGCTCAGTTTTGGAGAACAGCCCATTCTAGGCAATTCACAATTGTGCCATATTCTCACACTTCTTTATGATGCTTTGCGGATTTGCTTTGAATGTTCTTTGGTCTTCAATGATGAAGCTTTTGTTTGAAAATGCACTGACCAGCTGTGGGACCTCTCACAGACAGGTGTATTTAATTTGAAATAATCTAAAACATCTTAATTGTACACAGCTGGACTCCAATCAAATAATTATGAGACCTTTGAAGACAATTGATTGCAGCAGTTTATTTAGGTGTGTCTTAGCAAAGGGGTGAATACTTATGGAATCAATTATTGTCTGTTTTTTTATTTGTAATTAATTAAGAAATTGCTTTAGATCATTTTTTATTATAGAATATTTTGTGTTGATCAGTGGAAAGAAATCCCAATTAAATGAATTATTATTTTATCAAGTAAGAAGATAAAATGTGAAAAATGCCAAAGGGGGAATATATTTTATACCCACTGTACATACAAGTAACTGCCAAAATAAAGGAAACACTTGAGTAAATGAGGGATACTAGTGGCTCTGTTATGTTGTGGTTGGCACGAGTGGTCACTGAACGGTTTGAAGAGCATGAAAACAATGTAAACCATATGCCATGGCCGTCTCAGTCATCAGCTCTAAACACAACTAAACACTTGTGCATGACTCTGGAGTGATTTCCACCACCATCAACAAAACATCAAATTATGGAACTTCTCATAGAATAATGGTGCTGCATCACTCATTAGAGTTCCAGGCGCTTGTACTGTTCTGGAAGCTGTTCTGGCAGCTTGGCCCAACGGCCTATTAAGACACTATGTTGCTGTTTCCTTTATTTAGTCAGTTTAGTCAGTTATATATATATATACAGAGAGAGAGAGAGAGAGGTAGTTGGTTCATTGAATCTAGTCTGCAGGCTTGTGGCAGCTATCAAGACACTTGACACAATTTTGGCAGTTACCTGTATATTCCATAATATATATTTTGTTTTATAGATACATACTGGCGGCACGGTGGTGCAGTGGATAGTGCTGTCGCCTCACAGCAAGAAGGTCTCGGGTTCGAATCCAGGCCGGGGGCCTTTCTGTGTGGAGTTTGCATGTTCTCCCCGTGTCCGCGTGGGTTTTCTCCGGGTACTCCGGTTTCCTCCCACAGTCCAAAGACATGCACGTTAGGCTAATTGGAGAGTCTAAATTGCCCGTAGGTATGAGTGTGTGAGTGAATGGTGTGTGTGCCCTGCGATGGATTGGCGACCTGTCCAGGGTGTATTCCTGCCTCTCGCCCGGAACACATGCTGGGATAGGCTCCAGCCCCCCCCCCCGCAACCCTGACCAGGAATAAGCGGCTTAGATAATGGATGGATGGATGGATAGATACATATATAACTCCACTTGGGAATGTAACCAACAGCCTCTGAGTTACAAGCCCAGTTGCCTAACCATCATTCTGCACAGATCCCAGGCTCCTCTTCCTGCCTCTCCTTCACTCCCTGCCCTTCTGGTTTCTTCTATTCATGCTCTGGCTCCATGTGCCCCAGCCTCCCCTCCTGCTCTCTCTCGACTAAAGCTCCTCCTGTACTCCACCCAGAGCATGATCCTGTGGCCCGATTCCTAATAGGGTCCACTGGGGATTAACCCCACTCTCCTTGGACAAGCGAGCCCCCCACACACACACACACACACACGCAACTCTCTCCTGGCTGCCATCCTGAACCGTAATTGAGAGGGTCAAGCAGGCAGCGAGCGAAGGTCGAGCCCACGGCGAACGATCTGGAGCAGCGCGGGACACGCATGGGCCAAGACACGTGTGCTCCATCAGGTCGGAATGGCCGCTGTGCTTGATGAGATCCGTGATCATTTGCACCATCGCTGTGCCAACAGCTGTCGGACCCGGCGGTTTGCCGCAATGCGCTTGTCTGGTTTCGAAAACCAGAATATTTTCAACCGCTGAAATAATTAACCAAAGATTTTGCCAAGCACAATGGTGGCTGCTTCCTTCAGTTCTGTGGCGTATTGAAAAACAAGTTCATGCGGCCATGCGCTATCCATGGTACTGAAGGCCACATTGTACCATTGTAATGCTGACTTGACAGGGTTTACGGGAGTTTTACATCAGTGCTGTTGGCTGAGAATTCAAATAGTGCTAGTAAGGATTTGATTTGTTCAAATTACCTAGATTATTTGTCTCTTATCATGCGTGCCATAGTTCTTAATTTACCACACAGAAGCTGCACACAATCATCAGTTCTGAAATGTTCCAGACACATGCAGTTCCTATATATAGGAGGATAATGTGTTGTTATCGCTATTAAATGAACAGGCCTTTACTTTAATGCCATCTATGGAAGCATGCTCTTGACAGCGTGTGGGAATGAAAAATATATTCATTTCCACTTTGTCTATACACAGTATATTGAACTTGCCATTGCTAAACTAAAACTTCTGATAAGGTAGCCTCACCTGAAAAGGAAAGACGACTGGCCTTCTGTGGGAGGGAAATCTAAGAGTTACATTTCAAATGATGGACTGTAATAAGGTAAGATATCAGACATAAGGGACCCAAACTGATATATTGGGAGGTTCAACCTTACCCTAGCTCTTAAATTCACTGACAGTTCTTAGCTAAACCTTAAGAAATGAAACACAGAAATAGTTTATGGTTCTTACACCTGCATGTTAAAATAATATATTGCAGTTTCAAAGATAAATTCTAATGATTGGGTAAAAATATTTAGTTTATTTATAATATTTATTTATAGGCAAACTGAGAACATTTTCTCTCAAGAAACATTTTATTTTCTCATTGCGGCATTAATATGAGGTTACATCTCATTTCCTGGAGCATTTTAAGAATGGTACAATAATGTCATAGTCTTTAGAACCAAAGGTTAATCTTTTCTGGATGTGAAAGAAATGTGTTGTATTAACTGCTAACTTCGTCGTCCGTTATCAACTATGCAGAGCATTTCTGTGAAGGGGTCGTTGATATATTATAACTAAATTGATGGGAGACTAAGTTTTAAATAGCTCACAAAGATACAAGAATTTGAATATTGCATTATATTAAATAATCTGTGTCTATCGGAAGAGGACAGCAGAGAGCTTGATGCATTGTGCATTTGCACCCCGGCACATTTTTAAATCATGAGTCGAGTGCCTCGGGAAAAGGAAAAAGATGAGATTGCATTTCACGCTGACTCCTGGCATTTTACACAACCAGATTGGAGTATGCTCCTCTGATCATCTCATTGGGCTAATAGGAGCGGAACATAAAACCATACTTGGGGTGCCAAAAACTCTATTGCCTAATAAACAATAAACATCCAAGAATCATATGTGCCACTGCTGTCATAAAATGGCTTTAACCTTTGCCAGAACGTCATTAAATTCAATAGGACAAAGTAATCCACTATGACCGATCTTGAAAGAGAATGAAATAACTCTAAAGAGGAGCAGGTTGTCTCTACTGAGGTATAAAATTGAGGTGGACAGACAGGGAGAAATCGTCCAACGTCTGCAGTATTCTGGTGGGAATAAGTTAATAGTTAGGCAGGATTCTATAAGGGTTTTCTGCAGAGCAATTCCCTTTGAGTACTGTACCATGTATATTATGCCAGTTTTATATGCTCATGCAGTAGCAATAGAGGTCCCAGGAACATGATGCCCTTTCCCAGTCGTTCTCATTTTGACCTGCTTACAATTCCAAGTGAAACTAAGGTCCTTCTCTGCTTTCATATTCTGTGAGCCCCTGTTTTTGTATTAGAGTACCTGCATAAAAGCCTCTCTACGCTGCCATTGTTCACGGTAGAGTGGTAATTCTACTCATCACGCTGCTTCCTGCTGATGGGAAATGCTGTACCACAAAACAATGCTTCTCAACCTCCAGCTCAACCTTTGCCAGTGCTCAATTAGGTTTGATTGAGCCGTTATCAATAATACATTTTATTGAGAAAGTGCTTTTCATTTTACCATTCCCAAAATGGTGCACAATAGTATGAATTTAAAAAAAGAACCATAAAATCGGTTAAAAACATTTTTAAAACAGAAAACAAACACAAAACGCATAAAACAAAGATAAAATCTGGTACAAGACCTATGGAAACTCCGCTTGGAAGAGGTGGATCTTTAGGCCAGATTTCAATGAGGAAAGGGCTGTCTTTAGCAGAAGTGAATTTTAAATACGCGAGGTGACAGAACAGAAAGCACGATCCCCCATAAATCAGATCTTGGTCCTGGGCACAAGTAACTGGAAGGTGACCCCAGACCTGAGACTAAAAC
Organism: Aldrovandia affinis; assembly: GCA_029706075.1. Classification (NCBI taxonomy): domain Eukaryota; kingdom Metazoa; phylum Chordata; class Actinopteri; order Notacanthiformes; family Halosauridae; genus Aldrovandia; species Aldrovandia affinis. The sequence continues at coordinate 5,711,514 of JAINUG010000046.1, forward strand.
AGTTAACTGCATGCTGAACTATATTTTACATCTGTGCACTTCATCTGTTATGGATACCTTGTGAAAGATGCGTGCAGTTGGAGATGTATTTGTGAATATTTAAAGATCCACTTGTTTATTCAACATCTTTGATTTCAATAGCCACCTAAAATCCGATGCTATTGGCCCTTAGATTCATTGGTCCCCATTAGATTCATTTGGTGCAGTGGATAGCACTGTCCCCATTGAAGAGCCTTTAAGTTTATGTTGTATCAATGACGTTAGGCAATTGGAGAGTCTAAATTTGAAATAACGATGGATTTGACAGGGTGACACAGCTAGGCTCCAGCCCCCCGCGACCCTGACCATTAGATAATTGGATGGATGGATGGATGGATTTTGAATAATTATGTTGTATCAATGATCAATTAAGTTGAAATAACTTACTGACACAGCTTTCATTCTTTGGTGAGGGATCTTTTGAATAATACTCCCGCACACTGTGTAAAGAACAAAAAAAAAAAAAAAACAAATGTTTTGGTCAGCATCCTGGGACTTGAACGTGTATCCTTTCTTATAGACAACAATCCTGGTGTTGTCATATGGATTCCCATCAACAAACAGTCAATCAGGCTACAGTCAATGATTCAATACTACAATTATTTAATTATTCAATGATTCAATTAATTCAAACGCCAAAGAATAGTGACCAAATACACTCAGGCATGTTACTGAAAATATTCTTTGGTGAGTACAAATACATTTTCAACAGCTCACTTGTGTGACAGAGTTCTAAAAGCTGACACTTGGGAAGTAATGTGAATTGTAGACCAGTATTTATTTAAGAGCTCAATCAGAGCTAATTATTGAGTAGCTCAACTGGAATTAAACCAGCATACATCAGACCAGGACCTGTCTATAAGGGGTAATAAAGTCCAACACCTACACAACGTAGGCAAAATAAACAGTACTGTATAGCGCTGTACGTATATCAAGAAAATATATTTGTGTCAAAAAACATATGGGTATATTTAGCTTTAAATAGAGCATATTTAAATTTCACATTTCCTTTGACATTGACTCAATTCCAATTTAAAAGAACTAAAAACGAGAAACAACACACATGGATCATCATTTTTGTTTTATTTATACACTCTTTCTACACACTTATTATTTGTGGCCAAGATTAAAGACAAGCAGCTTTGAGTGATGTTGTTATCTCTGGAGCCTGTGATAGGTCTCCTTCACCGTTCACATTGTCATCGGCCCCCAGAGCCAAGGAACATTATCAAATGTAATTTTCCTCTCAGGATTTACTGTGATGGGATAGTCATCACAACTGCCCTTTTTGGAAAAGTATAAAACCTCTAACATTAATCAGTCGCTCTCCGGGTGACAAGCAGTATCCCACCCAGTAAAAACGGCCCTGCTGAAATGAAATTCAACACATACCTCATCTGAACTGGGGTTCCACGAGCATCAATATCAGACAAGATATCAGCTGGGCACAATCTTGAGATATGGCAACCTGAAGCCTAATTCGATCTGTTTTCAGCAGACACCTGTTTTGTGCTTTTCTGGAATATTCTGGCATGGGATCATTCACGGCTATAGTATACTGTATATTATATTCCCCTTGATTGCAACAAGAAATAACTGGTAGTCTAACTAGGATGTCTAACTAGGATTTCACCTAACACGCTATTGCACAAGAAATGTGATTGGTTCCAATAGTGTAGAGTCTACAACTACAACACTGTCACAAAAAGAATCTCTTTCTTCACTGGTAGCTCTCTTAACACTTCAATACATTACCAGTCATGGAGAAAACATTCTTATGTGTATCGATGTGTGGTTAGTGCATAGTGTGTCGATTTCAATTTTTCAAAACTCCCCACAAAGTTAGATAACTAAAACAGAACTGAAATGTAACTATTCCTGCTCCTCACAATGAATAACTACTTGCAGAAAAAGCAAGCTTTGATTTTCAGCATCTAAAAAATGTATTAACTGCTATGGCACATGCTTTGGAATTCTTAATTGTACACATAAATACTTGATTCATAACATATTGTACATATCAGTTTTCATTTAAAAAACATAGCAACCAAGAATATGTGTTTTATCCAAATGTAACAATATTTTAGCATGTGATACCATTCAACATCATTATTGAATGGTATCACATGCTAAAATAATCATTGCAATGGCCAGTGTGAATGCAGGGTTTACACAGCCAGAAAATACCACAGCTTTTTTCATGATTTTTTCCTCAGTTTATGATCAGCGGTATGTTTAATCTTTGATTTTATGACTACACACCTTTCCATATGTAATATTGCAACAATTTTTTTTTTTTTAATACAATAAAACTAATTAACAAAATCATTAAACGCATTTAGAATTTTCTCTACAGGCACTATGCATGAGCATATATCTAATTCTGGCAACCCTGCCGACAAAACTAGGTGAGTTACGCAGTTGCTACAGATATCCACTGGGGGTTGAATTTATCTCCCCTCCTATTTTTGGATCACAGCTTTTTATTCCAGATCATAACATATTTTGCCAACTTTTCCCTGCCATTAATGTTTTATGCAAATACTGAATGTTGAAGCCTGCCAGTGTTTTTTTAATTGAATTCTATGTATTACAATATGCAGGTAACTGCCAGAATAAAATAAAGACTTCAGTAAATGAGAGCTACAAAGTATATTGAAAGCAGGTGCTTCCACAGAGGTGTGGTTCCAGAGTTAATTAAGCAATTAACATCCCATCATGCTTAGGGTCATGTATAAAAGTTCTAGGCTGGGCTAGTTGTCCAGTATTTTGGCTACCATGGCTAGAAGAAGAGATCTCAGTGACTTTGAAAGAGGGGTGACTGTTGGGGCATGTTTGGCAGGAGCTTCAGTGATGAAGGCTGCTCGACTTGCTGATATTTCAGAAGCCTCAATGGCTAAGGTGATGTTGGCATGGAAGTCTGAGGGAAAGATATTTGCCATAAGGCAATTGTGGTCAAAAGCATATACTCCTAGACTGTGATGTCCTGTAATAATGTAATGGAATTAATTATTCTTATTAAATTACTATATTGCCATAAAGTTTAATGAGAATTGTGAAAGCACATAACCAATATCTGATACCTTTATAATAACGTTGTCTTCTATTAGCATTGAATATAGATGGATGCAAAAACATGTACCTACATTATTGTATTGTCTGTGGCAAAAGTGGAACCTGCTCATTGAACATTTTTCTGTGATTTTGTTAACTTCATCAAAACAACCTAATTAATTTGCAAATGGCATTTTAATATTCTAGGCAATTTACATTCTAAAAGCCTTCAAATATCAATGTATTCATATCATTTATTTTTTGTTCCCCGCTATTCACTTGCATATATTGCCTTTCCCAACTGACTGCACAAGTTTTTTCAAAACTGTCTGAAAATAGCTCATTTCTGCCATTGGCTTTACCAGGACAACTAGGCAAACAGTTTTTCTTATGATCTTATATGTTTATATCAATATTTGTGTACAATGTATCTCATATATTTCTTCTCAGTGGATAAAGATAAACTAATACAGCGCATGCATTCCAATATAAATTAATATTCCCAGAGAAATTAGAAGGTCACACTTTGTTTACAGTCTCACCTCTTCCTTGTCACCCCTGAAATTATCTGAATATTTATACATACAGCATGCGACATAGTACAGGGAACTGAAAACAGATTATTGCTCTCAGTCAAAATGTCATCCAACATCTCAAGCTCAAGTATTGCCTGAAAACCCCAATCAACACAGAAAATATGACACCATACAATAAGCACCCCCACAACACTTTCCAATCAATAAAATGTATCTTCTGAACTAGATTGCAAAAAAACTTTGGCATGGACTCAAATCACACCTTATAGGTAACTATCTGCAAAAAAAGACAAACAATAACAGAAAAAAATAAAACATTTCAATGCCATTTCAATCTAATATCCAATTCTTGGAACATTAGAAACGAGCAGAAAAACCGGATTCTCTGACACGTCCTCATTACACATACTGCAAGTATACTTTGCATAAATATCAGCGTGCTTCACTGCTCTGTCCAGCAATACCAGTTGTGGAAACAAATCGGTTCAAACATGCATTTTGGGTCACAACATCTTCCCTAAAGGTTTCCAAAATACTCAAAGGAGAACAATATGATATTTATTCTGTACGTGCAGGAGAATGTAATGCTAGTGCTGAGCTTATTAACGTTTCTCTCTTATTCTAAAGATATTGGCTATTATTAAGAATTTACAGGTCACACTGCGGGGAGGGAGGGGAGTGTTAATGAAAAATGTGTAAGGGTTGAAATTTGAATAGAGGCAGAGCTGACAAATAACAAGACCACATTTCCAAGAGACATTTTCCTTGCTGGTATTCACACCTGCGTGGAATTATGCCTAATTAGGAGCCAATAAAAATATGGGGATGGGGTTTGAATAATGAATAAGGAATAATGGCAGCTAGGCAGTATGTGCATGTGCATATGTCTATGTTTGCGTGTGAGTGTGAATATCAGTGTGTGCGTGCATGCGCACGGCATGCCTTTGTGTGTGCGTGCATGTGGGTGTGTAAATAGAAGTATTTTTATGATGAAGCCACAAGGGCAGTTCATTTCATGCCGTGTTTTATTTATGTTGTGTCCAAAAACATTTGCTGATTTATGTCAATTTCAGGATGTAATTTTAATGCAGTTGGCAATACAGCAGTTGACCTCCAAGTCTGAAATGTTACCAGAAGTCCTGATCTAGTGACTAAAAAGTCAACAAACTCAAGGTCAAGCAACCAATTTTTACCATTTGAGGATTTTTATGTCATAAAATCATATTGATTTTTGTGCAGACAAGAGAATTCTTATTTAATTTCTTGTGGATATGAATTAAAAACACCACCAAAATATTATATGTATATATATATACAGGTATATATATATTGTGGCGGGATCAGGGGGTGTTGGTGTACAACGCAGCCAATGAATAATAATAAAATTACCATACAACGATACAATCGGAATATACTTGGTTTATTCAGGGAATCAACTCAAAAAAGGGTAGGGGAAAAAGCCAGAAAGTTAAGTCCGTAATCCTTTATCGTAGTCGTTATCCGTTGTCCAAAGTCGTTAAGCCAGGTAGTTCCTTAGTCAATCCAAAAAGTCGGTACACACGGGGTTATCCAAAAACAGTCCAAAATCAAGCCAGGTAGTCAATCTAATTAAATGCTTTCTCTCTTATTCCTCCACTCTCCAGCGCTTTTCCCTATTCAGTACTTTGCGCTTGTTTGAGGTACAGGCACATCTTTTATCTCCTCTGTATTATTGTTAAAGTGGTGACAGGTGTGCTCCGTCTGCCCCGGACTTCCCATCAAGGTCCGGGGGTGGAGCCAGCGGGACACCATGTACCGCCCCTCGATCACCGCCCCTCGGCATGCCTCCGTGCGGCTGCCACAATATATATATACAGTATATATGTATATATATATATATATATATATATATATATATCCATATTATACAATGGGAATAGAGGCTGAAATCATATCTTTAAATTGGTCTCAACCTGCTTTCATTTATTTTGCTTCATTTTTTAACAATATCATTACAAAGAGGCTACACTTCCAGCCTAAATCCCTCCGATAACTGTATTGCACATTGGCTTTGAGAAATGTGCAATAAAGCCTTGCAAACAAACTTTAGTGTTTTTTCACGAGTATTAAACTACCTGATCTGCACAGATCAGATTAACAGATATGAATGAAGTTAACCTTGAATTGGGGCACAGAGAAGGAAGAATATTTATCCACAATTTCAGATAATCTGTAGATATAAGACAGTGTTACATACAATGCTACAATGGCAGCCCCACAAAAAATATCAGCTTTGTGAAGATCATGACATACAGGTTTTCTGAGACTGGGTCATGGAGGTGTCGATTCAGTTCTGTGGTCATTTTTGATTCAGATTCAGATTCAGATTCAGATGACGCCTGTTTTGTGGTTTTAAGCAAATATCCTGTTAAGTGTCCATCTATCCCTGTTGGTGAGCTTCAATTTGTAGCCACTGTTCCTCTTTCCTGATATACTTTTTCCCTTGTTATGCTATCATGATTTTTTACACTGTTCCCCTTGACATATGCCATTTCTGTGACTGACACAGCTGCAATTTGGGCTCTATCCTGACCTCTTTCAAAATTTGTTAGATCTCTCATGTTGCTTTATAAACTCACATATCAACAGCTTTTTTTGCAGAAACATCTTGGTAATTAGTGTTGACATCAATATGAAACATGTGCAGACTTATTTTTAATTGCAATTTAGTTACTTCAAAATATGAGTGCTTTTTCACATTTCCACTATTTTGTCTACCCCCTGTGTGTATAGTATATAGTGTGTGTGTATATATACAGTATGTATATGTATATATATATATATATATATTGTGGCAGCCCAAGTGGCTGCACAAGGAAATGACTGCCTGGCCTACAACACATGGGAGTCAGGAAACACTACATTTCCCAGCAGGCCACAGTTACACCTGAGCCGAGTCAAGCAATGGGGACTAACGACCAGCTGAAAGCCATTTCGAGGCCTATTTAAAGGGCTAATTCATGTGACACACATGGAGAGGAGTAGGAACGTGTTTGGGAAGGTGTTGCTGAGTATTTGAGGAGAGAGTGTTTTTGGGATAGTTTTGTTTGAACTTGGATTGTTTGAGGACCCCCCTTTGGATTTTGACTACGGACTGGATTGTGGAACTGACTTGAATTTTGGAATTGGATTGGACATTGACAACGAGTAGGATTGTGGACTTTGTGTTTGTATTCCCCGAAATACTCCGCCCTTTGTTTTGTGTAGCGTTTGTCAAGATTATTAGGATAATAAATCATTGTTTTGTTTTTGAATACTGCCTCCTCTGGGTTCTTGAACTTGCCTACGCCCTCTGCAAGGTCCGTGAGTGTCGCCCAACCCCTGGGGACACCACAATATATATATATATATATATATATATATATATATATATTATAATATATTTATTATGCATTAAGAACCATAATACATTTAAATAATTCTTAAGAATTATCTTGTGTACAGACAAATAAATTTGATTTTATGACATATGAAAATCCTCTGCAATGGACAAACTAAGATGCAAACTAGTTATCTACATCATAGTCATAAAACAGACATGCAAACAGTCCAGGCTAAGAGAGTCCCAGCTTGGTGGGTGGGTGGGGACTCATTGGAAAGGGGAGGGCCAGGCCTATTTGTTTGTACCAGCCGGACACTCACATCACATAACCGTTGAAAGGAACCCTCATTTATTCAAGTACTGCCTTGATTTTGGCAGTTACTGTACCTGTAACTTGTGTTCCATGAGCTTATTTTCTTTACGATGGTACCTGCTCCTGAAGTGGCCCCTCTCAGAACTTTTCAAAGCTCAGATGGGATTCTCTCCACCAACCAAACACAGGCTTATATCCAATTTCGCTCGGCTAGGCGCTAGGGCCGCTTAGCTGAGCCCTCAAGTCTTCAGGCTATGTTCTGTCTCACCGGCTGATCAATAGCACAGGGGCTGCCCATCATCAGTGACAGACAGCTAGGCCCACTGCTCACAGTGAATCTGTGAATTTCTTTTCATTGTCTTTTGGTACTCTCACTTATTTTATGTGAGCACTGCACTCTTCTCCCAACTTAGTGTAGGGCAGAGATACACATAATCAAAATGTTATATTGAAAATTTCAGGGTTGCTATGATACATTGGAAAGCCTTCCATTGTTATACACAAGGTTATTTTTATTTTACAGTTCGACAAAGCAAGGTAAGGCATGAGTTTGACTGAAATAAATTGCCAGACATAACAGTGAATACACTTGAAAAGCAGTCAATGCAAGGCATGAAAGAAAAGGGAACACAAATCCATTGAGTTTGGAGAAAAAAGGAGTACTGCACATCGCAGTGGGAGGAATCCCCTTTGTTTATCAACACAAATAAATTGTCCGCTCCCATTCACGGACCTTATCTGTCCGGAGACCGCCGTCTTCAGAGGAGTGAGTCCCTGATTGACAATTTGACATGTTTTCCTTGAACTCCTGGTCCGATCTGTTCGTTTGACCCTCGTGAGCTGACAGGGCCATTGGAATGGCTGGATTTATTAGCTTGCCGTAGCACCTCGGATTGTTTTCCCTGTCTCGGGATTGACAGCTTTAAAGTCATCTGTCTTGTGTGACCTTTTAGCATGTAATGGCGTGTTGGAGCACAGGATGGCATTCTCAGTTTAACCTTGAAAATGAAGCAGGAGAAAGCCAGGGTGCTGTTTTGCATGCACAATTGAAATGCCCTTTGAGAGTACCAATCTGGCTGACATTTTCCTCCAGCTGGAGAGCACACCGATATCTGAATATGGAGCTGAACAACATTTTTCCTAACCACTGCGAGCCTGCATGCTCGTCTTCCTCTGCATCCTTTAGTCGGTAAGTGGATAACTGCAGGTTGCTCTCACAGTCACTGAGCCGTGTCCTTAGAATGAAACGGGGGGAAAAAGAGCCGTGGCGGTATAGATCGATGGAGATCGTATACGTCTCCCTCTCCCATTCTTCAGTTTTCTCTCAAAACAAACTGGAGGATGGCTGGTAATTGAGTTGAGGAGAGGAATTCCACCACCGTTTGGTAATGGCGGGACAACTGTGAGACCCCCAGCACCAGTGGGCATCTAAACAGACTCCATTTCTTCCTCGGCCCTTTGATTTTCAGACATTAGTACAGTGCTGTGGTGGAGTAAGAGTTGCTGACGGTTTTGGTTTATATTAAAATCAATTCTGAAGGGAATGTTTACAACAATATCTTTGGGCCTGACATTGTGTATGTCCCTCCCATGTTTCACAGAGATTCAGCAACCAAGTTTAAAACACCCAAGTTTAAAATCAATTTTTAACTGATAATTAGTCCAAAAATTATAAAAATGTAAGAAATAATTCAAATTCAGGTTGACATTTTGAAACTTGAAACCCATAGTGACCAGCCAGCACTATTTGCACTATGAGGCTTTTGATGTACAGTATGTGTGTGTCATATACAGGTAAATGGCAAATAAAGGAAACGCCAACATAAATTGTCTTAATGGGGTGTTTGTCCACCACGAGCCGTCAGAACAGTTTCAATACACCTCAGCATATATTCTGGAACTCTATTGGAGGGATGCAACACCATTCTCCCACGACAAATTCCAACATTTGGTGTTTTTTTTATGGTGGTAGAAAACGCTGTCTCATGCGCCACTTCAGAATCTCTGAAAAGAGTATTCAATTGAGTTATGACCAGGTCACTGAGGCTGCCATTGCACACGGTTTACATTGTTTTCTTGCTCATCAAACCATGCAGTGACCAGTGCCCTGTGGATGGGGGCATTGTCATCCTGGAAGAGGCCAATCCCATCAGGATAGAAATGCTTCACCATATGATGAAGGTGATCACTCAGAATGGCTTTGTATTTATTTCTGTTTACCTTGCCCTCTAATGGGTTGAGTGGACCTAAACCATGCACCCCACACCATAACAGAGCTGACAGAACCATTCATTTACTCGTGTTTCCTTTATATTGACATTTACCTGTAGCTGACACACCAGCGGTGGAGTCCTGGATAAACCTGTAATGCAATAGGAGTAAAGCCCTGAGCCAAGTCCACATGGATAGCGTTCTTAAGGGACTGACTGAATGGTTCATCCCCTCCATTAGCCTTAATGTGCTTAATGCCCTTGGCCCTAAGAAAGATGGAGAACTCAGCTGGGCTATTATTCATGGTGATGGGTTGTGGAACTCCCCAGCGAGGAATAAGGGTGTCCGGTACATCAACACCAGCCCTGGAGGTGAATGAGCTGTATGGATAGACTACAGGCCAAAAGATTAGAATACATAATGACGAGAACAGGCCATTCAGTCCATCTAGGCTTGTCATTTACTGACGGTCTAAAGCAGGGGTGGGCAACTCCATTCCAGGAGGGCCAGTGTGTATGCAGGTTTTTGTTTCCATCAATCAGCCTGACTCAATCAGCTCCATTGCTGTTTTCAGTGCCGGATTTCTCACAAGTTAGACCACAGTAAAACATTTCACATATGGACACGAGAACAGTCTTCATGATAATAATATTAAGTCATCATTCAGTAGCTTATCAATAAATGTGGCAAAAATTTAATATCACATACACGATTGCTCTAATTCAATAATTAAAAGCGGAGGTTGGCATAAAATCCAGAAACAGATACGGCCCTCCTCACCTTCCCCTGGTTTAGAGACTATCCAGCATTCTTTCAAGTCTGGACTCGAACATCCCAAAGGTCTCTGCCTCTACTACATGAGCTGGCTAACTGTTCCATGCATGCATGCACACTGTAGGTGTTGGAGGTGGGAAACACTCAGCTCAAGGGGCTCCCAGGGTTTACAAAGGCCAGGCAAGAGGCTGCAGAGATGGGGAAGTAGGTTTTGCTGAGGTTCCACTGACTATAAAAGCCCCTCGCTGTTTTAGCCAGCCCTGTCCAAATGGCGCTGTCTGAACGTAGTGATGCTCAGCATGATTAGTATGTGTTCTCTAGTATGTGCGCCTGTAAGCAGTGTGGCACTACATTGCAGTTACTAAGAGCCACATGGGTGTTGTTGGCTCCCGGGGCTTATTTTCTCACAGAGGAGGCCCTCCGCTGAAGATTGGGAGACACCATCCACAAGTTCATGAAAAGCGCAACTTGGATGACCTCTGACCTCTGACCTTAAGGTTCCTTTGCAGAAAGTGGATCATGTCACGTTCTGTGAATACACTGTTCTGCAGTTTGTAGCTTGACATCTTGCAAACTATGTTTTTTTTAAAAATATAATAATTCACTATCTTTGACTGACACAATTTGGTGATGATTGATTGGTTTAAACATTAAAATAGTTTAAACACTTGAGGTAATATAAAATGTCTTGTTTAGTGAAGATGGACACACAGATTGCTTGGGCAATCAGTTTTCTGAGCACTGTAGTGTCTTAATGAGGGTTAATCTCCCCAGCAGCTGAGAGAGGGTATTTATCAGGAACAATGCCCTGGCTAATGACAAGTAAGGCCATGCAGAGTATCCCAATGGACAATGTCAATAGGCTGAATAAAATATGCATCCAGGATAATAATATAATTAATACCGGTAATAATCATATCAGAATATAAACATAGTATTTTAGTATTTAGTATACATAATATTCAAATACAATAGTATTTTAATACCTATGGTCTCTCTCATTATGTAATTTATGACTGCTTCTGTTTGGTTTTGTTTTATTCATTGCTATTTTGCTGTGTAAAGATGATGCACTTTTTCCTAATGTGTGGTGTTTTGTTTTGTTTGTTTACAGTTTTGATACATAACTTTCTTTGCAACGCATCAGATGCTTGTTTTTTAACATTATAATTATGCTTTTTTGCTATGTCCATAACAAGGAAATAGTAGTAAGTGAATGCATTGCAGCTCTGCAGTCCCTTCCTCCCTCAGGGCAAGCTGAATATTGAGCAGTGGCTCGACGGCTGGGTCACCAGAGGGTCACCCACGGGCAGAGGGACAGGCAGAGAGACTGAAAACAGTGTTGGCTTCTAACATTAGCAATGTTGTCTGCTTGCCAGGTCCTAGAATGTGTTCATTTGCAAAAGCTCAGGCCATTATCGACCCCATTATGAATAGCACATGCACCTCTGAAAAACCGCACAAAGTTTGATCCTAATAATAACTTGCTCTGTAAAACATAACACTATCCATTCACATTTACAAATTAAGAGCTCTTATTTTTACCCCTCAGATACCATGAGATAAAAGAAGATTCAAACAAGCACCAGTTTTGCTCTTTTTTCATCATATTTATACAAAGGCCGCCGCTTTCCTTTTCTTCAAATGAAAATGTGGGTGTGCAAGAGATTCCGACAGAATGGCTATTAGCATAACAGGGCCCACATCCTACATTCATTTATAAGAACACACTTTTACTGAAACCGATATGCTGCAGTAAAAACGAAATAAAGTTGTGTAGATTGCAGGAAGAGGCCATTAAGCTTTTGACTGGATAATAAATTCCCAGTAGTAACACTACCAAACGTAATAGCAATTAAGCTCATCTTATAAAATATTTAGACACCTTACTTGGAGGTCTGGCATAAATTAGCACGACAGCAGTTAAACATGGAAAGATGAGTCAACATCATACCAGTAAAAATGCATGCCTCTGTCATCCTTGGATGCAACAGCAACCATCTCAAGCTTTAAGCCTTATGAGATGCGTACTGTTCAAAGCTTGCTCCAAAAGAACAAAGGGGCAGCTGGATGCCTTAAACTCCTCTTCTTGATTACAAAAGACCCGCTTTTGAAAGTGGGGTCTGTGTTCATTTTTCATCCCTTTTCTTATGCTAATTCACTTTCTGCCATACTTATGGTGATGCTTGAAAGTGTGTGAACCCCTTGTGCAATCATAGAAATCTAGAGTTTTTAGCACAAAATCTTGATTTAATCAGAACCTTTTATTTTCTTAACTGAAATACACGGTTTATACTTTTTCATACATTTTTAGAGGAGATAAATAGTAGGATATAGTAGGGTAAACATATGGAAAAAAGAATTAGTGAAGGCGCAAAAATAAGTTAACCTCTTGTTGCCTTAGTTAAATCAAGTAGGTAAGTAGAATCAGGCAGGTATATAATTGGGTACCAAGTTAACCAATCAAAGGTCAGATCTTTAGGAAAGAGTTTTGGTGGCACTCTCATAAATACAGGTAAGAAACCTGGTCAGTTTGGTGTTACCCATACAGGTGAAGGCAAAACACACCATGCCGGATATAAAGGATATAAAATCATATCAAAAAGACTTGGGCTCCATCAGTCCACTGTGAGACAAATAATATACTAATGGAGAGCGTTTAACACAACACCGACTCTGCCTAGAAGTGGGCATCCTTCTAAAATATTACCAAGAGCCACAAGAAAAATAATAAATCAAGTAAAAATAAACCCATGAATAACATCCAGGGATTTATAAGCCTCCCTCACTACATCTGATGTCATTGCGCTTCCATCAACAATAAGAAGAATGCTGAATAGAACTGCAATGCAAGGGTAGCCAGGAAGAAGCCTCTGCTGTCTAAAAAGATCTGGGGCTGCTTGACTTCCTCTGGGCCTGGATGATTTGACATCATTAACCATGAACCATGAATTCTGAGAGATATCAGAGAATTCTTGAACAGAACATCAGGCCATCAGTCCAAGAGCTAAAACTTGGAGTAAAGTGGGTGTTCCAACAAGACAATGATGTAAGGAATTCGAGCAAATCTACCAAAGAATGGCTCAGGGGAAAGAAGTTTTGTGTTTTGGATTGGGCAAGTCAAAGTTCTGACCTAAATCCAATCGAGATGCTGTGGCAGGACCTGAAGTGTGCTGTTCATGCCAGACAGCCCTCAACCCTCACCGAGTTGGCTGGGTTCTGTAAGGAGGAGTGGGTGAAAATCCTTCAAAGAAGATGCCAGAGTCTGATTAGTGGCCATAGGAGATGTTTGCTTCAAGTGATTGCTGCTAAAGGAGATGCCACAAATTATTGATTGAAGAGGTTCACATATTTTTGCACAAAAGTATATCTGACTTTTTGTTAAATAAACCAGTTTTGTTAAATTAACAATGAAAATATATCATATTTCTTTGTGTGTGTCCGTTAAATGTTCAATTCTGAATTGAAGCATGTTGTAATTAAATTTAATTTAGGGCTGATGCGTTACCTGAGGGTCTCTGTGGAAATCAAGCTGTCATCTGCAGATAAACTCCTTTATTAACCTCCATTTTTTCTGTCCACAAATTATATCACATAGAGATGGGAAAATCAATATTAGTAAGCGAGTTTTAACAATATATGCTACAAGTCCTATGACAAATAAATTGAGATAGTTTAATTTGTCATCATGCTTTGCAATGGACTTCATTGTCAAGAATACAAAACCCTTTGGACTTTTTCAATCACATAGAGATAATTCGACCACCCTGAGTGCAATAGCATTTCCAGCTCTGCTGTGCCGATGTGCTTTGCAAGTTGTACTGAATTTCTTAAATTATAACTACAGTGTACTGACGTTACCAGGGGTCACATTAACGTACACTTATTCAATATTTATTTAATGAGTATGAAGCCAGTAGAACCCAATTTGTCAGCGCAAATAACAGACAAACACAACTTTTGAAATATGTCACGTTTATTGATCAATTTGAAATATCAAAATATATCAATTGATGCTCTGTAATAAAGTCAATTATCAAAGTGCTGAATATGAAACTAAGTAAAAAGTCCAGAAATTAAAGAAACAACAATAATAATAACTGCAATAAACTGAACAGGGCATTGTTGCTGATAACTGCAATAAACTGAACATTTTGTGTTCAACAAAGTGTGGTTATTCGTAAGGTCCGGAGACCATACCAACAAGTGGTTAATATCACGTGTATTAGTACCTGTTAGTACATCATTAACACATGATAGTGATTAATTTAGTTAAATAATGTATCTGGTAGTGATACATTAAAGAAAAGGGGATGTTTCTTTAAATATATTACAAGTAAGTCAAGTTAATAAACATGCATTGCAAATCAAATAAATTCAATAAGCACATGTTACGACGATATGAAATCCTATTTGATGCTAGTGAAGATAGCAAAAGTTAATGACACCAGGAGGACCAGCCTTGGATCCACATTGCAGCTCGCCAGCTGGGTTAGAGAAGGTGAAATTCCAACTCGATACACATCGTTTCACAGGAGACCGGGGCGCGAAGGGACTAGCGTGGGCTAGTTGCAAATCTTGGGACTGTTTATCTGCCATTGAGTGGGTGGCACAGCGGGACTCTCTCAGAACATGTGAGAGAAGTCCTTTTCACATTGTCCAGGCAGCAGAACTTTCTCGGAACAAGTGAGAAGTCATTTCCATCTATGGCTGCAGGACTCAACACTGGACCAGGTCGTGGAGTAGCTGGCCCAGGTGAACTTTCCTGGAACACGAGAGAGAAGTTTCTCCACAGGACTAGATGCAAGAGCTTGCAAGGTACATGATTCAGGAGCTTCCTCAGCTGGACTCAAGATGCTTCTCGTCAGAAAGCGGCTGCCACCTGCGCAGGATAAGTGTGCCTTCTCAGGACAGCTCTCACCCTCTGAGCTGGATTTGGTGTGTGTCCTGTCAGGAAAGCTCTCACCCTCAGCTCTGTGTCGAATGTGTGTTTTCTCCTTATACAGCAAGATCAAAGGGGACTGACATCCACACCAACAGTTGCGCCATCAGGTGAACAAATTGTCATCCCCAGGATTGTCCCCGAGTGGGACCTGGAGATTGTGTTTGAGGATTTACAACATCCCCCCCTCCTTTGATGTTCATCTCTGGGAAGTTTCAGGCAACAGGATGTCATCTAAGGCCATGTCCACACTAATATGGACAAATTTGAAAACGTGTCTTTTTTTGGCCTTCCGTCCACACTAAGCTTGTTTCGCGTTGCAGTATAGACGGGAAAGACGGAGGCTTTCAAAAATGCTGATGTATGATTGTCATGTGATCCAGGCTGTAGCCAAAACATTCATGCGCTGTTCTCTCTACTATTTAATTTGATTGCTTTATAAAACATATCTTTGTATAACGTACAAGCAGCATTCCTACGTAAGAGGCAAACCGCTTTGCTTTTGTCGTCAGATTTTGTCTGTTTGTCTCGTGATTTGGACATTTTGAGAATCTTAAATTACTTAAGAATCTTAACTAAATTATTAGAACACTGCTTCTTCGCGCTTGTAAACAAAATGCTTTGAAAATTGTGTAAACCTGCTCCGTTGCTGCCTCAGGTTTCCAGCGCATGCCCATTAAAGAAATGTAAGCGTTTTGGGCGTTTCAGTATGGACAACCAACTTTTAGAAAACGTGAAAACGCTAGGGTGGACGGAAAACATTTTGACATGACACATTTTTTTTTAGATGTATCCGCATTAGTGTGAACATGGCCTAAAGCACTGTTCTTGTTATTCTGAGGTCATTAGGTTTCTGTTCCCAAGAGATAACAGTCACAATACAACAGGGCCCTGCATGTGCTACAACTGGTTGCAATGATTCTTGAAAAGAATACATTTGATAAGCCGCACTCTAACAGCAAACCTGGCCTTGTATTCTCCTTCATGTTCCTGAATGCATTATCTTACAATTGCAATTTACAATTTAGTTATTTGGCAGATGCATTCATCCAAAACAACTTAAAAAATTGCATTAGTATGGCTATGGATCATTGCAAGAGCTATCGAACAGTAAGCTACAGTCTAATTACCTTCGTTGACGAAATTCTTAAAAGGTGAGGTTTCGGTCTCTTGCGGAAGACAGATAGGTAGAAGGTCATTCCACAAGGGCAGGGAAGAGGCAGGGCCACGAGGAGCAGCTACCGGGCATACAGAGAGACAGGCGAGCCAGCTGGCCAGAGGAGGCCGATTGGAGAGATCTGGATGGGGTATGCAATGTGATCAGTGAACTGTGAACGGTGAACAGTGATTGAAGGCGTTTTAGTATCATAATTTCTACCCACCCCTCTGTCTTTCTCTGGGAGTGTGTTGCCTTAAACAGGAGGCATCGCTTACCATAGTGAATATTGAAAGTGATAATTATGAGCATTTTTATCTTATCTTAAGATTTCAAAATGATGACAATTTGGGAGACCAAGGCTAAAGCCCTACTGCTGTAACCAGCCCTTAAAAGACAGAATACTTAAAGGATATTAAACTAAGGTTGCGTTAAGATTATAAAGATTTGATACCAAGACACAAACCTGGTAGATCTAATCCTCTGTCTGGTGTGCTTTATGTGGAGAGATTGAGATTCTGAGCTTCAATTGTGACAATTTAAATGGCTCCATATTTGTTTATAATGGATGATAACATTATTCATTTCAAATGCCTTCTTTAAAATAGAACACCTTCAAATACTTGTTTCTGCATGTATTTATTTTGGACAGATTTTTCTGTACTCAGATGAATTGCACTGAATAACTGTTTGCGAGCCCGCAATCAGTTGGAGGTGCATTGGTCCCAAAGGCGGTGTCCCAGCTTGCTATTCGGAAGCACATTCACCCTGGCAACAAGCTACCTTGTAGACGGGCAGTGTTGTAGAATGGGTAGAGGTTGCAGGCTTGATTCCCAGGTGGGAATTTACAATTGTACCCTTGAGCAAGATAGTTAAATACCCGATGTTCAAAATGCTTGGGATTTTTTTCATTCAGAATTCACAAAAGTGGTGGACAAACATGCTCCATGGAAACTATCAAAAGTTAAGGGCAAACACTTACCATGGATCAGTTCTGAACTTATATCTCTTTTTAGGCAGAGGGACAAAGCATGGGCAACATTTCGTCAGACAAAGAAACATGCTGACTGGGAATTGTACAGACATTTAAGAAACATTAGCAAAACTCAAGTTCGTAATGCCAAATCAAACTATTACAACGAATGTCTTAATAATCATTTTAAAAACCCTAAACAATTTTGGAGTAAAATGAAAGACATTTTTAATACATCAGATAAATCTTCTGTAAGTCAGTTAAGAGTTGGCGATACTTTATTGTATGATCCCTTACATATTGCAAGTGCATTCAGTCAGCATTTTTCCTCTGTCTGCTCTAATTTAATTTCAAACACTACACACATAACTTCTAATGCCATTTCATCTTGTCCCAGTTTTTTTCATTTTAATACAATTACTCCTACTGATGTTTCCAATGCCATTCATGATTTGAAAGAGAGTGGTGGTCCTGGGCTAGATGGAATTGAACCAAAATTTATTAAATTAGCATCCCATATTCTAATTTTTCCACTGGCTGATATGTTTAATCTCTCATTGTCAACATATGAAATGCCTGTAATCTGGAAATCAGCACGCATTACACCTCTTCACAAAGGAGGTGACGCACTAGATCCCAACAATTATAGACCTATCTCAATTATGTGCTCCATTGCCAAATTATTTGAAAAAATTATTTTTAATCAATTATCACATTACCTTAATAGTAATAATATCCTTTCTCAACACCAGTTTGGTTTCAGATCTAACTTTTCCACAACTACTGCTCTCTTGAATTTCACCAATGATGTTTTCTCTGCTTCTGATCGGGTCATCTTACAGGAGCAATATTTGTTGACCTCACCAAAGCCTTCGATCTTGTCGACCATTACCTTCTGTTGGATAAGCTCCATGCCATTGGGTTTTCCCATCATGCCCTAATGTGGTTTAATTCATATCTCCACAACAGGAAGCAATGTGTTGTTCTTAAAGGCTGTAAATCAGATCTACTTACCCAGCAGAGAGGTGTGCCTCAAGGATCCACTTTAGGACCACTTCTTTTTCTATTTTCATTAATGATCTCCGCGTATTTTTTCTGACTGTTCTGCACAATTATATGCTGATGACACTATCATTTATGCCTCTAACGCTTCCATTTCACAAATTCAAGAGTCCCTGCAATCTGACTTTGATATTTTTCAGACCTGGTTATTAACTAATAAGTTACTACTTAATCAAACAAAAACATACTCAATGCTTTTGGGTGTGCGACAGAACCTCAGTTCCAAACCGAATTCTTTGGTACTGACCTATAATGATGGTAGAGCTCTTGAGATGGTTGAAAGATATAAATATCTTGGTGTGTGGATTGACTCTGCCCTTACCTTTAAACCGCACATTGATCATGTGACTAAAAAGGTAAATTTTGGTGTTGGTGTTCTGTTTCGCTCCAGGCATTGTTTTTCATTTAATGTTAGAAAGAGGCTTATTTCACAACTAGTTCTACCAATAATTGACTATGCTGACATTGTTTACCAGAATGCTTCCAAAACTGATCTCCAGTCCCTTAATGTCACATATAACAGGCTCTGTAGATTCATACTAGGTTGTTCCTTTTTTACACACCATTGCACTATGTTTGACTTACTCGGGTGGCTTCCTCTTGATAAGAGGCGTCAATATCATTGGTTCCAATTTATTTTTAAATGTATCAATTTCAACTATCCGTATTGTCTTAAACAACATTTTGTTCCCTATACATCTAATTATTCCCTCAGAAGCTCTGACCAGTCTCTTTTTACAGTCCCCTCTGTTTCCAAAGATGTTGGCAAAAAAGCTTTTATGGTTCGGGCTCCCTCAGATTGGAATAGGCTACCCATAGATATTCGTTTGCTGACATCTTTTTGTGTATTCAAAAATGTTATTTTATCCTATCTCAAATCGGACTGTCGATGTTTCCAGTGATACAATTCAATGCATTTTTTTTTTTTTTTTTTAATTTTAATTTTAATTTTTAATTTTTAATTTTAATTATGACTAGGTTGTAAATTGTTTTTCCTGTCTGTTGTTGTCTGTCTTGTTTGTCACTGTTGTATCTTGGATTGTATTGTTTATGTTGTGATTGTTTGTTTGGGACCCCCTCTAAAACGAGATGGTTCATCTCAAGGGGTTTATCCTGTTTAATAAACAAATTTCAACTACTAGTTAACCTGAATTGCTTCAGTAAAATATCCAGCTGTTTTTTCGTACGTAATGAAAATGCTTGCTGCGTAAGTTACTTTGGATAAGGGCGTCTGTTAAATCCTCTAAGCTCTGTTTGCGTTATTCAGATACTGTTAAGGAGGAGGGTGGAGCTAGATGAATGGAGGGTATAGCTGAACAAGGGGCCGTGGCGGTGTGGAGAGGATTGAATAAGCGTGTGGTAGGAACCAATTAATTACCCTCTTTTCTGGGAGCGTACAGAAATCACGTCTCTGCATCTTACCACGAAGGCGCTAAGGGAGTATCTTACTCCTGTCCTTTTTCCGTTTTACTTATTTAAACAGCCGTCACTTTTAAATGCTTCTAAAATGACCTGCTAACTGTACAAATGAACTCGGTCGGTTGGGATTCTCACCACACTGCGCTCCCCCTCTCCATGTTTCTGTCTGGCTGGATTAATGATTTATTTAACAGACGGCATCTCATTTTACTCCCACCATGCAGTCTCCCGAGTCGGCATTCAAATGTGTTTGCCCTAGTCTGCTGCAGAGAGGCAGTCCAGTCTGCAATGGATTAGGGATGGCCCAGTGCTCTGTCCATGGCGAATACTTCAATGCAGTTCATCAGTGCAGCCAAAGAGACAGGTTTTAGAACAGTCATACTAAGAGATATTTTAGGCATGTCATCCTGAGAGAGATTTTAGGACTGCAGTGCTAGTGGGGACTCACATAGCTTTGTGTTGTTACTCATCCGCCCCCCCCCCAGTACAAAATCAAAACAAATACTTTCTTTTACCGAGTATTCTTCAAGACATGGCGTTAATCTCAGTGTTGAGTAACTGCACAATTGTGGTTTTCATGTCCAGGTTTTAGGATTGTGTAACGGCCTTCAGGGAATCTGGCAGGCAGTACAGTAAATTACTGCAGACAGGGTTGCATTTGCAATATACACACATCCATCACTGTAATATAGCTGTCTGCACGCACCAATTAGCGCGTCCATTTTTACTGACATTATAAAATAACAATATTTTATATGCATTAACATTTCCATGAAATTTATTTAATGCTTTTCCACCCCCATCCCATTTACCACCACAATTAAAATGTGAGCTCGGTGATAGGGATGACCTCATCTTTAGATGACAAAGCACACAGGTAGAGACAGACAGAATGACTGAGAGCTAGAGAGAGAGAGTGTGTTTGTGTGTGTGTGTGCGTGTGTGGTGAAATATGGCCCTGCTCCCTATGGAAAATAAACATGAACAACAAAGGATCATAATTAAGGCCCATTATCTGAACTACTATGTATGGGTAAACTAATACACAAACAGTCACACTGGACAAAGATGAGTGAATGCTCAAGATGCAACTAATGCTGACAAGCAAATCTTCTGCCAGGAGAAGTGAATAGGGATATTGCGCTGGATTATAGCAGGTTACTTCAGGCTTTAACAGATAAAAATACAACTAAAGCACTGTCTTACTCTCCTTGGTCTCAGCTCATCTTGGCAGCTTCTACAACCTTCGGTTAAGGTTTAGATAAATATCACGTACAACGCTGAATAATTCCCCAGAGTAAGAACAGCAGAAGTGATTTGTCATCATAAGTAAAAACATATTTTCATTATACTGTCAAAATTCTGATTTCAATATTTTCTCAAATTCAGTGGCCTGTGATTAATATTTTCATGGTATCTGTTTTATAAAACAGATAGTTCTGGTTCATTTAATGCTGAAGTCTGATTTCTCATGCAGCAATTAGCTGCTTTTATCAAACCTGCTATATTCTCCAATTGGCACACCCATGACGTGTTTTACCTGCTATTTTGTAAGTTCCCAAATAAATATCAATAACCATAAGCTAGGTGCTACTTCAGAAGTGTTAGTGTTGTAGTACATAACATAGCTTTCTACATTAGCTAGATAGTCAGCCTACTACTAACTAAGGCTGATATATGCCGGGAAACTTAAGTTACATAGCTTCCGGGATGAAGCTTTCAAAGCCATTCATTTTCAATCGGACACAAACTTTCCTTCATCATCAAAAAAATGCTTTGAGGCTGTTCTTTGAATTATTTGCTGTTAATAAATCCCTGTCATTAAGGAATTGAGTGATCACCGTAAAAGTAAAATGTTTAAATTAATATTAAAGTACAACTTCCATGAGAGCACAACATTTGATGCAGTTGTAGTTTAATTTTGTACTTCTAATGTTGATCAAGGAGCACCTCCGAGACATTTTTTCAACACATGTAACAATTGTTATTTTCTTCAATAGGGTGAAGGAAAATTTGCTTCTCATTGAAAATGAGTGGGTTCCGGTGTGTTGCTTCGTTTCTAGGATTGCTGATGATGACGCACCAGCTTGACTTTCCCAGAATATTAGCTAGCCAGCTCCAAACTCAACTCTCAGAATGGGGCTTTCTTTTTGTTTCATAGCAACCATGTCATGTTTGCCCTGTTGAGGTACTTTATACTCTGGCAGAAGGATGAAATCTAATTAATTAACTTTTTAAATAACAATATTAAATCGAGTCCTTGTAATTATTTTAAATATGTAGTAACCATTTTATAAAAGCAATAAGGCACCTAGGGCTGTCACGGTATGACATGTTCACGATATGATGATCATAATACTCAATATCACGTTTTTTGTTATATCATGGTATCAGTTTTTAAGCTAAAAAAGGTATCGCACAAAGTTTAGAACTCGATCTGTTTATTGTATGGCTCTGCAGTTATATACCATTTTAATAGAAAAATAAAACAAAAAATGCAACTGAATATAGTTCACTCCTTGTAATTGTGTTTTACAATTACGCTCCTTGTAATTGTAAGATAATCAGAAATCTTCACCCTGTCATTGTCATGTCAGTTAGGGCTCTGATGATTTCCATCAAATGTCTTCCAAGTATTCTGTAAGACATTATAGCCTTTCTATATTTTCTTTGCCACTGATACATGGCTTTCCGAAGCAATTCTGAAAATATTGAGTCTGTAATTAAAGTTATAAATGTTGTGATATGAGGCAGTGGATAGCACTGTCGCCACACAGCAAGAAGGTCCTGGGTTCGAATCCCAGCCAGGGGCCTTTCTGTGTGGAGTTCTCCCTGTGTCTGTGTGCGTTTCCTCCAGGTACTCCGGTTTCCTCCCACAGTCCACAGACATGCACGTTAGGCTAATTGGAGAGTCTAAATTTGCCTGTAGGTATGAGTGTGTGAGTGAATGTTGTGTGTGACCTACGATGGATTGGCGATCTGTCCAGGGTGTATTCCTGCCTCTCGCCCAATGCATGCTGGGATACAGTGGGATAGGCTCCAGCCCCCCACGACCCTGACCAAAAATAAGCGGGGTTAGATAATGAATGAATGATGAATGTTGTGATATGATTGTCAACCTCACATTCACTGTAATGTTAAAAAAAATCTGTCTATTACTAGCAGATAGCTTTCTAGTCAGTTGAATTAAGCAAGCTAGAATGTGTTCGGGTTTGTTTGATCATCAGTTCTGTTTTGCAAGTTCCCCTAGAGGTTTATGGGAAGGCCCAGTCAGATGCTATCATTAGCCACACAGCATATTATAAGCAAAAACATATATTACAGCATGTGAGGAGTGTTTACTGCCAAGGGTAATGCACTTTGTCCAATAGGGTGACCCCCATCTCCTGCCTGGATAACTGTCAAGGTGAGGTTATTCCAATATAGCAGTTATACTCTTTCATGTAATGGGAGGACTATAAAAAATATAAAAATGTGTATTCTGTTGTAACCTGGATTTGAACCCCATCCTCCAAACATAAATGCGGAAAATCACCCATCTCTCAGTGCAACGGCCCTCTAACAGCAAACAAATAAAATACTAAACGTAGGAAAGGAGCTTGACTGTAATCACACCCTGGTATGTCAACCACATGTCTGGTGGCATGCTGAACTGATCACACTACATGCAATCTTTTACCAATCTACAGCTCCATTTGCATAGGTAGTCCTGATGGGTGACAGAGACATGCTCTGCTTTACACTGGCACAATATCAGTTACCGAGCGCTTTGGGGCATCTGTTGGAGTAGGAGTTATTTGTGTTGCTGCTGTTCAAATATTATTTTTTGTCTGGGCGCTCTAGCATCGCTTCACCCCCCACCTGGGACGGTGTTATCATGGAGCCGGGGGGCGCTCAGGGGAACAAGGTGAAACCATTCTTGAAGAGCTTGTGTGTGGTGCAGAAATAATCTCTGTAATGTCCCATGGGATTTGTATTTGCAATTTGCCTCTACCCAGCAGGCACCGGGACTCCAGAGGGATCGCTGCTTTCCCACTTTCCATCAGAGGAGGGACAAAATAAAATACATTAGAGGAAGCCTGCACAATTTTCAGAAAGTCGTAAAAAAGGTAACAAAATGTAAAGCAGAGATTACAGGTGGAATAGTGGTCTCCAATGGACAGTTAGTTTGGGACATAAAGCCATTTCACATGCAGATCCACAGCAGTACAAGTAATTAAATACTTACTGCCAGCAGACTGACACTGAGGCGTGTTTCAATCAGGGACGTTTTTAAATGCCTTGAGCCGAATACTACTTCCACCAAATGTATGATTTTAACATTTTGTTTTTGCTTTACCTCAGATGTTTGACCATTAAACAGACAAAACAGAACATTGTTTTATTTTTAAAGGGCTACTGGTTTTGATGGCAAGAAATTACTTAAGATTAATTGATTCGCATCAGCGCATCAATAGGTACCAGGTCATGCCAGTTAATCCACAGGGTTTGGAGTCTGGCATTAACTTGTGTGCCGTACAATGTGGATGCATATATTCCCATGAGCAGAGGGTAGCATTTCAAAATGTCTTTCGAAAAGATTGTGTCAGCATTTCTGTCGTCAAGGAAATAAAGCGAATGAAGAAACGCAGATTGGATGCACTGCAAGGTAAAAAATACACAGTCTTAAAAATCAAAGGCTGCATTTTGTCCATGGGGAATCCTCATCTTGTGCTTTCACTAAACAACACTTTGTAAATAAATTACGTGGCTTACATTCAAACTGAACAGCTATATGTTGGCCAGAACGATGTTCTCATAATTTCTGATGATAAGCCGGCAATATTTATTATAGGTTGTCCAACTGGCCACTGGCACTGTTTCAGACAGTGTTAAGCTTGAGGGCCGGTACCCAGATGATGGGCTTGTGTCTCCATGGCAATGTGACTAGTGCAAGACAGAATGCTATTGATCCATAAATAAGTGGTTTTACAATCTTGCAGCTTTGTCGGCATCGATGCTGCCATGACATCGCCACAAAGGGCGGTACTCATCGTGTTGTCCACGATGTGGCTAATCATGAAGGGTCAGGATCATGTCACCTAAATCCAAGGTATCTTGTATGGCTGACATGTTAGACACCCTATGATCCTAGGGCCCTATGATTTCCCGGAATCCAGGGCCCGGAATCCAGACATAAAAATACAATTCACTGTTAAATGCGGAATTGCATGGAATTTGAAAGATTTTGTGCATAAAAAGTCTGCTTAGGTGGAAATATCAGGAATCTGATTTGGTTTATTTGTGAAATAAAACTGAGGAACAGAGAAACACATTTCCCCCTGTTTTGGAGTGGTATGTGTGGGGAGCGGGTCTGTGTGTTTGTATACGTTCACGAGGAAGTGCCAGTGGAAAAAAACAACATGTGGGTTGTTGAACAGAGGATAAACATGTCGAAGAAGCCATCTGAGACCAATAAATCCGCAAAAAAACTCAGAAACAGCAACTGTTCTGCAAGTTCTGTCAATACACCGCGATGACCATGTAAAACTGAAAACCCACCTTCGAAACAAGGATAAGCTAAATGTTGCGAGTTTACCCCTCCAAATTACCATACAAAGTGCAACAAAATCGTCAGATGCAAGGCGTAGGTTTGTTGAGGACTTTGTGGCTGTGTGCGCAGAGTCTGACATACCACCCCGTCCGTTCTTAGTTAAACATTGTAAATAGGGAGGAGCGTTGCCAGAGAAAGAAAGCAGCCTTCACCAGACTCATTTGCCACAGGGGTTTGAACAACACATGATCCGCGGCAAGAAAATGTCTGTTGTGGTTGTTGAAACGACTGACATCTGCGATTGCAGTGTTCTCAACATTGTGATAGGTGAGTGAGTCATAAAATATTAAAATCATTAGGTGCTGCTGTGTTCATAATTTGTATTGATATTGCTAATTGTAATGAGTAATATTATTGGAAGCACTTTATTTGATTTAAAATAACAATAAATTGTTATGTTTTCAGTTTTTAATGAATTCATTTGATTACAGGACGGCACGGTGGTGCAGTGGATAACTGGTCTCGGGTTCGAATCCAGGCCGGGGGCCTTTCTGTGCGGAGTTTGCATGTTCTCCCCGTGTCCGCGTGGGTTTCCTCCAGGTACTCCGGTTTCCTCCCACAGTCCAAAGACATGCACGTTAGGCTAATTGGAGAGTCTAAATTGCCCGTAGGTATGAGTGTGTGAGTGAATGGTGTGTGTGCCCTGCGATGGATTGGCGACCTGTCCAGGGTGTATTCCTGCCTCTCGCCCGAACGCATGCTGGGATAGGCTCCAGCCCCCCCCTCCCCGCGCGACCCTGACCAGGAATATGTGGCTTAGATAATGGATGGATGGATGGATGGCATTTGATTACATGCACTTTTTGATGATAAAAATGGATGACACTGTCAAAAAAACTGAATCCAGAAAAAAATTCAACGGATTTCCTAGGGCCCTATGATCCCTTTCTACATCAGAACTTTTAAATTAAACATTTCAGTTTAAGTACTGTGCTCAAGGGGGCAACCAATCTAGTATGCTACAGTACATGCCTAATTTAACAAGAGAACTGTAAAGACAGACACATATGAACTGGTTTAGCAAATGTCTTTGACTTATTAAAATAATACTATTATTAATTATATGTATTTTTTTCATCATTATTTTTTTTTATTTGTTTCAGACTTTTTCCTGTTTTTCTGTTTTTTTATTTCGATTTGCCCTTCCTCATGGACTTGCCGCCTGTCACTACGGGGCAGGCTAATTCCCAGAGGCCAGCAATGATCCGCCTCCTCTGAGACGGAACTCGCCCACCTACTTTCTAGAGACACCCTTCTTTCTTCTCGGCAAGCTCATGCCAACTCACCCAACCCCCTGGATCGGGGCTCCCAGCCAGGACCAGTCTGACCCAGTTGGGTTTCGAACCACGACTGCAGTAGGCAACTTGCATTCCCAAGCAAATCTTTAGACCGTTATGCTACCTGAGGCCCCCAAGAAAACTATTTAGAAAAATGTAGTTTAACAAGTAGTTTTTCTCCAAAAAGACATGTTACAATTATTCACACCCCTAATAATTATTGCAAATAAAATGCAACATAAATCGGCATTAACATGCACATTTTTGACTTTATGTTTCGCTGGCGTATAAAAATGAGGCATATAAAATCCATTTGTCAAACATCATCATGGAGAAAGACAAAGAACTCAAGAAAAGACGAGACAAAGGGTTGACAATCGCATCACCATGGTTACAAACAAATAAATAAAAAACATAAGACAAATCCAAGGGCCACAGTTGGAGATACAAAACCTGGTTGCACCTTGGGGATACATAGTCTCCAAATCTACCATCAGATGCCACCTCTATGCCAACAGGCTTTTTGGGGAGGACAATCAACAAAAGTAAGCTTCTGGAGTTTCCTAAACGGCATTGGACTCCGATTGGAACTGAGTATTATGGTCAGATCAGACAAACATTTTGTAGTGTCATCCTTGCGAGGGGAGGATGTAAAAAGTACTGGATAATTATGACACCTATCTTTTGGGGAAAAAAAGATTACTTGTTAATCAAAATCATAAAATATAAAATAATATAATTTCCACATTTTTAGCATACAATATAGCTAGCTCATTACCTGTATTGTCTATTTTATACAGCATCTTTGCTAATCTTTAATAAGTGTGTGAATAATTTTGTATGGTATTGTGTATATTTTATATATATATATATTTACACACACACACAGGGGGTAGACAAAATAATGAAGACAACAAATGAAAAAGTCTACAAATGTGTTTCATATTAATGTCAAAATTAGTTTCTGTTATAAAAGACATTTTAAAATCATCGCTTTAATATGGGAGGTTCTAAAGCAACATGACAGATCTAATATATTTTGAAAGAGGTCAAATAGAACATGTATACTTGTTTAAAACTTCCTGTAAAGAAAATAAAAACATTTTAAATTATTAACCTTTTCCTTCCCAGTGTGACAGGTATGGTATGCAGCGGCCAATGCATACCTATCTCTGTATTGCTGCACTGATCTCTTGCGCGAACAATGATTGATCATCCCATGTATTAATGCACATCTTGTAAGTCGCTCTGGAGAAGAGCGTCTGCTAAATGCTTGCAATGTAAACAAAATGTAAATGTACAATCCAATATACACGTGTCTGGCGAAAGCCCAACACTACCTTACTGTTTAAATAGCAGGCTACATTACTACTAAGTATAGTAAGTACTTTAGTGATACATTTACCTGTTTAAAACAATACATGAATTGTTTAAAACAGGAAATAATCTTTGGCTGTCTGCAGGGGGAGGGGGCAGGGTGAGCCGGCATGAACTCGCTGAGAAGCGCGTACCGGTGTCTCCAGTGGGTGTCACCATGTGGGTGGGCGAGTTTGCTGCCCTTGGAGAATTCGCTTGAACAGGACGTCAGGCTATCAGTCCGTGAGCTAAAACTTGGCGGAAAGTGGATGTTCCAACAAGACAATGAGCCGAAGCATTCAAGCAAATCTGTCAAAGAATGGCTCAGAAGAAAGAAATACGTTTTGTGTTATGGATTGTCCAAGTCAAAGTCCTGATCTAAATCCAATCGAGGTGCTGTGGCAGGACCTGAAGTGTGCTGTTCATGCCAGACAGCCCTAAAACCTCACCGAGTTGGCTGGGTTCTGTAAGGAGGAGTGGTTGAGAATCCCTCAAAGAAGATGCCAGAGTCTGATCAATGGCTATAGGAGATGTCTTCGCTGCTAAAGGAGTTGCCACAAGTTATTGATTGAAGGGGTTCACATATTTTGCACACAAGGATATCTGAGTTTTTGTTAAATAAACAAGTTTTGTTAAATTAACAATACAAATATATCATATTTATATGTGTGTCCTTCTTTTGAGATATCTTTGTTAAGAATTGAGGTTTACATAAAGATTTTATAGGGTTATTTTTCTATAATCTATGAAAATAATGACCATCCCCCTGCAGGGTTCACAAACTTTCAAGCATCACTCTAGTTGTTAACTAGCTAGCCAGCGAGATAAATAGATTGCTGGAACCATGTGTAAATCAGGTTTAATGTTATGACTATGATTAGCTCTACACGATGCCATTTCCCTCTAGTGGTGTTGAGAATGGACAACTTAATTGAAATAAGCAAAACAGCAGAGCTCACGTTAGTAATCTAACAGGAACGGCATATTGGATAGAATAGCGAGCTAAAAGTAACAAGGACTTCTGTGCTGGACAAGGCAATGCTTTCAAACAAATGTTCTAGAAGCCTACTAAATGTCAGCATTCCCATGGCGAGCTACAGAGTGATGATGGCGCGGCTATAAAAATGTTAGAAGTATTTGTTCGTTTACGCCATTTTTGAGGGCATTAACCTACGGCTACTGTGAAAAAAAACATTCCGATATACTAACTGAATGTAAGACCAAATTAAATTAACATTGATCTTGAACATTGCAAAATTAAATACATTTAAAAATTGCAACTGTGGATACATATTTTTGAGGTGATTCAAATTTTCATCATTTATGATCATTACAACCATTGTAGCGGGGCACAATACTTCAGCGTAGTGATTGTTGCCAAGCAGCTTCAAACATATTGACAAATAGACAAAGACAAATAGACAATAAATCATTTCGAATTCGGTTCTCTCCTTGGAGTAGCGGTAGTCTTCTCGCCGTTCACTTGGGGGCCCGGGTTCGTATCTCACCGTTTGCCAATCGTCATAGGCCAGGGCTGGACAATTATAGGATCTCTGTCCAATCAAAACCCTGTGCTGTGGCATTAGCAATGGTGACAATGCAAACAACCGCTGAGCAATATTATCGTTGGGTCTCCCAGGGTAGAGAACTTTTTATTAAATCTAGATAATTGCGATTTACGAAGGGAAGTTACCACTAGCTATACAATATGATAAAAGTAATACAATAGTTCATGTTTTTCACTACTTTAACTCCAGCATTAATCCATCATTAAACTATTGTATATAAATATATTATATTTTTTATAAGCATCATTCTAAATAATCAATTTTAGCTATAGCCTCAGAATATATGACTTTATTTTATACACATACTATGTATTTATAACACGTCGTTTTAATAAAATTCACCTTATTGGATCGTCTATTTAACTCTACCTTCTATCAAATAAACATTGTTCATATATAAATAAATAAAAAATAAAAATGCTAAAATCAAATGAAAAACTGAACTTCCATGTTCACAGCAAGTGATCCAGTGGGGGGGGGATCCGTAATTTCACAGTGCCTCATATCAATGACGACAGTTATCCCTCTGAGCTAAAACCCAACATATAGTGTGTCTCCAGTGGATGTCTCCGCCTCCTCTGGCAAACTGACTGTTCCATCCCTCCGGGCGCCCAGCACCCACTCCTCGCGGTCTCGCCTCTTCTCTGTCCTGACCCCTCGGTGGTGGAATGATCTTCCGTACTCACTTGCGATCTTCCGCAACAGACTCAAAACCCACCTGTTCAGACTCCACACTACCACTGAATTCTGTACATCTAGCCAATTGTCATCACCACTGCCTACATGTCTAATACTGCTTTTGTTTGGTTCCCAAATTGCAGGTGTGTCAGCCACAGAAATGGCATGTGCCAAGGGGAACAGTGTCGAATCATGATGGCAAACACCAAACAAGAAAAACTACATCAGAAAGGGGAACAGTGGTCACAAGTCAAAGCTCACTGACAGGGATAGTTGCAAAAAAACACAAAACAACAGCCTCAATAATGACCAGAGAACTGAATCTACACCTCCGTGGCCCAATCTCAACAAAAACTGTACATTATGAGCTTCATTAAGCTGAGAGTTAAGGTAGGGCTGCCATTCATAAACCGCTTGTAACCAAGACCAATGCGTAACAACGCATGATCTTTTACTCTTTTTCCTACATTTAGATGGAAAATGTATGAACCTTTCTCTTCCTGTTTTATAGGTATGCATTTGTCTACGATGGCGTCTGTTGTATTGTTGCTGTGCTGATCTCTTACTTTAGCTGTGATTATTCTTGCCATTTTAAATGCAATTATTGTAAGGAAAAGAGCGTCTGCAAAATGTCTAAAATGTAAAATGTGAATGGATGGGTTCATGCTTGGAGAAAACCAAAGAAAGCCTTCAATGCACATTGCCTGTTCCCAACTGTTAAACTGGGTGGTGGATGGACAGCCATCTCATGCAAGCCATTGAGTCTGATTATTACTGAAGAGTAAGAGTTACCAAACTACAACCAAGGAGTACAAAGGGATTTTAGGCGACCAGGTGCACTCTACATACTGTACAGATAAATAAATAAATAAATTCATAGCTGCATAAATATTGATACATTATATTTTCACATGGACATCTATCTGAAAGTACTATATGGTAAGTGCACCAGTTCAAAATGAAACATTTATGTTCCTTGAAATCATCTAATCGTTTAATATCCAAACATCTTGCACGGACATGAATTGTATTCGTGACTGAAAAACCCATAAAATGCATTTTATTATGTGCATATCAGTTAGACTGTGGAATATGCAAATACAGATCTTTATGGTTCCTCTAAAATATGAGCAATTAAATATATAAAAAAATAAATCTCTATTGTATTTAGAAGCCAAAGTTAATTAAACTCCTGTGAGAAGAAACATAGTTTATTCTAATTACAACTGTGAGGCTGACATAAACATCCTGATGATTAAAGGTGCGTGCTTTTAGAAAAGGAGAACAACCACAGCGCACAATAAAAATGAGCTTGTTTTTGAAGTCTGCCATCATTACAGCACTTTCATTCATTTTGCTTGAATAAAAGGCTGACCATAACTGGCATCAGATGCTTTACTGTCCTAATTTTCAATGCAGATAGATTCATTTCTGCCTTTAAAGGACTATCTATGCAAATGTATGTAATAATGAATAATATACATGCACAACACTATGGCTCAGATGCATTCACTTCAGAATTCACCACAATGTCTTTCACTTTGAACAATGGCTTGTTTTTTAGTTTTTTACAAAATTTCACAACAGTTATTCTCCACAGCAGCTATGGGTGACTGAAACATTGATGTCCTAATTATATGTGGCAAAATGCCAATTAAATGCATGATGACTACTGTGAGGTTAAGAGTTGTGAATACAGGGAACTGCTCTCAAATTGATTGTTCAGTCAGATGTATAATATTGAACCATTGGTTCCTCCTTACTCTCCCCTCCTTGTTCTCCAGGTTTTGTCATTACTCCAGTTTTGTGGCTGCAGGAACTGGCACCCACAAAAATGAAAAGTGACAGCTTTCTTGCACTGTCACATATTTCAAAACGCGATACGTCAAAAGGGAAAAATAAAGTTCTAAAGTGACAAGTGGCAAAATGAGCAGGCTACGTGGAGGCCCGAAGGTTTAAGTGAATTTGCACCAAATGGCAGAACAATGTGACGTGCCTAAAGGTGGATAAAATAGAAAAGTGTATGAGTCACATGCTGTTTAACACCCAGTTTCCCTGCTTCACGGGGCCCGAGCGCAGCCCATTTGCATTGCGTGAGGGAAGCATAGCACACCCTGCAGTGCTTCTCTTTGAAGCCAGTTCAGCACCGCGACTAGACTGAGGCATGTATCGATTGCTGCACAGCATACGTTTCTGTCCTGCTGGTCTGTATTTTATTCCTTCCCTGTGATTCTTCCTCTGGCTGTTACTTTGAAACGTATGACTTTATACCTTAGATCAATATGCGCGTTTTGTGATACTTTCGTACTTTCTTATAAGTTTCCCTAGATGCTTAATTTTCCACACCCACGCAATCGGTTGTGTAGAACTCAGCTTGATACTCTTGTATATTTTTTTTATTAAATCAAATTATTTTCTAGCAGCTGTATTATTATATTTATTCCACAGGACCCTTCACATGATATCTGATTGTTACACAGAGCGTAACAATATCTGAAGTGTTGAATTGATGTTTCACAACTATAGGCACCTGAAAGGTGGCTCTTATTAGTGACTAAAGAAATTACCATTTTACAGCTCAGTACAGTTGGTTCAAAGCTGAGCCGTCATAGACATTACTAGTCTACTCTTACATGTAGCTACTGGCAGCTGGAGAATCTGCAGTGTCGTATGATGCTAAACAGTGTTCAGTGTCCAGAAGCATTATTTTTACACAAATTCAAGACACTAATGCTCAGGGAATATTTTAAATAACAATTCCAGACAAACTGCAGTTCCCAGCAGGCTTAGCTCTGTCTGGAAGTTAAGGACCCTGGTACTCTACATAGTGTGGCATAACTGGGCTAGATGCTAATAGGATTGATTAAAGCAGATAGTGTCTGTGCCAGTTTATATAAATTACACACAGAGGGAATATACCTATATTCATGAGTTTTCACCTGTATGTGATTGACAACATTTTTATATCACATCTAAACAATATTTAATATTGAGATTTTATATTAGGGACTACAACAGAGATGATTTTTTACATTTTGTTTAGTTTTTTTACATATGTAAATCAGCAAATAAGAGCAATATTGAGGGGGAAAAGCTTTTTGTGGTTACCATCTAACTGTAATTATGTTACTTTACATGCTGATCTTGTTTAGCTTTTATTCAAGTAAAAGGAACTTTAACATGACTTTTACATACTGCACATTTTAAAATGTAAAATTAAGCCTTAAGATTATGCATAGACCAGTGGTGAGTTAACGTTTGCTTCATTAACACAAATGCCATTCATCACAGATATGACATTGCGACCGTTTGGAGAGTTCCACGTGACAGCGGCAGGTTGCGTCCTTGTCGATACTCCTAATGAACTTCACGGTATGATAAAACTCAGAAGAGAAAGGAAGTGATCGTTAATTCCCCTGACAGTCTCCAGCAGAGCCAGACATTCTCTCTATGTCTGCAGGTATTCCCAGCGCTGGGAATGTACTAGGCAATGTGTTAATGTGACCAAAAAAAATGTATGCGTTTGAGGATGCTGGTGCTTTCTAGTGTTTGCAGACCTGCTCTGAAATGTTAATGTACTCTATTTGTGTGTACACAGGGGGACTGGGGGTAAGAAGCAAGCTGAAGATGGATCAGGTATTTGTTTTTGTTTGGTTTCGTTTTTTCTGTCTTTTTAGGTCTGCAGGAAGGTGTGAACATCTTGTCTGGGTTGACATTTTGGCTGGAAATGTCAAAACATCCATGTGATGTTGAAAATGTATTTATAATTCTTCTCTGAGGTACATCTTTTTAAAAAAAATAGGCATATAGGTATCCTACTGTGTATATATAGTATATCAACAGTCAACTCCAAAATTATTCACACTGTTGATAAACAAAAATGGCAGCATAAAATAAACAATGCAGGTAATGAGCTATATTGTATGCTCAAAAAAATCCTTGTTCTATACTAATACATCTTATTTTTGAAAAAATGTCATTAAAAATATGAAAGAAAGATACCTAGAAAGATATGTCACAATTATTTGCACCCCTTATTTGCTGTAGTTTTAAAACAAAAACAAATCATGGAAGTGACACATTGACAAAATGTAGGCTATATATTTTAAGATCAATTCATTCAACAAAACATTTATACACCTTACAAAATTGTTTAGTCATTTGTTTTTTTCATTTATTGTGAATCACACACTCCATCATCAGATAATAGATATGAAAATTATTATTAATATTAGAATGAAATGCTAATATAATATTCACATTACACCCAAATTTAATGATTTTAGCATTTCAGACAATTGCACCTTCCTAGCTAGAACTAGAACAATCATCAAAACAAAGTGATTGATGGATGCTAGGTGCTGTGCAGAAATGTAGGGGTCCATTTCACAAAATAAATAGGCAGAATTGGCATGACTCGACAGACAACTACTGAATTAAACATCATCTGGCTGTATCTGACAGTTAACGGAAGAAGCGACTGTAACTTTGGTTGATTTGCGATCCTGCTTTTCAAAGGGGCATGGGGGTGTTGCACACATATCTATGGAACGTGAACAAACAGGCAACTGCATATCTTTAAGTACCAGAGTAATTTTAAGCCTACATATGGTAAAAAACACTGCTAGAAAACAAGAGCTATAAATAGGTTTCTCAAAAAACAAGACAGGGGATACTATACCTGAAAAGTATAACCAATGTAGGGATCTGATACGAAAAAATTAAATACATAGTAAACAATAAACACACAATTGTAAAAGTGCACTGCTGCTTGTGAAAAAAATGGTGCCTTTCTGCAGCATATGGTAATTAGTTTGCTTCTCGAAGCCTGCAAACTACTGTTCTAAGACAGAATCTTCTTACTATAATTATTATTCCAATTCTTCCGGACCCATTTCCGCCCACAGTTTTTAAACTAGATACCAAACTCTGCTACGATAAACTTCCCAACAACTATAAGGCTACTTGCATTTTCATGTTACAGACGGTTTCAAACTAACAACAAAATGTCCAAAAACGCACAAGCGGAAACTTAAAACGCCACGATACATCTGGTTTACAAACGACGTTCTCTATCTTGTTCACAGTTGAACACACGTAGCTAGCTAACAAAATACAGAGTCAATATTTTCATGGACGTCCAAATGAGGAAAAACAAAGGTACTTGGGAGGAACTAAACATTGCTTCTCTTAGTTTACCAGACCCGATATATCCTTTAGATCCAGCGTATTTTCTCAGAATCTGACAGACCTACCGGATAACTCAGCTAACGTTACTCAGCTAGGGTAGTTTGTATGCCTCCACTTATTTCCACTCTGGCAAAGTGTAACTAATTTTAATCCTTATCTAACTAGCTATCTATCTACTTATCCTGCCAATCTCCAATTATTGGTATGTCCCCTTGATTGTAGTAACAGGATAAGTAGCTAGCTAGCTAGATAAGGGTAAATGAAATGACTAGCTAATGACGAAGGAACGGTTACATCAGCTTTGAAAGTCCAAGCTTTACTTTGGCGAGCTATTTGGTTGGAATACATAATGTAGCTAACGTTCCCTGATAGGTAGCAAATATGGGTGATTTAACTGTACTCCATATTAACTAGCTATGTGAATGTGGCTAAATGAATGGAGAGTATGCACATCATAGTCATGTTAAAGCCAAGATAAGAATAGCTCATTGGCTTTAACTAGTCTAGCAACTAGACTCCCCATTTGTTTCTGTCCTCTTAGCACATCCCACCACGCAACAACACGACCCATAACAAACCTTTTGTGGATTCATAATTTATTTTAAAAGAGGCAGCTATATGGCCATATATCAGGGGTGGGCAAGGAGGGCTGTATCTGTTTCTGGATTTCATGCAAACTTAAGCCCTTAATTATATACATTTTACCTGCATTTATTTATAAGCTTATGAATTCCCACCGAAGACTGTTCGTGTGTCCCTATATGAAACGTTTTACTGTGGTTAATCAATGAGTAGATTGGCACTGCTGTACACAGCTAATTAGCTCATTGAGCCACGGTAACTGCTGGAAACAAACCTGCATACACACCAGCCCTGCAGGACTGGAATAGGTAGTTTACAGATGACGTCACGTCTCTTCACTGCTGTGGCTTGAACTCCATATGGTGGTCAAGTGTCATAGTCACACACAAAAAAGCCACATGCTTGCGTTGTTTATGGTTGTTCAAATCGATCTAACTGAGAAAGAAACATACGTTTTTATTGAGTACCAAAAGTTATTCTTCATAAAGGGGAAAAAATTACAAAACTACAAAAAAACGCAGGGAGATATGGCTGGCAAACCTGCGCCTTTCCTCTGGAAAGTATTAAACTTGTATTAAACTTCCTTTATTCTGTAACGTTAGCAGTTTTTTGTTGTAGCTTTGTTTCCCTGGAACTGAACAACAGTACAAAACGCCGGTGATGAGTTGACATGTTATGTTGCGTTGTTAGTTGTTGCTAACGTTAGTTTCTAGTTATTGATATGGTCAAAGACGTTGATATTTAATCTCTTGATAGAGCAAAGAAGAGCCAGGCTGAGGTTTGCTAAAGATCATCAGAAATACATTTATAAAAAAATAAATTGGACCGTAGAGCAAAGGACTGCAAAGATCACAAAGATTAGGACTGGTTGTCATCTCTGATGAGTCCAATTTTCAGCTTTGCCCAACACCTGGTCATCTAATGGTTAGACGGAGACCTGAAGAGGCCTACAAGCCACAGTGTCTCGCACCCACTGTGAAATTTGGTGGAGGATCAGTGATGATCTGGGGGTGCTTCACCAAGGCTCAGATGTGATCTCAGATCGGGCAGATGTGTCTTTGTGAAGGACGTGTGAATCAAGCCACATACAAGGTTATCCTGGAAGAAAACTTGCTTCCTTCTGCTCTGACAATGTTCCCCAACTCTGAGGATTGGTTTTTCCAGCAGGACAATGCTCCATGCCACACAGCCAGGTCAATCAAGGTGTGCATGGAGGACCACCAGATCAAGACCTTGTCATAGCCAGCCCAATCTCCAGACCTGAACCCCATTGAAAACCTCTGGAATGTGATCAAGAGGAAGATGGATGGTCACAAGCCATCAAACAAAGCTGAGCTGCTTGAATTTTTGCGCCAGGAGTGGCATAATGTCACCCAACAGCAATGTGAAAGACTGGTGGAGAGCATGCCAAGACATATGAAGGCTGTGATTGCAAATCAGGGTTATTCCACCAAATATTGATTTCTGAACTTCCTAAGTTAAAACATTAGTATTGTGTTGTTTAAAAATGAATATGAACTTGTTTTCTTTGCATTATTAAAGGTCTGAAAACACTGCATCTTTTGTTATTTTGACAAGTTGTCATTTTCTGCAAATAAATGCTCTAAAATGACAATATTTTTATTTGAAATTTGGGAGAAATGTTGTCAGTAGTTTATAGAATAAAACCAAAATTTTCATTTTTACTCAAACACATACCTATATATTGTAAAACCAGAGAAACTGATCATTTTGCAGTGGTCTCTTAATTTTTTCCAGAGCTGTATATATATATATATATATTAGGAAAGTTTCTCCATGGGGACAAATAAAGTATATTGTATCGTATATTTATTATTCGGCGTTGGTCCTCCAATGAATTGAAATTTACCAAGGTCACATTCCCACTTTCCAGTTAAGATCCTTTTGTTTCAAGGCCTGGGTTTCCACGAATGCATCCCCCAGTTGTTAAAATCTATTTATGTGATGAATGAGGCTGAAAATGTATATTCTAATTATCCACTAATTTTTAAACATGATGGACAAAAGCCAATGTTTTGATAGGAAAAGCCTCCTCACAGCCAAGCTGTCTAAATTCAACTTTTCGCCTAATACTCTCAAATGGATGAAATCATACCAGGCAGACAGAACCCAGTGTGTCAGGGTAAACGACCAAACGACCTACCGGTATTCCGCAGGGGTCCATTCTTGGACCACTCTTATTCAGCCTGTACATCAATGATCTACCATCAGTCTGCTCTAACCTTAGTGTCCAGATGT
Organism: Aldrovandia affinis; assembly: GCA_029706075.1. Lineage (NCBI taxonomy): Eukaryota > Metazoa > Chordata > Actinopteri > Notacanthiformes > Halosauridae > Aldrovandia > Aldrovandia affinis. The sequence goes on from JAINUG010000046.1 coordinate 5,749,857, forward strand.
ATGCTGAGGTTTCAGTGCTCTATGTGCATGGCAAAAACAAAGAACAGGCTGCATCAAAACTCTCTGCTGCATTGTTGACTCAAACCTATCCTTATCCCATGTCAATTTTCCACAAGGAACTGCATGTCAACTGATGCAGCTAAAATATTCTGAATGCAAAACCAACTATTTGCCTTCAGCTAAATATAACTAGAAAAACTAAGCATGTTCTTCACAAAGAGACCAAGCCCTACATCCAGATCCTGATATTACTGTCTCTGGGGAAAAGTTGCAGGCAGTCTCTGAGTTTAAATACCTCGGTATCTTAGTTGACTCAAACCTATCCTTCACATCCCAGATAAAAATAGTTACATTCAATCTGGTCAATTTCAGATCCACAAGGAACTGCATGTCAACTGATGCAGCTAAAATATTCATGAATGCAATGATCTTCTCCCATATTACATACTATCTGACAAGCTGGGGGCAAGCTAATAAAACCACACTAAAGCCACTAGAATCTCTCTACAAGCAAACAATAAAGACCCTAGATAGGAAGCCACACATATACCAGTATAGTATTCTGAGAAAGCACAACCTCCTGAGCTGGGAAAACATGGTCAAGTACAGCAATTTGTGTCTTGTTTTTAAGATTTTAAATTATATGGCTCCTCCACCACTCAACACTTTTATTAAACTGAGGACCAGTCGAACCTCTAGAGCCACCACTGAAAGAGACTGCCTTATACCAAGAAGAAAAAGTAGTTTTGGCCAGTCTGCATTCTCAGTCAGAGCCTCTCAGGAATGGAACAACACACTTGAATACATAAGAAACTGTGGCACCTACCGTTCATTCTCCACGCAGCTAAGAGCTTTCCTCATTAGCAACCAGTCCGATAAACACTAGAATAGGGTTTTATGTTATGTGTTGCTATGTTGTTGTTGGGGTTTTATCCTGCTATGAGTTGGTCAGCATTGTCAGCTTCTTGTTTGTATGCAGTGTTGTCCTTGTGTTTGTATATAGTGCAGGTACTGTCTGTCTCTCTGCATACTATATGTAGATTGTATTTAAATTATTTCAATGGTTGTATGTACATGTATTTGTTTCTTTAAAAAACTAGCTGCCTGCCCAGGGACTACAGATGAAAATTAGCCTCTTTGGCTAACTCTGGAAAATTTACAGAAATGTTATCAATGTGCACTGTCCCTGTCAAATAAATAAATAAAATAAATAATTGCTTTACTGAAAATGAAAATGACAATATTTGAATTTTAGTAACACAAACATAACTCATAGAATCACGCAAACCTGAAAATAATGCCAAACTCTATATAATACTCTTTGAGTAACACCAATAACCAAAGTGAAGCTGAAAAAAAGCATGGCAGTTGTGCCTGAGCCAGACTTGAGATTTAGCGTGATGATTCTGTGAAGATTACGTTTGACCAATCAGTGGTCTGCAGCATTGCCAGCTACACCCTTAGGTACCTGTTCGGTTCACTAGTAGGCTACCTAAAGAGAGCAGTAGATAAATTCAGCACGGGTACTTAGATTCGGTACGGTTCGCTTGGTGGTGGAAAAAACGACAAAACGTGAGAGCAGATTGATTGCTGTGCCCTGCCATACCATACTGTCAGTGGAAAAACACCACTAGATGACGCTACAACTTAAACTTTTTAAACTATTGCATCCCAAAAATGATGTATTAAATTAAAGTCAAAGGCTGTGTGCAGGAAAACCTTGTTAGTGCATATGTAAAATGAAAGGTTTTAATGCTCATATGAATGTGTCTTTTTTGGCTTCACTTACACTACCGGTCAAATGTTTGAAATGGTACAAAGATTTTTTTTTTTAAAGTGTGTGTAAAACATAGTTTTGGGGATTTAATTTCCAGTTTTTACACCGGAAGGTGATTTTATATTAAAGACCAGTGGCGGGCCGTGCATTTCACACCTAGGCCTTCAGTAGTGCTCCGTCTGAATCAATCCACCCCTCAATAACTATTTTATGGCTATAAAAACCATCTTATTGTTATGTTTTGAGTGTCTGTTCGGTTTGTTTTTGCACTTTGTTTATTTATCTTTCTTCAGACATGTTTCATTCTCGTTCTGTCATGCACTTTTGGAAATTCTATGTTTCGGTTTTTCCGTCTTAGTTTCTAATCTCGTTTGACTTCCTTCTTACTTTCTAATTACACTTTGTATATATTAGTTAGATGTATATAGTACTAACCAACTAATCTACTAACATTAGGGATTTAGATTAAGTTACTAACACTACTAATCACTAATTCTCACGTTCCGCTTTATTCGCACGCAGATTTCTTTATGCGTTCCTCCTCCTCCCTAAAAAACCGAAACATAGAATTTCCCGAAGTGCATGACAAGACAAGGAGAGGAACTCGAACAGGAACAATGACAGACGGGGAACAGAACGAGAATGAAACATGACTGAAGAAAGATAAATAAACAAAGTGCAAAAACAAACCGAACAGACACCCGTTGCCGTTGCATCGCAGGTAGATAACTCGTGTATCCAGAATAAATGCCTTTATTGAAGAAACAAACCCGGGGTACTACAGCTGCGACACACATAAAAACCATCAATAATAACCTCATAAAATTGCAATATTATTTAGGAAAATAGCAACATTTTACTCACCAAAAATCCTTATTATTTGTACACAAAATCCATCCTCCTTTCTTTCCTCAAAAAGAGTTCAATTACTCTGTCGTACAGATTATCCGTGTGTTTCAGTTCCATCAAGAAGTCCTTTTCTATCGCCATCGAAGCTAATGCTGAAAGTCGAGCCTGCCCTGTCGTATTTCTGGCATAAGTTTTAAATCGCTTTAGGGCTGAAAAAGTCCGCTCAAATGTTTGAATCACAGACTGATGTTAATTATATTTTGTCCATGAATACTTATTAAATAATTCAAAATGGTCTGTTTGCTTCCTTTCATAGCTGTTTCCCTGGTTGCGCTGCATCCAGACGTGTATTTTCATATTAAAGCATTTAACCAATCACATTACATCATAGTCAGACACTCTCTGACTATCCAATCAAAAGGGTGTGAATACGCTGACGTTACCTAGGCCTTCTAGAAGGCCTTCGTGTCCCCAACTCAAAATCTGATTGGTTGAAGCAACAGTTTGATCAACACTTATTTTATGCTACAGGGCCTGCAGAACTGATTGTGAAGGCCTCCAGGCAGATTTATTTGACCCTGGCAACAAATGATGGCTGAAATGTGATTGTGTTAAATGCTTTAAACTGGTCTCAGCTTTTTTTTCGCGAAATGTTTTCTTCTTCCTAGGGGGCGTAACAGAAAAAATTGAAAAGCACTGGGTTAAATGCTGAAAATGTCTGGATGCAGCAACCAGGGGAACAGCTATGAAAGGAAGCGAACAGACCATTTGGAATTATTTAATAAGTATTCATGGACAAAATATAATTAACATCAGTCTGTGATTCAGATATTTTTTAGGCCAGCAGAGAAGGCCTTGCAGGCCCTGACGGCCCACCACTGACATATATAATGATGCTGTAGTAGCATACAAGTCGACTGATACTGTAATGCTGTACAGCTATAATATAGTAATGCACAAGTATAACGATACTGTAATGCTGTACATGTATAATATTGTGTACAGTTATAATAATGCTGATGTGCTGTACAGGTAAAACAATAGTTTTATTTTTTCAGAAATGTTCTGAACAAACATTTATTATATCTTGATTTCTATTGCTGCTATGGCTACCACCACTATCAATTATATTACTAAAGTACTTACTATAGCCTACTTATTGGAATAAGTAATATACTATTTAAAATATACCACTTTAGCATTTGGGAAGCAAACAGTTTCTTCTGGAACTCTATATCTAGTTATGTTTACACTCTCTACTATGCATCAAACCAGAACTTATTTTTCGGCCTCTAGGTATGTACTCGGGTATATGCAATAGGATACATTGGCTGTGTGAGGAAATATGACATGGACCATGGGATCCACATTAGACCTTAGAGTGCAGTGTTTGCTCTTTATCTACTTTAATGTTTCTTTGAGTCAAGGTAAGTTATGTTAAAGTATGCCGGTAAAATCTGAAATTTGATTTGAGATCCCTGAGAATTTTCAAAGAAACGTGCTAATAACCAAAATGTACAATCATGTAATACGAATTTTGTTTGAATATTTCAGGAAAAAATCTTTAAAAAAACAGTAATCGGCAGGAATTTAACTGGTGTGTTAATCTAAAGATAACTATTATACCCAAGTATGCATAACAGGTTTGTCAACAGACTGATTTAACATGCTGATGCCTCAATAAATAAAATGTGTCACCTCTAACTCCAAAGAGCAGACTAAAATGACTATCAGTGCTCATGATACATCTTGTCCTCTGTTGTCCCTGCATTCATTATGAAGTAAAACTGTCATGTTGTTTGTGCAACTAGATGTTGGGGCAAATTGCATTAGTATGCACTTTAAATATTAAGCGGTTGTGTAAGTTACATTAAAGAATGTAATTTTCACTAAATAAGGACTAGTAGCCTAAGTATTATTACCAGAGCCAAATAAAGAAATGATATAAAAAATAAAGAATTATATTCTGTATGGTGGTTTAATGAATGCATGAGGTCAGCAAATGGTAAATCAATATCAACCAATGTGATGTTGCTTCAATGAGCTACACACAAAGTGCATATTTTCATCACACTATACAACAGCACTTCTGCAAGACTAATCATTAGCAATCCATTGTGAAGTGGTGCTGATATTAAGGGCAACTGCTGCAGTCTATTGTACTACTCTCACTTGAGAATAAATTCTGAGAGTACAGTTGATTGTAGTTATGATATGCCCAGATAAATCCAGAAAAAAATCCTGATTCTTAGCTATCAACCCAATGGGAATCAAACCCACACTCTCGCATCCATCCCTGCAACCTTATTTTGACCATCAATTATTAATTGCCTAGCAAGCGAAGCTAAATACCCCACACACATGTCATTTCTGTGGTGCCAGAACAGTTGAGAGTACAAAATGCTGTGTAAAAGTAAAACTCAGGGAGGCTTACAAGAGGCTTACTGAATGAGAAACTGTCTAGAGCTCACCTGAGTTTGTGACTGCACAATTCAGTCCGTCGAGTCTCTCCAGTTAATGCTCCCAAGCTATTTAGGACTTTTACTCTCAGCCATTGCAAGGTACAGGTAACTGCAAAAATTTAGTCAATTAGGGACCCTTTAAATGGGTACAGTACTGCGTGTCCGAAGGGGGTGCCACAGCTGGTACTAGTGGATAGGCCCGGCCCTCCTCTTTCCAATGAGCGCCCCCCCACCTGTCTGCTAGCCCAGACCAGGGCCATTTGAGTGTACCCCCCCAGGTTACCAATATGTTGCCTTTATGGTAGTTACCTGTAGCCTTCTCTTTTAGTGTCGACTTTCCATGGTGTAGTAATAAACATATTACTGTAATAAACTGATTCACCTGCCTCCACCTTGTTTGTTTCAGAAATTGTTTTCCATTTTGCAATGACAGTGTTCAGGGTTACAACAAGACAATCTCTGCTGGATCTTTCCATGCCTTTTGCAGCAGGTGGGTCTATGCATAGCCAGACCAATGCATGGGCTAACAGGGCTTGAGTCCCAGGGTCAAGCTCGCAAAGGGCCCAGGAGACTGGGGAAATGAATGAATTAATTGGCCTAATTATACATTTTTACATTTTTTATATCATTTTTTAAATATCTATTTGTTGCGCAGCTTTGAGTGTCATGGGGAGGGGGGAATATATTGGGGCAACGGGAATTTATAAAATAAAAGAATGGTATAGAAACAAGTCTATTGTTTATGTGCAAGAGCCAATCAAGAACCCTAACCCTTGCTTTAAGTACAGTACATCCTGTGAATACATTGCTGTGATGATACAGGTTTGTGTTGCCAAAGTCAAACTAAGTGCACACAGGAAGGTCTAGCATATCCGCTCACTACACTACACCAGCTTTGGAACATGTTCTGTATACCAAAACATCTGCATATTAAGGATATAAAAATGGCATCTACAGCAAGCAGAAGATATTGTGCCTTGGCGAGACTGCGGTCTCATAAAATAGTTATGCGATATATTCAGAGTAATACCACACCATTGGGGCACATGTTTGTGTCTTCAACTAACACATAAAAAGCCTTGTCTGTACTCTCCGTACTGGCAATATCATCCCCCGGCAGTTACCAGTGTTCATTATTGCTGAGTGGCTCTTCCTCACAACTGAGTCGTTAATGGGTTACTTTACAAACAGAGCTTTGGCACAGCCCTGCTATTATGTACATACAGGTCACATTACACAAACAAAGATCAGCTTCCGCTGATAAGTGTTTGAGATGATGCACGGTCTCCCATGCGAATGGAAACAGGACATAAATCTCCCTCACTTTGGGAGTCACGGAAGCCCGCACACGTTACCTTTCAAAGACGTAACTAGCCCCATAAACATCAATAAAGAGGCCGCTGAGTTGTTATCGTAGTCCATCTACTTGGTGGTCAGTCAATAAGGCTTCCTGTTTGCATCTGTCATAAACTTCTGCTTCACGACGGTGTAATTAGTTCATGAATAATTCATCTTCCAGGACATACATGCAGAAAGCCTGCACGGAAATCACAAAGGCAACTGACAGGCAAATTACTCTCGACTTACTTATGCAAGTCTGACTGCGTCCTCATCAGACAAAGATAACAGCCGCGGCTGCTTTCGTGTCAGAAACATCACAGAGACAGGATGCACAACCAACATGCTTTACTGCATCCATCAATTAAACAACAGTGCCAACGTGGCAGCTACTCACAGATCTAAAATAGAAGATCAGAACACCATTGGCCTTACATTAGAGCTATGAAAAGAGGTGAGGAAGAGCAGCTGGAAAATGTAAGCATTCAAACTAAAGCCTAAGATACAGGTCTTCTTTTCATCTTTCTTCTTTTAAGATGAAACGTTACTTCCCTTTAGTATACGTTTAATTTCTCCTCATTCATTTGCCAGCGGCCATACCGCCACTCAGCCTTGGCAGAAGCTAAACAGATGTGGGCTTGATTGAAAAGAAAATCATTGAATACTGGGAAAGTCTGTTTTATCCATCAGGTATTCTGCTGCCAAGCATTTAACAACCAATGGATTTACTGCATTAGGTCACATGTCTATGACCTTAATCGAATGATTGGTGAGTGGACCGTTAAGGATGTATTTATGCATATGTGGGAAGTGCGCCCATGGCTGCAGTGACAAAGCTGGACAGCTCTACAAATCACTGTATCCAGATCACTCAATAAAATACTATTTACGTTACAAAAAAATCAAAACATACTTTGCATTGTGGTACATTTGATACAAAAACGAAATGATTAAAAACAATGTTACATGTCAAATTATTCCACAGTGCTTTAGTACTTTAGGAGGCTCTCACCTAGATTTTCAGACCTAGGCAGACTGTTTAAAATGAGTCTATCAAGGCTGTTATTAAGTTACAGGCTTTGTGGTCTTCTAGATCAGGGCAATTCATCCTTGGCCCTGGGGGGGACAGGGTCTGCTGAGTTTTGTTGTAACTCAGCACTTAATTGATCAATTCATACAGTTGATTACACAGTTAACCAGCAGATCCTGCGGCCCTCCAGGACCTGGGTTGGGGAGACCTGCTCTAGATACAGACTCCAGAACATTACATTTTACATTTACATTTTAGGCATTTAGCAGACGCTGTTATCCAGAGCGACTTATACAGTTTACATTTCTTTACATACAATCTATTTATATAGCTGGATATTTTACTGAAGCAGTTCAAGTTAAGTACCTTGCTCAAGGGTACAACAGCAATGCCCCACCTGAGTTACAAGCCCAGCTCCCTAATCATTACACTACACTGCCAGCCCAACCATTATAACCACCACAGAACCACACATGTGTACATACCACACACACACACACACACACACAAACACACACATATGCAACATGATCATGGCAGAAAGTGTCCACACCTTAACAAAAACATACCTAGAACAAAGACCACAACAAAACACACCTGGTGGCCTCGGTGGACCAGAACATACAACCAAGCACATGATGGCCTCATCGGACCAGAACGTAAACCCAAACCAAATATATGATGGCCTATGTGGACCAGAACAAACCTTAAAATACACAGCACACATGCAGTATGATACAAAATGGTCTAGAGAAATATCTTTATTTGTAGGTGAAGTCCATCCTGCAATCCTTCTTTGTAAATTCTGTGATAACTCTGTTATTAAAGCTGTCAGAAGTCTTCGTTCTGTGCAACAATCTTCTCTTAATTGCCATCACCACCAGGCCAGTCAAACGCTTCTGTCCCACAACATTGCGTGCATAGGTCTTAATCCTTTTTAATGCCGAAAAAGTTATTTCTACCGATGCAGTGGTAGACGGCACAGTTAGAAATAATTCGCAGACTTTGTATAGTTGAGCCATGGCGTCACAAAGCCCAACTGAGTGCATGAAAGATGTTAGTTCAGAGACATTTTTCTTTGCCAGCTGAGGTGACGAATATAAAACTTTTAGCTCACTGTGCAAAAGGACATCATCGAAAAACTTTCCGTACGTGTATTTCAAAGACTGCAATGCTTTCCCTGGGAAAGACTTTTGATATAGTTGAAACTTAGAAAAGTCCAGCAATTCAAAAACTCCATCTTTTTCAAAGATGAAAACTGTTTCTGCATTTCTGTTACAATAGTGTCTAACAAATTTATAAAGCTCCTGGCAGGCAGCCCTTGTGTCAACATCTCGCCTGCTTCTCTTTGCTGGGTTCTCGTTTTGTTCCTCCACCTGTGAAAAAACACGGTCAACCTCTCTTCTCTTGTTTTGCAGGACCTCTGTTGTTCTCTCCACTTCTTTCACACAATATCCAATGTCCAGTCTTTTTTTTGTAGGACATTAAAAAGCACATCAGTATGGGAAAAATGTCAGAGAAAATCTCCAGGAGAAACTTGAATTTCAGGTCTGCGAAATGATGCAAAAAAAACATTGTTTTTTCATCCCAGTCCAGTGGGCTGTTTTAATGTCATTGAACAGTTCAATTAGGGATTCACCGTGCTCTTTATCTGTGTTGGCCAAACAAGAAGTGTAATTCCACCTTGTTGGAGCAGCTCTGGGGAAACGTTTCTTGACAATATCATCCAGAGCTTTGGTACGTAAAGAATGAAGCTGGACCATTTAATGTAGCAAAAAAGACATTGCAGTCTTTGATACTGTTGCATGCTTGTAATAGCATTAAATTAAGTATGTGTGCACAACAGTAAACAAAACTGGCACATAGATATCATTCCCTAACCTGTGCCTGCAGGCCATTTAGACATTACTGTGGCGCCATCGTATGTTTGAGTGACCAGTTTGTCACCGCATGTCATTTGATCCAGATGCAAAAACATGCTCAGCTAAAACGGTGGCTGTGCGGTCAGCACTGACATCTGAAAACCCAGTAAACCTTTCCTCAACCACCCCCTCTTTGGCAACATACCTGCAGACCATTGACAGTTGGGAACAGTTTGACACATTATTAGTTTAATCAAGGAGTATAGACACAAAGTTGGCGTCTTTGATTTCATTTTTTATTTCACCCAGTAACACATTTCCCACAGCCTCAATCAAGTCATTCTGGATGTGGCTTGGCATGCCAGAAAACACATTGCAAGTCTTCATATGATTTGCAAGTGTCTTGTCATATTTCCTGAGCAAGTTAACAAAGTTCTATATAATTACTGAGATCGTCCAATTCTTCCCCTTCAGAATGTCCACGAAAGGCCAACTCCTGTGTTCCAAGAAAAGTCACAATATCAATTAGTCTCCTGAAACATCCAGTTTTTTTCTAACACGTTCGTTGTGCCGCTCAGTGACTAGTTCAACTGCAGATCAATCCAACTGCTGCCAAAAAGTTTGAAAATCAACCAGGCATTTGCACGTGGGCAGGTGCACGCTCATGTTTCATTACAGCATTGTGGAAATACTGTAGTTTAAATCGCCATGCCCTGTTGTAGTCTACAAAGTTTGTTCAGTTGAAAAAAGGAGACAAGGGCAGCAGAAGAGCTTGCTAACCTTCGAGCAGCCTGCTAGCCATGCTATTTTAGCGCAGGTGCTAACTTGAAAATGACTAACAAAATTCTTCATTGATTTCATGACCACAAGGGCAGGGGTTGGACATTCTCTTGAGATAATACCTCTGTCCTCTGAGAAAATGGTACACTGAGCAGTGATTCAACAGTGCAAGGCAAATTTTCACTTGTCATCTTGATATTCAAAGCCAATTATTGAAGTGAGCGGGAAGACAAGCAAAGCAAATATATTGAACCGGTGACAGATGGCTAGTAGTGCGCATGTGTGATGCCAGGATAAGCTGTTCTACACTCAGCTTTTCTGACCTCTTGATTTAGCATTAGATTGTGGAGATAAGAGATAAGGCAGCATAATACAACTGAATGAATGAGACACCCCAACTGCATGCGTGAAACAAGCCAAACATCTGGCCAATTTTGATATACATTGCACAGCATGGAAAATGAGACTTAGTGCGGAAGAGTTGCAATTTGGGTAGAAATTAACAGGGGGCAGTGTTAGGTAAGAAATAAACCTTGTGTTTCAGATAAACATATTATTACTATAAAGAGATAATAGGCTATAAATCATATTTTTAAATGTAAATTCTCATTTTCAAATTCTGGGGGGCAAGCGCCACTTGTCTAGCTTACTAGGACCGCTCGCCACTGGTACATACTTTATTAAACGCTCTTCGATTTATGTGCAGTGCATTTATTTAGTTCAGTGGACATGAGCAAGGCATGTATGTGCCTTGCTCATGCACCTGCACAGAATGTTTGTAATGCCTGAAAAGTGTTCAGCCTGTTGTAGTTTGGAGAACACTCATTTGTGCTTATTTTCAAAATGTGGTTTCTTGTTAGGGTCAATCAACAAGCCCAAGACACCCACCCCTCAAAAATATCTCAGGCATCATTTTACGAAAACTTGAGGTAGGCTATAATAGTTTGGGGCTTGTGGCAGGGTGGCAGGTGTGGCCACCATACCAGGTGATGAGTTGAGGGGAAAAGGCAAGGCCAAGTGTTCCAACAGGCCAGCAGCAGTTTTGTTTCCCTTTCTTGTGCAGTCAAAAACAAGTTAAACAAACAGAAGTCAAACTAAACCGTATACATCCAGGGGGGACACTAAATAAAAAATGTAAAAAACCAGCACCACTTTCTCCATGTCCCAAAAATCCCTCCTTCCTTCCTCAGGCATGGCAGCTGTGCCTTTATAGATGGCCTAACAAAGGCAATAGGCAACACCTGAGCTAATCGCTAATCAGCCTCAGGTGAGCATGCTTGTGTGTGAGGCTGCTGCTGTCCAAGGTCCTGTCGCACTCCCCAGGCTCTCTACTCCTCCATCCACACCGCCTGTCATCGCAAGCTTGCTTATTTTTCTCATAAAGCCTGACATCATGAAATGCATATCAAATTAAGTTTTGGGACGAGTATAGATACTATCTTTTTTCTGTATGCCTCTAGAAAACGTAACCTCAGTACAGACATCTGCTTTTTGTCTAATTATTTCTGGACATGCATAAAGGGAAAGAACGAAAAAATGATCATATAATATTAATAATATGTACAGTGATATGTAATCATTTATTTATACCTACTGTGACCCCAACACCACTATGCCTTAATTTAGCATGTGATCAACAGATTTTTTTTTGTCACTTTTGTCAAAGGGGTGAGGAATAAAATGTCATGCTCAGAAGATAACTAATAAATATAGATTGTGGGCATTGGCCCCCAAATTAAATCAATGAAGAAGGTGAAGGTCAGGATTCACAATAGTCTTTCCCATAATTTCTCACTCATCAATAAACAGCAGCTAGACAAAGAATGACAAGCAGTTTGTCAGTTAACCTGTTAACCTGTTTTATGACTATGAATAGATCACTGTTTTCCATAATTACCATTTCCAGATAACCCTTTACACCATTACATCAGCCTGCTAACTTGGCTTTCTCTGTTGGTAGAAAAATGCCAGTTGTTTCCAGGATCCATCCCCTCCCCTCCCCTCCCATCTCCACCTTTTTGCTACAATTTATCTTCTTTTATTTTGCCATTGATGCCATTGCCATTTCATTTTTACAAAGATAGAAAACCTTATACACAGGTAAATTTTTTAATGATTAGGTAAGCACAGAAAATGATGTTTTGCTATAAAATATGTGATCATGTTACTCTTAATTCATTTTAATTGTTTAAGTTAAAAAGTTGGTCCTGTTGCAGGTGAACTGTGTTTTTGTCACTGTTTTGCTGCTTGTTCACATGAAAAACTGTTAATGAAGAATGAAGGTATTTTAGAGTCTCTGTTCCAAGTCATGTAACTAGGATGAAAATATAAAAATTACATTAAAAAAACAACATTTACAACAAGCTTAAAGAAAAAGGCATGTGACATCACATTTTTTCTCTGGGTATACACTTCTCACCACCAAGGCTGACTGATTCTTCCCAAGGCGAGAAGCTCTCACCTTCACATATGTAACGTCCTACCTTGACTACTAAAGCAACTAGCCATCCTTAGCTGTCAGTTAAAAATCACTCCTTGTGATGCCTTCTGGGTGGTTTGCCCAAAAAATGACCATCTTTGGTGGTTACACCAGTGCGGTTGCTGTCACTGTAAGCAGACTTTCGGAATTTGCTGTAACTTCACAAGCTTACGTTGCTAAGTTGGACCTTTTCGCGCCTGACGTCACTGCAGGAGGGGTAGGTTATCGCATGCCGCTGGTGGAGGCAGACTGTGGAGGTCGACCAGAGAGGTCACTCTTCCATAATGAGGCCTAGGGGGAACCCCACTGCTGACAGCAACCATCCCTGGGCAATGCTGTCGAAGCTGTAGGCCCCGAGGCTTCCTGGACACAGTCAGCATTGGAAAGTCAGGATTGGATTGCAGACCACACTGGGCAACCCCTCCAGGTGGGCCAAGTAATTATTATTGGACCCAAACAGACTGCCGAGGGGAGGTAGAGGAAGTGTCGGTGTGCTAGTAGAGGTCGGTGTCCTAGTAGAGGAAGCAGGAGAGCAGGGAGGGCCATTGAAGCAGCCTGAGCTGCAACTCAAAACTAAAACTGAAAAACATGTAGGTACAGAGCTAAGGAGAGGTCAAGATAGACAGTGTGCATTGATACTAATACTCATTTCAGACAAGTGCAGCACATTGTAGGTGAAACCAAAACGTTGCGCAGCAGCTAAATACATTCATCATAACCTGACATCAATTAAGATTCATGCCAATATGGAAAAATAAACTCCCATAATTAATTCCTTGCCATTGCTATTTTAAGGAAAGAAAGCAAACCATTATTTGAGGTTTCTGGCCCCTACCTTTTCAAGTAGCTCTGGCTGCCATGTTTAATGGCCATGGATTTAATGAAAGTAAAAAATCCTGAAACTCCTCGCCATGCCGCTTCCACACACACACGCACACACTTTCATTTATTGTGTCATTAACCCCTGGGTTCTATCAGACTATATTATTTATTTAATGCAAATTCCAACAATGTCCTCATAGTCTGATGGCAAAAATAAAGTAGCGAGTTTCACCGCTAACCCCCCCTCTCCCACCCAACACAACTTCACCCCCCGGCAGGTAATAATTAGGGAAATCTTGGGCGCCCGCTGATTTGCAGTGGCACCCTCATTAAAAGCACTTAGAAAGCCATTAGAATGTTAATACCCCATGCTCTTCAGCTTTGTGCACCCAGAGAAGATGTTAATTTCATAATTGCTTGCATTATCCAATGACATGCCTGCTGCATTGTAATAATTGCTCCCTCCATATATCCCAATTAAAAGGAAAACTTTTTTTGATTAAAGGGAAGCAAAACACCAACAGGTCAGAATGAAGGGCTAATTGAGGTATTATACCTGGTGACGGTGGTATGGGTCCTTGGGTTGTGTTGGAGGAATATCTTAGATGGGTTTCATTTCTATACAAATCAGTCATACTCCTTCGAGTATGAGACAAATGTACTTATTTTCCAACACAAATAAATTATGATCTATACACTTTTATATATATATTTATGTTTTATATATTTGAATTCCATAGCATTTATTATTCTATTCTTTTCTATAACAATTATTCAATTTATCTACCCAGCCAACACAAAATTTATGCAAATTTTAACAATTGTGCAACGAAAAAAAAGCTTTAAATATCTTTGGACATTGTAGACAGTTATGGAAATTTCTCTGTTCTTGTGATGTTGTCAAACACATCTGTAAAAAGTGCTTGAAACGGAAGGAAGCCTGCACGTTATGAGAAAAATAAGAATTATGAAGGAGCAGTTGAGGGCAACTATGGATGAACACAGAAAGCAAGGGACAATCATTTCATGAGTGCAGTTTCGCACACAGTGCGCTTGCGTTAGTTACATTTTTACATTTTACATTTCAAGCATTTAGCAGACGCTCTTTCTCCAGAGCGTCTTACAAGATGTGCATAAATACATGGTAAGAACAATCATAGTTAGTGCAAGAGATCAGTGCAGTAATGCAGCGATAGACATCATTGCAGGCAGCTGCGTACCATACCTGTAACACTAGAAAGGAAAAGGTTAGTAATTTATTTATTTATTTATTTTACTTTTTTTAAATAAATGGAGTAAGGTGGGATATAAAGTGTTGAACAAGTAGGCAGTGGTGGTGATGACAATTAGCTAGATAGACAGAGTGTGGAGTGGTAGTGGAAAGGTGGGTCTTGAGTCTTTTGCGGAAGATCGCAAGTGATTCCGCGGTCCTGACCGATTGCGGGAGGTCGTTCCACCAGCGAGGGGTCAGGACAGAGAAGAGGCAAGACCGTGAGGAGCGGCTGCCAGGCACCCGGAGGGATGGGACAGTCAGTTTGCCAGAGGAGGCGGAGCGGAGTGTTCTGACTGGGGTGTAGGGAGTGATGAGTGACTGGAGGTAAGGGGGAGCAGTACTTCTAGTCGCTTGAAAAGCAAGCACCAGTGATTTGAATCCCTGCCGCTGTAGCGCGGAATGCAGTCTAAAAGCAGTTGTGTTTCATGTATTGTTTCCTCTGTTCATGTCAGGCCCTATTTTTGTGCCGGCGCTAAGCGGCGTTATGCCCTAGTGCAGGCAAATTGCCAGTTTCGTCTGTCGCAAATGGAATATTTCCTGTCTCCGCCGAGTTTGGCAATTTCATGGTGCGCAGTGAAGGCGTTTGCGCGACTATGGGTTGGGCAGCACAATAGGGGGTGTGACAATGAAAACAGTCGGGCGCTATGCAAGTTTGGTGTCAAATAATGAGTTTGCATTAACGTCCAACTAGACCACCTCTTAGTGCAAACGCTGGCGCTCTGTGCAATTTGGTGACTTTATTGATGCGCACATTATCTGAAATCACATGGGAATGTTTTGTGAATATTGTTAATTTTCCCCCACGTTGAGGCAAATCATCTAATCCATGGGTAACTTGCAAGCGTAATCAATTAAGCTAAAAAACTATTTCACCACAGCTTGTGGTTATTCAATGCACGGATATGAAAGACTGAAGCCAGCAGGCCATCCATCGCTACCGTTCAGTAAGATACACCTGTTAAATAAACATATGTTTGTATGCACGTTGTTTTTCTTATGTGAAAGGGTTTTATTCTTTCCATTTACAGAAAATGGAGTACATAATTGGACGCCGAAGGCGATACTGTGAGCGATACCCTGGGTTTGGTAGCCGGTGTTGGCCAGACGGCTATCAGTTCAGCTGTACATGCAGTTTCTTCTGCATGACGAACATAAATGAAACAGGCCTACTAAAAATAGGGCCCTTAGAGTATATTCAGATAACTGCCAAAATAAAGGACACACCAACACAATGTCTGGCATAGATTCTGCAAGTGTCTGGAACTTGAACTGCAATACCATTCTTCACGAGAAACTCCATCATTTTGTGTTTTGTTGATGGTGGTGGAGAATGCTGTCTCAGGCACCGCTCCAGAATCTCTCATTGGGATCTGGCGACTGAGACACCCATGGCACATGGTTTACATCATTTTCACGGTCTTATTGGGTCCAGGTACAATTCCACCAGAGGGCTTCTCAGAACCTCTGGTGCTGGCGTTGACAGCTGAATCCTGGTTCCTTGTTTATTTATAAAATAAATAAAACATTGAATCTCTTTCTAAGTATGCAACTTTATTGACTAAAGAGATGACTTATGTTTCGGACATGTTTGTCTTTCATCAGTCTTTTTTATTAAATGTAAAATATAAGTGGTGGGAACTTGTTACAAAGCCGTGTAAGGCTGTGGTCACACAGAGACAGATTAAACATATCGTCACGTTAAAAATAATGGCCTAAGTCATTTTTTGAGGAAAATTATTTTTTTGCCTAAGTCATCTTTTCATGATGCTGGCCACCTCTGGTAAAATTGCCTACATCCTTAATTGAAAAGATCATGCTGTTCCTACCCCGGTAGTATAATGGCCTACCTCAAGAGTGTGACTTAGGACATTTTATTTAATTTTACAAGCTTTCAAGATGGCGGCTGCTTGCCTAAGTCACTTACTCCAGAAGTAATTTGGCCTAAATCAGGTTTAAAATTGCCTAAATCACAACGGCATGTTCGTAAATTGGCCTAAGTAATCTAATCCTCTTATGTTACATAATTGACAGACAGCGTTATTTGTATGTCAATAGTCATATATTGTCATAACCTTTTTGTGTGAAATGATTAATAAATATCATATATTCTATATTTGGTTCAGTTTATTCAGTTTTTTGAAAAACTAGAAAATATGACAGGCCATTATTTTAAGAAGGTGACGATATAAAAAGGGGATATGCACAATCTGTCACTGTCAATTTTGTATCCATCTAGAATGCATATTTGAGGTGTTGTGTTTTTTTAGGGACTATATTGTATACTGTGGTCAGTCAAAAGTTCAACTCCTTTCAACTTACATGGTCCAAAAAAATATGGACAAAGCAACAGAAAAATAATGCAGCCCTCCACTCTTTCCATTGTCCGTCAACGTATGACTCCCATAGAGAATACATAATTTTTTTGGCTTATTGTGTTCATGTAACGTATTGATGACAGTTACGGATGCAAACCCTAAAGTGGCCATACATGGGAGCCTTCCCTGGGAACTGGGATTTGTGAAATTAAGGTAACATTGATTTAAGTTATATACAAATTGTGGGCAGTTGTAATACGTAGATCATGTGCTACCACATACAGTGGGGAAAATAAGTATTTCACCCCCTGCTGATTTTGTGAGTTTGCCCCCTTACAAAGAAAGGAACGGTCTATAATTTTCATGGTAGGTTCATGTTAACAGTGAGAGACAGAATATTTAAAAAAATCCCAGAAAATCACATTATATGAATTTTAAACATTTATTTGTGTTTTATTGAGGAAAATAAGTATTTCACCCCCTAGCAAAACATGACTCAGTACTTGGTGGAGAAACCCTTGTTGGCAAGCACAGCGGTCAGACGTTTCTTGTAGTTGGTCACCAAGTTTGCGCAGATCCCAGGAGGGATTTTGGGCCCTCCTCTTTGCAGATCCTCTCCAAATCCTTAGAAATCCATTTTCAGTGTCCTGGCTGAGGAAGGAGGTTCTCACCCAAGATTTCCCGGTACATGGCTCCATTCATCCTCCCCTCGATCCGGTGAAGTCATCCTGTGCCCTTAGCAGAGAAACAGCCCCAAAGCATAATGTTTCCACCGCCATGCTTGACGGTGGGGATGGTGTTCTTGGGGTCCAAGGCAGCTTTTTTCTTCCTCCAAACACGGCGAGTCGAGTTGATGCCAAAGAGCTCGATTTTAGTCTCATCTGACCACAGCACTTTCTCCCAAGCCTCCTCTGAATCATCCAGGTGCTCATTGGCAAACTTCAGACGGGCCTGTACATGTGCCTTCTTGAGCAGGGGGACCTTGCGGGCACTACAGGATTTCAATCCATTACGGCGTAGTGTGTTACCAATGGTCATCTTGGTGACTGTGGTCCCAGCTGCCTTGAGATCATCAACAAGCTCCAGCCGTGTAGTTCTGGGTTGTTCCCTAACCTTTCTCATGATCAGGTTCACTCCACGAGGTGAGATATTGCGTGGAGCCCCAGACCGAGGGAGATTGATGGTCAATTGGTGTTTCTTCCATTTTCTAATTATCGCACCAACAGTTGACTCCTTCTCACCAAGCTGCTTGCCAATGGTCTTGTAGCCCATTCCAGTCTTGTGCAGGTCTACAATTTTGTCCCTGATGTCCTTAGACAATTCTTTGGTCTTGCCCATTGTGGAGAGGTTGGAATCTGATTCATTGATTGATTCTGTGGACAATTGTCTTTTATACAGGTAACGAGTACTTAATTAGGAGTACTAATTAAGTAAGAGGACTAATCTGTGTGCCTCCTGGTCACATAACCGGTCTGTGGGAGCCAGAATTCTTGCTGTTTTGCTAGTAGTGGGGCAGATAACCACAACGATTGTGCATTTTGTGATAAAAGCATCAAAATGTAGCCAAAGACATTCCAAAAAGATTTGGATGTGGAGCCATCATGAATTTTTAATGTGTCGCCCATGGCAACCATTTTTTCAAAATGGCCACCAGATGACCACAACGATTGTGTTTTTCTGATAAAAGCATCAAATTTGGTACACATGTAGCCAAAAGACATTCCAAAAGATTTGGATATTGAGTCATCATGAATTTTCAATATGTCGCCCATGGCAACCATTTTTCCAAAATGGCCGCCCGTTAACCACAACGATTGTGCATTTTCTGATAAACGCACCAAATTTGGTACACATGTAGCCAAAGACATTCCAAAAAAGATTTGGTTGTTGAGTCTTCATGAATTTTCAATATGTCACCCATGCAACCATTTTTGCAAAATGGCCGCCAGTGGGCACCAGTGACAACTGTTTTCTTATCAATTTTCTTCTTCTGTCGTACGTCTTTTAGACCTGCTGTTCGTTTGAGGTGAGCCAGGCTACTGTGTCATTGTCCAGGTCCGGCAATCTGTTTGATAACATTGACCTTAGCAGCGTGAAGGCCTTCAATGTTGAGCTGCAGTAGCGCTAAACCAGCTTGGCTTTTTGCGGTCTGCAGATGTGTTAAAGACATTAGTTTCAGTTTTGTAGGCTTTTGGGCCTTTAAGCTACTCGTAGGGGAGGCCACGTAGAGGCTGTCTTTGTCTCCCCTGATTCTTTTTTATATAATTTTTATTATTATTTTATTGTTTTTTGTTATATATTTTTTTGTTATATATTTTTAGAGGCTGTCTTTGTCTCCCCCGATTCTTTTTTAATATTATTTTTATTATAATTTTCTTATTTTTCTGTTATTTTTTTGTTATGAGGTCCAAGAAAAAAATTAAATATATATATATATATATATATATATATATATAAAAATAATAATAATAATAATTAAATTAAATTAAAATAAATAAATAAATAAATAAATAAATAAATAAATAAATAAATAAATAAATAAATAAATAAATAAATAAATAAATAAATAAATAAATAAATAAAAATAGTGATTGCAATAAAGTTGTGTAGATTTGTCTGATATGGATGATCTTGGTGTCAAATCATACCTGTTTTATGATTCAGAACTTGGAAAAGGGAAGGACACCCACAAAGCGTCTAAACTTGCTGAGTGCTGAACTTTAATACAAATGACACATGCTGAGAACAACGTTTTGGTCCTTGACCATCATCAGGATTTATGATTCAGAACTTGAATTTGGAAATTCAGAATTGCTCAGAAGCTACAATTTAAGACTCAAAATAAGTGATAACAATGACCCGCCAAAATATAGGGTCTATCACATCAAAGTCTATTTAGCACTCCCCTTCACAGCAACAGAGGGCTGTGCAGTCTAATGCAGCTTTTTGCACTTGCACTGCCTAACACAACCCTTCTTACATTTGCAAGAGACAAGTTCATAGCTGGAATGGCCTGCATCTGGTAGGCATGTCCAGAAGGGTTCGTACCCCTCAGATGTCTTTGACCATCCCCATCTACACGGTGAAGGTAGTTTTGGTGTGGACACTAGCATCTGACCCCACACATGGCCTCCTTGATACACTGCTCTCTTCACATGCTCCTCTAAGGCAGCCTTTGTTGGAGGGATTGACAGCACATTGTGCCTCTTCGCAAACATCTTCCTTGTGCTGGTTCGGTCATAAAGAAGGATAATAAACCTCTCGATTGTGGCCATTACCTCTTGTGGTATGTTGTCCGGGGCAGAAGATAGTTTCAGCAGGGCATGTGTCAGCTCAGGAAAGACAGCCCAAACAGCCCACCCTGTCTTCTTCCGTGGCCAGCAAAGCTTGATACAGTATCACAGCCCGTCAATGCATGGAACATGGGGAAGAGCACGTGCCTTTTCAGGCCCTAGCCCTGCTGCAATTTCATGGGCTGCGAGGTATCGGAAATTCTTTCCAGTTCCAAATGCCAACCAAAGCTCATTTTCTGGGTGTAGACCCTGAGCCACTGCCACAGCCATCACTGCAACATCAGTATCAACAGTTTGAATCATGATTTTCTGATGGCCATTTCTTGCTGCATGGGCCACATGTAATAACATGCGACTATCAGCTTCCTCGTGTGTACATGGAGCAACCGAAGACGGATCTGGAAGTTGTGGCTTGCTGAAGACTTCCACATCATGTGTGACAACAAGCTGTTTGTCTTCCTGCACAAACCATCTAAGCAGAGCATCTGAGAGTAAGGTGTACAACTCAGTCTTATTGCTGTCAACTCTGAGAAAGTCTTGCCAGTTCCTGGGAATGGCTGCAGTACCTACCACACGTCTCTGCACCCCTTTCCCACGCTTTGCTCTTGTAGCAGCTTTCAAAGATTCAGACAAGTAGCGGTCCCACACTGACACTGAACCCCATGCGGAGTTTCACAGCAGTGGTGTCACCAGTGTGCCCTGGCTGTGCTTCGACATCCACTCTATTACTTTACTATTTTCTGTAAAACATAGCCACATGTACAGTAATTATTCTTAATTTTGCAGACTTGTGAGTTTATTGGACTTTCGTGTTATTTTATTGGAATTACAATTTCTATGTTGGCCACCACATAAAAAAAGATCTTCTTGAATTATATGATAAAATGCAGCTTCTCTGTAATTCTATAGTTGCAAATTTGAAGTCTGAATCATAAAATTGTAGGCCTATGTATAATTTGACCCCGAGATCATCCATATCAAAATAATCTATGCAACTTTATTGCAATTACAATTGTCATACCAGTCATGGCCGCCATCTTGAAAATTGTATTATCCAAATGTCAATTCATAAGAACTATGTATACTAGATAAATTGAGCTTATGTCCTCAATATCATTACATTTCCATCCCTGATAACATTTATCAGAAAAAATTATCAATAGTGACCAATGGTGGCCATTTTGGTTGCCATAGGCGACATATTGAAAATTCATGATGGCTCCACATCTAAATCTTTTTGGAATGCCTTTAACTATATGTGTACCAAATGTCATGCTTTTATCACAAAATGCACAATCCTTATGGAATTTCTAGCTAAGCTGCACCACTATAGGGGGTGAAATACTTATTTTCCTCAATAAAACACAAATAAATGTTTCAAATTCATATAATGTGATTTTCTGGGATTTTTAAAAAATATTCTGTCTCTCACTGTTAAGATGAACCTACCATGAAATGTATAGACCGACCGTTCCGTTCCTTTCTTTGTAAGGGGGCAAACTCACAAAATCAGCAGGGGGTGAAATACTTATTTTCCCCACTGTATATATGTTCAGTTTATAAGTTCCCATTAATGTTCTAGTTACATGTGCATTGTACATTATATAGCATCAAGTGACTGTGAATTAAACATTTGTACATAGTAGACCATGGGTTAGTCTGGCCTATATTACATTTAGACAACTGTGCATCAGTAATTGTCATTACTAAGCAGGGTTAATTTTATTTTGATGATAACTTGGAATAAATGGTATCTGACTATCCGTATTAATATACTGTAGCTAATTAGCAAGCTGGTTAACTTGATTAGAAACTAGCCTAAGCGGTGCATTTCCCCAAGAACAAAGTTTCCAACTGGATTCGCAGGAAAATAAATCGCTTGTTAACACGAAATATAGCTAGCTAGAGCTAACGACCTAAGTAGAGAACCAGCTGGATGATGATAAGACGTAAACAGGAAACAAGCGACCCAAATGACATACATTAAAAACGCAACCAATTGGTGACCAATTGCAGGTGACGGTGTATTGGGAGGGGCTGTGTGAAAAGATTGACAAGTTTGACTAGGCAGCCTGCACACACTGTGGCGATCAAACCCCAATGCAGCACTTTGTTTTGGTTGCAAGCCTGCCATCTTGCCTGTGCGAACACGCCAAATTTGATTTAGTTATTTAGAGGCCTTAAATCAAGGTTCCCATGCGTCATGGAAAAAGCTTGAAAATCATTGAAAATTATTCTGTCATGAAAAAACGATGTCATGGAAATGTTATGGAAATGTCTGATTCTATGTTATATATTGTGGTGTCCCTTGGGGTTGGGCGACACGCACAGACTTTGCAGAGGGCGTAGGCAAGTTAAATAACCCGGAGGAGGCAGTATTACAAACAAAATGATAATTTAATAAACAAATTCTGACAAACACAAGGATGGGGTCTTCAGGGGAATTCAAACACATAAAGTCCACAATCCTTATCGTTGTCCGTAATCCGTAGTCAAAATCCGGGTCAGTTCCTCACACAGTCCAAGTCGTTACACAAACAGGGGTCCTCAAAACAATCCAATCCAAGCCAAAGAGCAATCCAAACAATACTTTTCTTCCAAACAATTTTCTCTCACTCACTCTCCACTACTCCAACACACCAGCCCACTACCTCTCAGTGTGACACAAACAAGTCCTTTAAATAGGCCTCCAAATGGCCTTCAGCTGTTAGTAGTCCCAATCGGTTGACTTCATTCAGGTGCTGCCACAATATTATTTTCTTCTTTTCCAATAATGTTACCGCAAAATGTCTGTTCCCCTTGCCATGACTGTTCTCTCACACACACACACACACACACACACACACACACACACACACACACACACACACACAATGAGATATATTTGCACTGGCAACAAAACATGTTAAGTTATGAAAGTAAAGTCAATTTTTGTGTCGGTCACAAAACAAAATGTCATTGAAAACTTTACATTTGTCATTGAAATGTCATGGAAAATGGAAATTTGATTTGAGTGGGAATCCTGGTAAATGAAAATGCATTTAGCCATAGGGATCACAAAACTCTTTGTGAGATTAGTAAAATATCAATGTCTTTGAGTATATCAACAACTAGCTAACATAGCAACAACTAACAACTAATGTTAGCAACAACTAACAACACAACATAACATGTCAACTCATCACCAGCATTTTGTACTGTTGTTCTGTTCCAGGGAAACAAAGCTACAACAAAAAACTTCTAACGTTACAGAATAAAGGAAAGTTGAATACTTTCCAGAGGAAAGGCGCAGGTTGCCAGCCATATCTCCTGGTGTTTTTTTTTACATTTTCCCTTTATGAAGAATACATTTTGGTACTCTATATTTGGGATATTCCCTCTTCTACACACAGTGTGCGGGTTCCACCTTCATTCATTTATTTATCGCGGCTATTGCAGCTTTTGAGCTATTATCCGGTTGGCGCGGCTTCACCTCTCCACAACGATACTCTATCAAGAAAATTGTTTATTTCTCGGTTAGATTGATTCGAACAACCATAAACAACGCAAGCATACACCTTTTTTTTTTGGGCGTGATTATGCCTCAACTCCACTACTCTTGTGTTTACTTGACCACCATAGGGAGTTTGCGCCACTTCAGCGAAGAGATGTTACGTCATCTGTAAACTACTGATGCATGGTTTTTGCACTTCAAAGCAGAGTGCACTCCAAGACAATAGGTGGCAGTATAGATGATTTATGAAGGAAGTGAAGTAAACAACCTGCTAGTCAAACAATCATTGTCTGTGTATTGAATGCGGCCTCTGCAGCGCTGCACATATTGTTTAGAAATTTGAGAGGCATGTGGCACAGCACGCAGAAACTGATTTTGACAAACTTGCACTGTAGTTTTTCCCGCAATTACGCCATTTCTTCTGTGCACCTCTCCGTGCCCTGCATGCCGGATAGAACATAAATTGGGCCTTAGTGCAAGTGAATACCCTTGTATGTTTATTGTTGATGTTTTGCTGACATCAAGAGTGATGTTCATTGCTCAATATTTATGTCCTTCTTGAAAGTGCTTTTTATATTCATGTCATGAATGTGATGTCTTGAAGTGCATATGTTGTTTGTCTGCCTTGTTGTGAGGATTAGTATATTCTGGGGTGGGCGAAAGTGTATATGAACAATGCTATGTCAGTATGCGGGCTTGGTCTGTGGAAGAAGATGGCCCTTTTGAGCAAGCAAGACTTAGTTAAGTAAGAAAATGTATGAAAGTGTATCTGTTTAATTCACATGTAGTTTGTGAATAGGTTTTTGGTTTTCTTTTTCTTTACTAATTTTTCTTTTTTCTTTTCTTTTTCCACTGTAAATATCCTCCACCCTCACTTTTTACTCCATCTGCTGTAAATAAACATGTGCCTTCACTAGAAGTTTGATGTCCTGCATCACACTATCACCTCCCTTGGCTGTGTGTCCCATTACATTTTGATACATTTCTATGCTGAAATCAACAGCTTAGCCAGACTGTTCTTAAACCTAATGCCATGACCACACCTGCAGTGGGGGACTGGTATCACACTGGATCCTCTCTTTTAAAACTCAGTCTAGTTGTTAATGCCAGAAAATTCCCGATTTATATCTCCAGAACCAGAATTGTTTCATAAGGCATAATGCCTTTTAATCACTTGAGTTGCATGGCACAACACATTACCAGAACCTTTACTCTTAATCTTAAACTCTTAGATAAAGCACAGCAACAATCCAATAAGCAATCCTTCTGAGTGAAAACCTGCCTGGAACCATTGGAATTGTAATCAGAATATAAATGATAGCATGGCTGTCAGTAATTACACAGTTTCTTCTCAATTTGTATTTACCCAACAATTCATCACTCAATCTTTAATGTAGAAGGAAAATTCTATTTTCGGTGTTCTATTTCCTTTTACTAATGTACACTTATTATATTGACACAGAACACATAAATCCACCAGTGAGTCATTAGTTTAACCTTTTGTGCACATGG
This sequence comes from Aldrovandia affinis, assembly GCA_029706075.1. Taxonomy (NCBI): domain Eukaryota; kingdom Metazoa; phylum Chordata; class Actinopteri; order Notacanthiformes; family Halosauridae; genus Aldrovandia; species Aldrovandia affinis. The sequence continues at coordinate 5,775,142 of JAINUG010000046.1, forward strand.
GGTTCACTCCTTTCTCCTTATAGCCATACACCAAAATCCAAGCACTGCCTCTACCTTTTTACTGGAGACCCAGACATTCAATGGGGTCTTTGACCAGATGGTGACCGCAGGTGAGGCACTGCTGTTGCACCCTTGAGTGAAGTACTGAAATCCATTCATCTCCAGCAGTGGGCTTTATATGGATAATATGTAAAAAATACAGGTGGTGAACAAAACAAAAGGAAACAACAATGTAAAGTCACTTAATAGGGTGTGGGGCCAATATGGTATGTATGCACCATGGAGTTTACCAGCATCTGGAATATGACACCACTCTTCCATGTGAAAGTTATCAACTCACGCTTAGTTGATGGATGTTAAAAATGCTGTCTCATGGCGTTGTTCCAGAATATCCCATAAATGTTTGATTGGGTTCAGATCTGGTGACTGAGAAAACCATGACATCAGTTTCATGCTCCTCTAACCATTGGGTGACTACTCGTGCTCTGTTCACTCTTCTCTGTAGTGGTGCCAAGTGTGTGTTTGTGTGTGTGTGTATGCGCATGTTGGGGTGTGCATGTGTGTGCAAAAGAGCAGCAACAAAAGGGGTGCAAGCTAAGTGCATATACCACCATAATTGGGCATAATGAACCCAATCAGACTAAATCTCCAATGAGATTATGAAATAATCCAGGACCTCGCCGATAGCAGTAAAGTAAGATTCTGTATCTCACACAGAAACAATCATTCATCATAGTCTCTTATAATAAACTGAGATGGCCTTGTGTGAGAGAAAATGTACAGTATTTTGCACTTCCTGATTAAAGGCAGGTTTTGTTATGTTCTGAGTCTGTTCGGTTTGTTTTTGTACTTTGTTTATTTATCATTCTTCGAGTCATGTTTCATTCACGTTCTGTTCCCGTCTGTCATTGTTCCTGTTCTAGATCCACTCCTTGTCTTTGTCATTTGCACTTCGGGAAATTCTATGTTTCGGTTTTTCCGTCTTCGTTTCTAATCTCGTTTTTCTTCCTTCTTACTTTCTAAATTACACTTTGTATATATTAGTTACTCCTCCTTGAGCCGCCACCTTATCGTGGTGGAGGGGTTTGCGTGTCCCAATGATCCCAGGAGCTAAGTTGTCGGGGCTTCATGCCCCTGGTAGGGTCACCCAAGGCAAACAGGTCCTGGGTGAGGGACCAGACAAAGCGTGGCTCACAAGACCCCCATGACGACAAACAAAAATGGAAATACGTTTCCCGCGCCCGGACGCGGGTCACGGGCCCCCTGGAGCCAGGCCGGGGGTAGGGCTCGAGGGCGCGCCTGGTGGCCGAGCCTACACCTATGGGGCTCGGCCGGGCACAGCCCGAAGAGGCAACGTAGGACCCCCTTCCCATGGGCTCACCACCCATGGGAGGGGCCAAGGGGTCGGGTGCAGTGTGAGATGGGCGGCGGCCGAAGGCGGGGCCTTGGCGGTCCGATCTCGGCTGCAGAAGCTAGCTCTAGGGACGTGGAATGTCACCTCTCTGGCGGGGAAGGAGCCTGAGCTGGTGCGGGAGGTCGAGAGGTTCCGGCTAGATATAGTCGGCCTCGCCTCGACGCATGGCATGGGCTCGGGAACCAGTCTCCTTGAGAGGGGTTGGACTCTCTTCCACTCTGGAGTTGCCCTGGTGGGGCGCCGAGCAGGGTGGGAATACTTATTGCCCCGGCTCGTTGCCTGTACGTTGGGGTTCACCCCGGTGAAGCGAGAGGGTAGCCTCCCTCCGCCTTCGGGTGGGGACGGGTCCTGACTGTTGTTTGTGCTTATGCTCCAAACAGCAGCTCAGAATACCCACCCTTTTGGAGTCCTTGGAGGGGGTGTTGGAGAACACGTGGGCGCGATAGTGAGACCTGGAGGGCGTGATTGGGAGGAACGGCCCCGATCTGAACCAGAATGTTGCTTTGTTGTTGGACTTCTGTGCCTGTCACAGATTGTCCATAACGAACACCATGTTCAAGCATAAGCGTGTCCATATATGCACCTGGCACCAGGACACCCTGGGCCGCAGTTCAATGATCGACTTTGTGGTCGTGTCGTCGGACTTGCGGCCGCATGTCTTGGACACTCGGGTGAAGAGAGGGGCGGAGCTGTCAACTGATCACCACCTGGTGGTGAGTTGGCTCCGATGGTGGGGGAGGATGCCGGTCAGGCCTGGCAGGCCCAAAGCGTGTGTGAGGGTCTGCTGGGAACGTCTGGCAGAGTCTCCTGTCAGAAGGAGTTTAAACTCCCACCTCCGGGAGAGCTTCAACCATGTCCCGGGAGGCGGGGGACATTGAGTCCGAGTGGGCCATGTTCCGTGCCTCTATTGTCGAGGCGGCTGACCGGAGCTGTGGCCGCAAGGTCGTCGGTGCCTGTCGCGGCGGTAATCCCGAACCCGCTGGTGGACACCGGCAGTGAAGGATGCCGTCAAGCTGAAGAAGGAGTCCTATCGGACCTTTTTGGCCTGTGGGACTCCGGAGGCAGCAGATGGGTATCGGCGAGCAAGCGCGGAGCGCGGCCCGGCGTCGCTGAGCAAAAACTCGGGCATGGGAGGAGCTCGGTGAGGCCATGGAGAGCGACTTCCGAGCGGCCGAGGAGGTTCTGGACCACCATCCGGCGTCTCAGGGGGAAAGCAGTGCACTGTCAACACTGTGTACAGTGGGGATGGGGCGCTGCTGACCTCGACTCGGGACATTGTGGGTCGGTGGAGGAATACTTCAAGACCTCCTCAATCCCACCGACACGCCTTCCAGCGAGGAAGCAGGGTCTGGGGACTCGGGGTGGGCTCTCCTATCTCTGGGGCTGAGGTCGCCACGGTGGTTAAAAGCTCCGTGGTGGCAGGGTCTCGGGGTGGATGACATCCGCCCGGAGTCCCTCAAGGCTCTGGATGTTGTGGGGCTGTCTTGGTTGACACGACTCTGCAGCATCGCGTGGACATCGGGGGCAGTGCCTCTGGACTGGCAGACCGGGTGGTGGTCCCCCTCTTCAAGAAAGGGACCGGAGGGTGTGTTCCAACTACAGGGGATCACACTCCTCAGCCTCCCTGGTAAGGTCTATTCAGGGTTCTGGAGAGGAGGGTCCGTCGGATGATTGAACCTCGGATTCAGGAGGAGCAATGTGGTTTTCGTCCGGGTCGCGGAACTGTGGACCAGCTCTACACCCTCCGGGGTCCTGGAGGGTGCATGGGAGTTTGCCCAACCAGTCTACACATGTTTTGTGGACTTGGAGAAGGCTTTCGACCGTGTCCCTAGGGGAGTCTTGTGGTGGGTGCTCCGGGAGTATGGGGTACCGGACCCCTTGATACGGGCCATTTGGTCCCTGTACGACCGGTGCCAGAGCTTGGTCCGCATTGCTGGCAGTAAGTCGGACTTGTTCCCGGTGAGGGTTGGACTCCGCCAGGGCTGCCCTTTGTCACCGGTTCTGTTCATAACCTTTATGGACAGAATATCTAGGTGCAGCCGGGGAGTTGAGGGGGTCCGGTTCGGTGGCCTGAGGATTGGGTCACTGCTCTTTGCAGATGATGTGGTCCTGTTGGCTTCATCGGGCCGTGACCTCCAGCTCTCGCTGGAGCGGTTCGCAGCCGAGTGTGAAGCGGCTGGGATGAGAATCAGCACCTCCAAATCCGAGACCATGGTTCTCAGCCGGAAAGGGTGGAGTGCACTCTCCGGGTCGGGAGGAGATCCTGCCCCAAGTGGAGGAGTTTAAATACCTCGGGGTCTTGTTCACGAGTGAGGAAGGATGGAGCGGGAGATCGACAGGCGGATTGGTGCGGCGTCGGCAGTGATGCAGACGCTGCATCGGTCTGTCGTGGTAAAGAGGGAGCTGAGCCTAAAGGCAAAGCTCTCGATTTACCGGTCGATCTATGTTCCTATCCTCACCTATGGTCACGAGTTGTGGGTAGTGACCGAAAGAACGAGATCGCGAATACAAGCGGCTGAAATGAGTTTCCTCCGCAGGGTGTCTGGGCTCTCCCTTAGAGATAGGGTGAGGAGCTCGGTCATCCGGGAGGGGCTCAGAGTAGAGCCGCTGCTCCTCCGCGTCGAGAGGAGCCAGATGAGGTGGCTCGGGCATCTGGTTAGGATGCCTCCTGGACGCCTCCCTGGTGAGGTGTTCGGGCACGTCCCACCGGGGAGGCCCAGGGAAGACCCAGGACACGCTGGAGAGACTATGTCTCTCGGCTGGCCTGGGAACGCCTCGGGATTCCCCCGGAAGAGCTGGACGAAGTGGCCGGGGAGAGGGAAGTCTGGGTCTCCCTGCTTAGGACGCTGCCCCCGCGACCCGACAAGGAGAAGCGGTAGAAGATGGATGGATATATTAGTTAGATGTATATATTACTAACCTACTAATCTACTAACATTAGGGATTTAGTTTAAGTTACTAACACTACTAATCACTAATTATCTCACGCTTCTAACTATCGCTATCATTCTCTCTCCCATTGTCCTATCCCTGTACGCTTCTCACGTTCCGCTTTATTCGCACGCAGATTTCTTTATGCGTTCCTCCCCTTCTAACTATGCACGTGTCTGCCTGTTCTTCCAGGTCGTTTATTGTCTATGTGTCTGTGTCATTCCCAGTCCGTGTCTTTCGTTTCCCCTCGTTATTCTATTAGCGAATCCCCTCGTTTTCACCTTGTGTTCCTGCCCTTCTCTCCTCCCAGCCACACCTGATTCCCATTGTGTTTCCCTTCCCTATTTGTATTTAAGCTCCGTGTTCATGTTCATTCCCCATCAGATTGATCTTCATTCCCTGAGCTGATTGTTTGTAAGCCAGAGTCTGTAGCATTTCCTTAGACACCCCTTCTGTTTTCACTTCAAGCCTGCCTTCCGATTTTGTTTGTTTGCCTATCTGTTTCCCGGTTTTGACTTTTGGATTGTTTTTGTGACTTCTCTTTGCTTCGTGATTTTGTACCTACGCTACTCTGACTTCTGGTTTTGACCCCTGCCTGTATTAAACGTCCCTTTTTGCCTGATCCTGGTCTGCGTCTGGGTCCTTATCCCGAACCTCACAGGTTTGGACTAACATAGTGTACTCAGTAAATAACACTTATACAACCTATGTCAAGGCCTATTAGGCCAAGGCCTATTAAGACACTTTATGCTTGTGTTTCCTTTATTTTGGCATTCGCCTGTACATATACCACAGTTCATGCCTAGGGAGTGAATTCAGTGCCAAACATGTGGTTTTTAACATTTGTGAGTTTTAATTACATTTGAACACATATTTCCAGTTAAAAAGAAAAACTCCTGTTCATAAGTTTCTTTTTATCATGTAAAGCCCAATTAGATCCTTTTTCACACAGATGGGAGGAAAGCGTGTTTGTGATGTGCAGTGTGACACTGTGACAGCACCCATGCTGCTTTTCCTTCAGACAGGGGTGCAAATGTCAAAGCAATTAAAAAGTAGCAATTAGTACAGGACTGATATCAAATTATTTATTTATTTATTCTGATTTAGGGCCACCACGTCCACCGATTGGCCGATGTTTGTATAAAAAATTTAACATTTTCTAATCAATTTCAAACTTTTAAAATTAAACTTTAACTATTTGAGAACACTGAACTTAGATTATACTACGAATGAGCATATAAATACATCTCTTAAAGCTCTTACTCCTACATTGTTTTGCAGCCATTTCAAACAATTATTAAATTATTTCAGTTTTCCAGTTTCAAACACTTAAGTATTTAAAACAATTGTATTATTATTAGGGCAGCATGGTGGTCACCGCACAGCAAGAAGGTCCCGGGTTCAAATCCCGGCCAGGGCCTTTCTGTGTGGAGTTTGCATGTTGAGACATGCACATTAGGCTAATTGGAGAGTCTAAATTGCCTGTATGTGTGAGTGAATGGTGTATGTGCCCTGCGATGGATTGGCAACCTGTCCAGGATGTATTCCTCCCTCTCACCCAATTCATGCTGGGACAGGCTTAGACCGTAACGCTACCCGATGCCCCCCTCCCTATTTTCTTTTGACCAGATATTGTATAAATTATGTATCTACCCTGAAAGGAAGACAATAACTTCAACAATTGTAGACTCTACAGAAACCACCAATTATTTATATTTTCTTTTTGGGTGGGTGTTCTTGACATTATATATACTATGGAGAATAAATATATACTAATAATAAATTAATAAAATATACATTTTCTTAGTTTCAGATATTAAACTTTTTGCTAAGTTCTTATTTGCTCATGTCTTTTGAGGACAGGTTCCAGAAGAACACATAAATCAACATTAAAATGCATTTCTAATGAATCCTTGCTGAAAGGGTACAAATTGGATACAATGGGGTATAATGAGGGAGGTCATCGTTCATACAAAATGAATTATTCACACTCATGGAAAAAAAAGTGCAGTAAATTAAAGTCATTGTGTTGTATCAGTTTTGCACAAAGAAGAGAAGGGGTGATTAACTTGTAATTAGACACCTGGCTAATAATAACCCTCTACCTCAGCCTTCTCACACACAGACACAATGAGAAATTAAAAATTCCACAGCACCTCTGCAACATTGTGACACACAAAACTTAGCCAAAGCAAAGAGTTTTCTCTTGGAGTCTTTCAAATAAACACCAATACGCACTGCTTTTCTTTATGATAGGTTAAAAAAAATCAGACAAGATAAAAAAATATACAAGTAACAAAAGCCTCTATGCCCCTATTCTCTATGCAATGCAAGTTATAAATATATTTGTTATTTAAGTCGTAATACCTTTGGTGTCATGCACAGCTCGGCATCTTGCTGGCTATTTATTCATTTCTGGAAGCCAGTCCTGCATTACTAAATACATTTTTTGTTCAATTTTAGCATTACAAGGATTCTGTTTCCTGAAGCAACTTCTATTATCTGGAGGTAGGATGTTTGTTTTTCCGAAAAGATGTGCTATATTTCCTCTGGTCCATTTTTTTGGCTCATACAGTGGAAAATCTGTTTAAATAAATAAATAAACAGATAAATGCAGAAGGGAATTGGAACGCCTCCAAACTTCATGCCGTTTAATCAAAATATTACTGATATAAAAGGTTTATCATGATTAATTTTACAGCCAATGATAATATCAGAAGCAGCCTGGATCATGGAAGGTGTGGGATTGGCTCACCTCTTCCTGGTTCTGTAGTTTGGTTTGTACTGGAACTTCCAGTCTGCAGCTCTGGTGCACGGTTCAACATTAGCATTCCATAATTGGATTTCTGGAGACGTTTTCCACTTCTGGTGATGCCATCCCAGTCAGTCTGGTGCAGATGCAAGTTTTGGGAATGTTGATATGCTTCCTGTAGGTAACCAAGTCAGGCTGTGGTGCACCCCCTCCCGCCCTGTAAAAAAACAATCAAGCTGATACAGTACATTTATGATGCCCCATAATTTCAGATATCTGGACCAGATTGCTTTAAACTCACTCCCATTGTCTCTGATTTTCACATCTTGCACATAAACATCTTCGTCTACATTTATTTTTTGAACTCATACCGCATACTCATCCTAAATTAGATCATATTCTTGCTTAACATGAATACATGTGTAAGGAAACTCCATTCTTTTGTTCATTCTCCTCACACAATCAATATGGCAGAACGACTGACAAAAGCTCCTGTAAGAAGCAATCATTGGAGAGCGCCGCTCTGCTCACAGATAAATCATTTAATAAAAGCCGATACGTGAGGCAAGGATGGTGTTTTCGTTGCCAGGTTATTGATAATGTCCACTTACACCACCGCTAGCCCGTCTCAATGACTATTTTAACTAACGTAATCAGCATTTACTATGTGCTTCAATGTGCCAATTACACAGTTCTGTCAATATCACGTCTCTCTGCATGTCCATCTGACACTGAGCAGAGAGAATCTTTGCATGGCTTCTCTGGTGACCATGGTTGTAGTAAACATTTATGACCCTTAACATGATTGTATTTCATGAATCAATAATGGCACAAAATATACAAATGGTTGGACGGCTTAAACGCATGATGGATATGAAGCTCAGATATCACGTAAAACAATATTTCTACCAATAATGTACTTCTGTGGTCGGCTTCCTCTTCTCAGGAGCCTTCTGTACAGTGATCTGAATGTATAATACTGTGAGAAAGTCTGCTCATGTGGTTTTAAAAGTGGCCTATTATCATTCATGTTTACCCACCCCATGTTTCCTTCCATTGGGCAGTATAAAGGAACCGGAGGCTAATGGAAACCAGGGGACTTTAAGACTAGCAATTACAGCTGTGTGGAGGGCTTCACAAGTAGACAATTTAATCAACCGCCCAAGCTGTCAATAACACAGCCTCTTAGACTATGGCCAAGCTCGCAATTTTATGTCACAGGTCAATGCATCCTCCCTGCTACACTCACACAGAAGTAAATTGGAAGCAAAGAGTATTGCTCCCAATATATAGGGGGAGTGCACATTCGTGTCTCGGATCATGTGGCAATTAAGAAACAGGGATCTTCCGAGACGAAGGCCAATGGTTATTTAACAAACGTTCAAGAGATGGAAAGGACTTAAAAGACTTCACTTTTGTCAGACAGAATTGAACCATGCTCCAATCTGTGTAATCCTGGTACCTTCTCAAATGGATTCGACCCAGTTCTCTGACACAAGAACTCCTGCTGGTTCTCATTATTATCACTTCCCACCTCTTCACCATACCTTAAGAAGGTTGGTTGCAGAAACGCGGCTGGTCCATGGTTGCAGCTGCCTAAAGGCTGGAGTATGCTTCTTGCAGAGACGCACAAACAAAATGACATGATCCTAGCAAACTGTCAGATCTCCATTATACTCTATCTAAATAAAAGTGCCACTGTTCTCCAAATCACTATAACATCATGTGATGAAGTGCAAGCGAGGTGAGGTAGCTAATGTCAGCTGAATTGAAAGCTAAAGTAGGCTGCTAGTCATTTCTCTTTTTATTGGTTAGCTGGCTAGATAACTAAAACGTTTAGTTATGATAGTTTCGACTGAAATCTTATACCCCAATATTTTAAAAGGCTTGTCCTGATTCCAAATGAGGAATGTTCCTTGGTCATCATAATTTGTTGCCCCAGGATCAACACCCTTATCAACCACTCAAACATGGGACAAATTGTCAACTAGCTAACAAGTTAGTCAATTGCTAGCAGCACATACTGTACACAGCTAGCTAACAACTTGCTGGCTAATATGATCCTTAAAGGAGCACTCTGACTAAAATCTATAATTTCATGAGGTACTACTCACTATATGTATTGTCAATCCATCCACATGGTGTTGTTAATAGTGTGGCAGCCTAAGGGGCTGCCCAAGGAAATGGCTGCCTGGCCCTTCAACAAATGGGAGAAGAACGAGAACGAGAACCATGGCGTCTTTTGACCAGCCGGGAGTTAGAACAAGAGAGTGTGAAAGTGAGTTGGATTGTTTGTGTTTGACCTGGATTGTGTGAGGACCCTCTTTGGATATTGACTACTGACCTGGATTGCGGAACGGAACTGGACTTTGACACTGGATTACGGACAACGACAACAAGTAGGATTTTGGACTTTATGTGTTTTGAATTCCCCCAAAGACCCCACCCTGTTTTGTGTTTGTCAATTAGTTTAATACATTATTATTTTGTTTATAATACTGCCTCCTCCGGGTTGTTTACCCTGCCTACGCCCTCTGCAAAGGTCCGTGAGTGTCGCCCAACCCCTAGGGACACCACAATACTTATACATCTTTGTTCGTTTCCCTGTGAGCCATGAGCATCCAAATCAACCAGAGTTTGTAAATGAAGGAAACCATCTGGAATGTTAAATATACCAATTCCTGTAACTCAGAATCTAAACCTATATTTTTGCTGTGATATTCATGTTCAAGAATGCAAAATAGTAGCAGGCCTTGTCTGGGAATGTAATTGGACAGGAATTTAATTCATGACAGATGTTAATATCATAAATTGTACATTCAATCAATTACTGCAATTTATTTTTGCTGCAAATAATTACAGTAAATGATATAAATGCTGCTAAGGCCTTATGGTGCTTCTGGTTACTGTGAATTGAAGATATTTCATCAAATGTATATATGAAAATTATAAAACGTTACTGACAGTGTTCTCCCACTGGGTCAGGGAAAAATCCATTAACTGACGCCATTTAGAGTCTCTCCCACTAATGATAATGTGATGGACATTTGGGCTGAGAAGATATTCTGGATGTCCCTGCTTGGTGAGTTCAAACTGTCTTGCTGGGATGCATCTGGACAGCGATCTTTATCTTACTCCGGCCCTCAGAGAAGCTCTCTAAAGCAGCTATAGCCCTGAATACGACGAGGCTTGCACAATTTGTCTACAATTAAGAATGAATCACTGCATTTCCTAAAATGGGCAGGTGCTATTGATCCAGGACTGCATCGGCAGCAGAATACATTATCTGACTGCATCGATCGTACGTGGTCAAATGGCAAATTAGAAAATAAACTGTACAGCGCAGCCCTAAAATAATGCTTTTGCTATTAAATTAATACATGACCCACAAATACAGTTTGCATAATTAGTGACCCACCTACACAAATAAATAATATCCTAAACTAATAGTTCAATAAACCAATGTATTTGAGCCATCACAATGAGACAGTGTTCTAAATAAACCTAATACATGGGGGTGCTCCTGAAATATTACATCTAGTCAATCCCATTGAGCCGTTTCGACAGTGCTCATTCATTTTTTATTATCGGGCTGGATGAATGTGTTGACCATTTTTCAATGGGTTGAGATCTCCTTGATCGAGCATGCGATGTGCACACTCCCCAGCCTTCAGAGCAGCCCCAAGGCAGAAGCTCTGCATCAGTGAAAGTTAAGGACCTGCGAGTAGCGAGAGGCGATCACTGCCCCACCATGTACCTTTTTTTATCCATCATCCCATTCCCCACGATCAAGGCCAGTTGTGCGAAAGAGTGCAGTGGTTTACTCTGCTGAAAATCCTGCCGCACTGGGTACACTCTGACAAGACATGAAGCCAATGGGAGCCAGCAATTATTCCACCTTCCAATCCTCCCGGCGAGCGTATTGCGCCAGAGGCAAGGAGAGGAATCTTGATACATGGATTACTGATGATTGCGATATCCTTAAGAGAAAGTGTTGGAAGGATTCAAGTTCAGAGATGACTACATCAATATACCTGTTACATATAATGTAGTATTCTATACAGTTGGGGAGCAGATTAAAATTTAAGCCAGGGAGACCGTTGTTTTTTTTCCAATGATTAAAATACTATAAATAGATCCATAAATTTCATCATTTCTGCAGGGAAATCAACATAACTGAGCCATATTTTTTATAATGTATAACATAATTAATATGTCAAAATTCTTTGTAAATGATGGAAAATTTGAGTCAACTGAATTAATGTACTTTGTTTATTAGGAAATTAACTGTTAATACATAGTCATACCAGAAATAATCAAGAGTAATCATTCATTTAATTCAGTGTGCAACATTTCTTTCATCACAGTGACAATACAATTATTACTTGGATTACTTGAAAAGGATATAAGGATTACTTGTAGTCATACAGTAACCTGTTACACACAACACAAGATATGCATACAATTCCACATCCATGTTATTTTACAGTACATAAATTAGTTCATTTTCACAGAAATACAGTTCCAAATAACTAGGCTAATAACAAAATGCACATATGCACTGGTAGACTATTGTGCTGACCTGTGATGTATAGTACTTCCAACATTTGCATTAAAATAAACAGAAGAAACAAATTATTTAATTTAAATGAAAAACAATACAATACAATTCAGCAAGCATTAAGGAACAGTGGCTTTCTATTAACTGCAAAGCAGGTTGGAATATGTAAGAAAATTAATTGATTCAGTTCATACAGCACTGCAGTCAGTTAAAACAAGGGTTTTTAGAGCTGCTCATAAGGCTCTGTGCATAATTCATATAAAGGTGGGTTAAACCATGTCAAGATAAATCCATTTAATAATGGCTGCGGGTTATCTTAACCAGAAAATTCATTAGAAGCTCATAATTCACAGCTATTGCATTGTGGTTTAATCTCCTGCGGCTTGACCTTTTATTAAAATGGAATGGAGTGTCACATAGCAGACACACCAAATAAATTATGACTTTCAGAGATTCTGTATTCCAAAATAATTTAAGAAACAATAAATAATAATGATAATTAAGCTGGTTGCCAAAGGAATTTGTAAGGTTGGAAAATTGCAATAGAACTTTTTAAAAACATTTAACATTAGCCATATAGCCACCAGACTTCAGACATACATTTGGTTAAATGCTTGTGTATCCAGCATGTGCTTTATGAAATATTTAACTTTTTAACAATTAGCCTGTTAGCTCCTTGATGATAACTAACTGCTGCTGGTTGATGTCATAATGCACAGACTCCATTCCAGTTGGATAATCTATGCAGCCTAGTGACAGCACACGATCTGAGATGCACATTTTTATTGTTTTCTTTTATGTCATGACAAGCTTTGGTAATATGTATTGTAAAATGCCAATAGAGCAAAACTTTTATTATAATAGTCTGAATTATTATATGTCATGAAGCCATATACTGTAAATCTCTATACACGTGTATAACCAAAAAGCTACTTCAGTCCTTCCTCTCTCTATCTGTCCATCTATCCCTTCATCCCTCCATCAAGCTGATGATGTCATTAAAGTCTTACTACTGCAGGGCTATTACAATAATACAGTACTTTTACCAAAACAAATACTGTAAATCTGTAAAACATAAAAAGCTACCTCAGTCCTTTCTCTATCTCTTTGTCCATCCATCTATCCATCCCTTCGTCCATCTGATGATATCATTAAAGCCTTACTACCGTATGGCTATTACAATACTTTGAATTAGAATGTACTTATATGCATTCTAAATATTTTATATCATTATACACAAGGATAACTTATTACAACCTACTACATCCTCTCTCTACAGTAGGCTCCATTTTTATTCACATCCTTGTTAAAGATGAACAATAGAGATCGTATAAAATAAACTATATAAGTAATGAGGTATATTTGCTCAAAAACGTCCAAAAATTATATTCTTTAATAATAATGCATTGGCATGAACCACAATCGAACGGTTCACAAATTATAATTTTTTCCAGAGAAAAATCAAGAATCACAAATATATTTCACACCCCTGTTATCAGTACTTTGTGGTTCCTCCCTTAGGCATTATAACAAGTAGTCACCTTCTAGAGTGTCGTACAAGGTTATGGAACTTATTTGGGGGGATCCTCAACCATTCCTCCATGCAGAATTGTTCTAGTTCCTTCAGATTCTTGGGTTGACATTTGTGGACTGCTTTTTTAGTTCAAACCACAAATGTTCTGAATTGGATTCAGGTCTGGAGACTTAGATGGCCACATCAGGACATTAATTTTGTGCTCTGTCAACCATTTCTTAGTTTCTTTGGACGTAGGTTTGGGATAGTTGTCTTGTTGGAAGGTCCATCTGTGGCTAAGATGTAGCTTCCTGGCAAAGGGAACAAGTTTTTTGGACAAAATGTCTTGGTACATGCTGGAGTTCATGATTGCATCTATTTTAATAAGGGCCCCAGGGTCTGTGGATGTAAAACAACCCCAAAGCATTAAAGATCCATGACCATGTTTCACCGTAGGTATGAAATGCTATTCAACCTTACTTGCATTCTTTGGATGCCAAACATAACGCTGATGTGCATGTCCAAAAAGCAAAATTGTATTTTTTATCACAAGACATGATTCCAATTGTAGTTCAGATGTAGTTTGATGAATTCAAGACGCCTTTTTCTAATTGTCTTCAAAAGAGGCTTCCTTCTTGCAACTCTGCCATGAGGCCATTGCCATGTAGGCATCGTCGAATAGTAGCTTTAGACACCTTGTAACCCCAAGATGCCAAGTTGGTTTGGAGATCTTGAACTGTGCTCCTTGGACTTCTCTTTGCTTCTCGAACCATCCGTCTCACTACATGTGGGGGCAAGATAGACTTGCGTCCACTACCTGGCAGGTTAGCCACTGTTCCATTGGCCTTAAACTTACTAATAATTGACACTACAGTAGAAAGTGGTATCTTTGAACTTCTTAGTTTTTTGTAGCCCTCTCCTGATCTGGAGAGGTCAATAACCTTTTGTCTGAAGATTTTGATTTATGATGATTTGTTTGTGTTGGATTAGATTTAAATGAATAGTTAGGGGTATGAAAAATTGTGATCCAGGTGGTTTTCTGGAAAAATATATTATTCATAAAACGAAATATGTTTTTCTGAACAATTGTATTAGTAATGTAGGTTGGGAATTTTCAGCATTTTTTGAGCATAAAATATACCTCATTACTTACATAGTTTATTTTATACGGGTGTGAATAAAAACAGAGCCTACTTTATCTATCCATCTACAGTGCTGTGCAAAAATTCCAAATACAGATAAAAGGTGATGTGTTATAGCAAATAACACAAAAAGTTACTTTTCTATTATCTACTCAACAAAAAGTCATCAGACATCAAATATTCATTTGGTAAAAAGTAAGTGCACCCCTAGTTTAAGTAACTGGTTGCCTAAAAGCTATTTTAGTCGCAACTACGTTAACTAAAAATGTCCTGTAAGTATTCATAAGTATATCACGTTGCCTAGAAGGAATTCTGGAGCATTCTTCCTTACAGAATAGTTTCAACTCTGGGTTTCTTGCATGTAGGTGTGGTTCTGTGTGCCTCAGTAGGTAGAGCATGGTGCTAACAACGCTTTGGTTGTGGGTTTGATTCCCGCAGGGACCACATATACTGAAGAATGTATGCATTCATTACTGTAAGTCAGGGTCTAAAAGGGTCATAAAAGGGTCTGCTAAATGGCATATATATGTAGAGTTCACATAAGTTCCTTTCAATGCGTTTCATTGATTGACTCAATGTCCAGGTCCTGAAGTATCAAAGCAGCTCAAAATTACCACCCTTCTGTCACCATGCTTCACATTGTAATGGGATACTTTAGCGATGGAGTTCCTCCAAGCTCTCTCCTCCCATTTAACTCAATAGGAAAATTAGCATGAATAACCCCCCACTGCATAAGTACCACATTACAGCATGAAACGTGGTGAAAGAAGGGTGGAGATTTTGTGCTCCATTGATAGTTCACAACCTGGGCATTGAGTCAATCAATGAGACAACTCTCGAACAGAATACAATTCACATGCAGCTGAAAGCCCATTGAAATGCATTGAAAGGGGGGGGAGAGGAATAATAATATCATTATTATTTCTAGTAATAATAATTATATCCCTTTTTCAGTATTCTTCAATGATGGCATGTAGAGTAACAACAATATACACAGCTCAAAAGTAAAAATTAGCCCTCAGCAGTCTATGGTATATGGTATGTTAACATTATTGAAACTTGATAAATATTTGTAATTAATTTTACCCTAGGGTAGCGACACTTAGGATTAATTCAAGTACAAATTGCTCTATATTAATACACTGTAGGGGAACGTTCGTCTCAGTTTAAGTTCGTCTAAGGCAAAGGCCGTTCAAAGACATTAAAATATCATGTAATCTAAACATGAATTAATCTGTTTATTGCCTCTTCTTTGTTTACTTTTTTCTCTTTGATTTGGAATAAACAATCATGCCTTGTCAGTCACCACCCACACCTGCTTACAGAGCACTACAGCTTAAGCATGTGCACCCAATGTGCCTGCCTGTGAGTCAGTCTCTATTTCACCCCCTCCGAGCCACTGTACAGATATTTGCCTGTCCACTGTTTGGGGAGGAACGCACCAGTGCACACACTGCACATCTTGGGAGGATTGCCTTGGAATAGACATGGTCACCTTGATAGACAGGCTAGCTACTTTCTTTAATGCACAAGATGGGCCTATATGAAACAGTGCCATCTCGTGGCCAAGGTCACCTGCCAAATTTACAGTCTGTCCTAAAAGAAAAATCTTTCATTTAATTTTAATGACCAAGAAAATTTTATGGAAAAGAATTAACATTTTTTATTTTATTCTAGTTAGTTTTTCTAGTTTCTGTATAGTTTTCGTTTCGCATGCAGGTTCTTATTTTTCTTATTTAATTTTAGTTAACAAAAATGTTTTTTCATGGTTAGCTTTCATCTTAGCTTTGGTTTTCGTTTACGATTATAACCTTGCTGTGGACTTCCAGTCACAGTCAGCTATCAGGTTCAAAACTGTGACTGTAGAACTGAGCCTGTACTCATAATTCAATTTTATTTGTATAACACTTTTTACAGAGCACTGTCACAAAGACGCTTTATATAAAACAGAAAATATGAAAACACTATGTCATATGCTGTGCAACACAATCAGGGAGGGAACAGAACAGCAGGATGCAGGGATGTGATTTATCGGTCTGGAGACCAGGATTTATTTCAGGTCCACAGGTTTTTGTTGCAACCAGTGCACTA
The DNA here is from genome assembly GCA_029706075.1 of Aldrovandia affinis. Classification (NCBI taxonomy): domain Eukaryota; kingdom Metazoa; phylum Chordata; class Actinopteri; order Notacanthiformes; family Halosauridae; genus Aldrovandia; species Aldrovandia affinis. The sequence continues at coordinate 5,791,546 of JAINUG010000046.1, forward strand.
CACCAGGTGATTTCACTAATTAGCTCTTTATTTCTTCAACCAAGGAGGGGAACTCATTGAAATCACCTGGTGTAGTGCATTGGTTGCAACAAAAGCCTGTATGCATTAAGCCCTCATTAAGCACCTATACCAAGTAAAGCAGAAAGGGCCTGTGGGAGTGTAGGCTTTTGTTCTAGCCTGGCAGTAAAACACCTGATTAAACTGTAGGGGCGATCCGTCTAGAAATTAGAATTATAATATGGTTGACGTCACAATTGAAAGCTTGTTAATTCCTAACACGGTAGCAACCAAACATACAAGTATTCTTACAATATCAGTCTCATTAATTTTAGTATATCAGTCTAATAAAATATACTTAACTATAAAATTGGAATTTCAATTAATTAAATTAATAATTGCAATTAAATTGCAATATTAATAGTTAATTCATCTTAATCAAATCACAACAATATACATTTAGTTATTGGGGGTGTTCGTGTGCAAGTTTTCTGAGGCACGTGGCTGTGCATGCATATGTGTGTTCTTTCGTGTGTGCATGGGTTGCACGAAGAGAAAATATGGAGGGAAGTTTAAACCTTGTGCGCATTGTGACAGGATGCCTGTGTCCCACTCCTGTGGACAACCTCTCCATCCTTGCAGGCATCCAGCCCGCTGGGTTTCGCCGCGCAGGAGCCACAGCACATCTCGCATGCCGGGCCATGGAGCCAAACCATCTGCTTCATGAAAGGCTCATTCTAACAGCTGAGACTCCCCAGCGCCTCAAGCCGAGACACCCATTTGTGCCTGCCGCACGGGAACTCCTGCAGCAATGCAGCGACCTTAACATCAGTGTGGCACGGTGGGTGGATTACACCTGGAGCACGGAGTGGGAGAAGAACACCTCTAGACTCTGTGACTTCATCCCAGACGTTGGTTTTCCCCCTATCGGGGTGGACCTGCCCCGACTGGCGTGTGTGAGGCTTAACCACCTCCGGACCGGCGTCGGGCGGTTCTGCTCATCGATGCACAGATGGGGCTTGGCCTCCTGTGCGGCCTGCGAGTGTGGCGCAGAGGAACAAACTGCAGACCATGTCATCCTGGATTGCCCGATTTATCGGGCACCCAATGGGATCCATGGTCTGTCGGCTTTGGACGACGACACGGTGACATGGCTGCTGGAGATGTGCCCCGAAGTATAGTCCGGGTGAACTTCCCCTAGGCTTGAGGTGGTAAAAGGATAGCCCCTCGGCCCCGAGCCTAGGGGAGCAGAAAAAGAACATACCCAAACGAAGAAGAAGGTTGTACATTCAGTCATGGTTATAAACAGTTTGTTGTGAAGCTATGCTATGCCCAGTTGTTACAGCCATACTGTGTGTTGTCTGCGGGTTTCGATGCATGCCAGGTTCGGAAGAGATGTGGGAAGTCCGGTCGCCATGTCTTTAATGCATCAGATGTTTCCTTGCAATGTCTCTCGCAAGTGTTTATAGTTGCCATGAAGTCTCTGTCTCCTTTTCCAGAGCACAAAGTTAATTGTGGGACATGAGTCTTGAGCAAGAGAGCTGGCCGCTTCTGTATCACTAAAATGTCAGATATTGCTAGCTGAATCCTTTCACCTCTTCACGAATTAGCGTTGTTTGCGGCTAAGTTCGTGGAGATAGATCTCTCTTGGTTCCGCTGCTGTTCAGAGAAATTGTCTTGTGCATGTCTTCACGAGGCCTCTCGTTTGAGGTGTGGAGGAGAGAGGAATAGAGGGAGAAAATGGAGATTGCTCTTTGGTTTTATGTATTTGCGTGTTCTGTATTTCCGGTTTACACTATCCTATAGGAAGGTGATACAAAGGGCCATTCCTTTGTTGTCATTTCCTGTGGGCCATGTTTCAAGTTTGTGAGCAAGCATTTGTGGATGTCTTTTGATAAAAAGTGTTAAGCACACAAAATTACATTGAATGAAATTTTATTTCAAACATATGATTTTATGTGGAATGTGCAGTCCTGACACAACTAATCAATGTCTAATTAATCCAGCTAATCACTCCACCACACCTGTGCCCTGACTTTATCAAAAATGTCAAATCAAACAAACAATTAGAGTAATTCAATAATTAAGAGCAGAAGTTGGCATGAAATCCCGAAACGGATCGGCCTTTGTTGTGCACCCCAAATCGAGGGGCTTATTAGGCCCAGAGTTACAAGGATGTTCTGTAATTTGCATCTTCTAATGGCTCTCTCTGTAAATTCCCCCAAGAATGTGATTACTGAGACTAATATATGAAAGTAGAACAAATCAGGGGCATTCAGATACCCGCCCTGGAGAGCTGTATTTCCAAACAAATTCTGAGCAGGAAGTAATGTATTCTATGCTTCTCAGGTTGGTAGCATATTATATTTTAGACCCTCTTGACAAATCCATCAAAACATAAAGACCTATGTGCTTCACTAATCCTGATGTGTGAAAAGGTCTTTGCTAGAATCTTTTCCAATATACTGTGGATTTGTTTTTTTATGCAGTTCAGCAATTAATAAAGGCAAACTGAAATGATTTTTAAGGACATTCAAAATGCAATCGCACATTAAGTCAGCTGACTAGCTTACAATTTCCGACATTTAGAATTGGTTGCCTTCTCATTGGCAGGCATGCATGACAAATAATACACATATAGCATGGTTTGGCTGCTATCTCTCTGTCCTGGGGGTTTTGGCTGTCCCATTTTCAGACTAATCGATTGATAATAATTACACAATTCTGAGTAGCATATTTGCATGTTGAGAACCGTAGTTCATCAAGAAAACAGAAATCAGATATCTTGATGGAAACATCAAATACATTTAGCATTTAACAAATGTGAAATTAAACACTTTTTCACCCATCCCTTTGCACCTAAGTGATACATTAGGAGGTGATAAGACGACTGAATCTGAATGGCATATGTGTACGTATTCTCATTGGCTATGGATCTTTGTCTGCTCCATAAGTTTGGATCAGGACCGAATCTTGCATTTCAGCCACCTATGCCTATCTAAATTGCATTTTGTTTTACATCACAGGAAAGCAAGCTTAACATGGTATTTGTAACCAGGGTTGTTTGTGTATTTTTCCCATCCATGGCTGTCTAATGAAAAAAGTTGCCAAGCTACAGAATATTTGTTTTTCTTTCAAATCAAATCAAATCAAATTTATTTGTATAGTGCTTTTCACAAATGAATTGTCACAAAGCGTTTAACAGAAGGGAACCCAGGCCTAGACCCCCCCTAAAGCAAGCCTAAGGCGACAGTGGCAAGGAAAAACTACCTTGATAGGGAGAAACCTTGGGAGGAACCAGACTAAAAAGGGGGGGAAGACTAAAAAGGGGGATCTTTCTTACTGTGAGATCAGATAATAATGTCTATTAGGACTATCAGTTCAGGACTACTACTAAACACCAAAAAAATATGTGTGACCTTTGATATGCAAAACTTATATATACAGTATATACAGTATATATATATAAAAAATGTTTTTCCTGTGGCCAAATATACTTGCAGAAATATCAAATCAAGTGTAACCTGCCTCAAATCCCTATGAAATATTACATGAAGATTAACATTACAATATATATAGGTATACATATATACGTATGTGTGTGTGTGTGTGTGTGTGTGTGTGTGTGTACTGCTGATTTAAGCTATCAGTTATACTTCACACCTCCCTCAGAAACTGTGCTGTGAAGAGCTGAGAAAAAAGAGAGAAGTGTTTTGCTCACTGAGAGGAGTGTGAATGTACTGTGTCCACCGAGATGCTTTGGCAGCGAGATCGGCTGACCTTGTTTTAAATAATTATTTTCTGAAAAGGGCGTGAAGTGGGGCGTAACAATTGCAGGGATCAATTGCATTATTACATTTCTGAACCTCAAGCTGCTTCGGATAACTGATTATAACACAATACTTTTACAGGACAAAAATCTAATGATGGTGCCCATCCAGAGTCCGGTTTTATATTTTTGTTCAGCATAAGGTTACTTGTACAAGCGCACTGCATCTACTCCGAAGATATTTCATTATTATTTTTACATATTTTTGGTAGCGAACACTGGCAGAGGATATTGTCATTTTGATAAGATGATCAGAATATTTTAATTTATTATAATGGCTTATAATTTATTATAATCTGTTGAATATAAAACTGGCTGGTAGATTATTTACAAAGATATCTATGAATAATGTTGTCTTTTCTTTCCCCAGCCAGCACATGCAATATTTTATCACAGCAGGCTGTATACAGAACAACCATGGTAAAACTGTCTTTCAAAACACACCCAACTGCAGTGGCTAGAGGCGGTGGGGATGTATGGTTTTCATAAATATCTGTTTTTTCAAATTAAAAAATCTGGCAACCCTTACCTAGTTACATCACAATTCATTTATATTTTGTGTGTATCAGGAGAACCCAGTCAGTTTTGTATTTCTCAAACAGTGGAAAATCACAGAGAAATTCAGAAAAAATTGTAAACATAGGTCCAAAGCTATAGCCATGCCATCTCTTCCTGGTTTGCTTACACTGCTCATCTGACAAAAATGTCCAATGTTGTAACAGTAAGCATGGGGACATGGCCTTATTGATTGGTACATTTGGATTGGACTCTGTACCCAGTGCCCACTGAGATAACTTGCCAAAAAAAGGTAAATAGATATTTGTTACCTTTTAAACTGGGAAAACGGGAAAGTGCAGATAAGCTGTTCTTTGAAAAAAAGGTTCTGTGTAAAAACAACAAAAATCTATTAATAGTTCAGTGAAACTACATCTTTTATCACACCAAAGAAGAGAACATGCCATTGAAAAATGAACAGGCATCACTTTGTCCTTGGCAGCTTTATCATCGGGGCTGTGGTTAGTCAGTCTGCAATTCCAACATAGACTAAGCTACGACAGACAAAATAGAAATTGCATTATTGCATGCTTTAGCTGTAAAAGTGTCTCTTTAACAATTTGCCTGGTTTCTTTTGAAAACAGTTTTAATCGAAATCTCACTGTAGTGAAATGGGCACAGCTGACATGCAGTTTTGTATCAGTGGGGGGATCCTCTCAGCTTAATTAAATTTCAGCTTTTAACCAGAGGGAAATATGTGAATGTGATTCTGCTTTTTATAGAACGAGTGATGGATCCTGGGGCTGTAAAATCTGAGCTTGATGACACTGTCTTGCAGGATGTTCTCCTGCCTGAACCTCCTGTCTGCAAAGGACAGGCCATTTTTATTCACAGTGTAGCCCACTAAACCAGTGACATAAAAGGGACGCATCTGCCCACCGAGGCCTCAGAAGCGCTGCCTAAGTAAACTCATACCAGCGTTGCAGTACAGTAAGCCTCCCGAGCCAGGCTTTAAAAAATATATTTATATCCTTGACGATATAACGCCTGGCCGTAAAAGCACTTGGTATAAGCCAGTCCATATTGCAGGGAGGAGCCCTGTTGACCCCCACCCCACCCCCTGTCAATGATTTAATATGAAGAATCACAATCTCTTAGAGGTAAACGCTCTAACAGCCCGCCAATAAAAAGTACATCAGGAATCCAGTGGAAATCGAAAGCTATCACCCTCTTTTCAACTAACGTCATCAGACGGTAAGCCGAGGGCTTGCCGTCAGATAATGAGACTGCAGTACAGGAGAACCTCAGAGATACGAACCTTGGAATTATGGACTGACCAGTCAACCGACTAGGATATGAAACTGAAAGCAGCATACGCAATTACCCCTAATTATACGCCTTATTATCCCTGGTGCAAAAACGGTGAGCATTGAATGGAAACGAGAAACAGTTTCCAAGTGGTGCAAGTGGGCAATTATGCAGCACCCTGTTGTCAGGATTAAAAATGGCTTAAAACCCACATCATTCAACAAAAACCAACAATTAATGGTATGATCATGGGAAGCTGCCTCTGAGAAGGCTTTCTGAATGATACATTTCCATTTCAGTCATCCACCATGTTTGGCCTCTTTTGCGAACTGTTTGACTGACTGTCCCTCGTTGTATTCTTTAGCAATAGTGTTGATAGTCCCTTTGTCTAAATGTAACTGTATTTAGATTTTGTTTCATTAATGGAAAGTGTGACTTTCCTGTTTATTGTTCGCCTTTTTGTATCAGGGATAATGAGGAGCATGATAGGGTGTAATTGCTTATGCCATGTCCAGTTTCATACCCCGATCAGTTTGCTGGTCTGTCCGTAACTCTGAGGGTCTACTGTACTGCAATGCTGGTATTTGGATACTGAGGCAGTGTTATATATGTGACATGTAGGACCATAGGTAGTCTTAGTACCGCCCCATAGTTTCTGCTATTAGTAATAATAATAATAATAATAATAATAAAGCTTTATTTATATAGCACCTTTCATACAGAGAATGCAGCTCAAAGTGCTTTAACATTTCAGCAATGAGATTCACGTGTAGAACGTAGTTTTGGCACCGCCCCATACTCTCTGCTTTTAGTAATGAGATTCATGTGTGGAACGTAGTTAGCACAAACTATCGTTTGTTATCATTCATGTAGTGCAACGTAGGAGCGGTTTGGTGGCATGAAGCTAGCCTGGTATGTGCTACACTACCAAGTAGAAGGTAAAAGGCAATCTTGCATTTTTAATCATGCAGTCTTGGCAGGGCTTATACTGTCAGTTGTGGGGGTGGCCCTAGTGTGTCATAGTTACTCACCTTTTAGTGTGTAGCGAATCCCTCATTGTGACCCACATTTTGATGTGCAGTGAAATACTGAGTGAACTCCACCTTATAGTGATTGGGGTATTCCCCTTATAGTGTGTGCTGAAGTACTCCTTGTGATCCATAGCTGGATAGGTAGTGAAATACTAAGTGAGCCCCACTTTATAGTGTTTGAGCACCATCACATACAGTTTGTACATCACCCTGCTGTGTGAAGCGCATTACCTGGGTCCCTTTCAGACAGCCCAGTCCACACTGACTCCTCTCCCCTTTTGCTCCTACCTTAGCGCCCCCCTCTGGGAGGCTCCTTATTTATTTTGGGTTATTATTGCATGTATTATTTTCTGTCCTGCCCTAGGTTAACTTGTGTCCATTTGACCCATTCTAAGTCCAGTTGTACTGGTTGCTGCTATTTATTATTTTTAATAAATTGCATCTTTTTTTGTATACAGTATTTGTATCATTCATTCAGTTGAATACCCTGTAGCGGGGAAGTGTTTCTATCCTGAGCCACACAGTCACCAGTCTCTCCCTCATATAGGAGAGTGGCGTAGTCCTTCATAAAGTAAGCCCTAGGCTAGTGGGTGTTACATATAGTATATAGATTTGTCAGGTGCTTAGGGAAACTCAGCCAATCACACGTTAACAGCCCTCAATCAGGAGGGCTGTTAAACATCTCAGAGTTTTAAACTTTCACTGCAACAATTGTTGTTAAATGTGCCTTGAAATTGCATTTTGTCTTTTTGCAAAGAACATATGTTTGAAGATCAGTAACAGCAGTCAATCAGACACCACTATTTTAAATGACTTCATATGAAATACTGTAGGTGTTTTCCTCACAATTGTGTTCATTATAAATGTTAAATATTTTATTAAATGTTTTTTAATTTGAGTGTGCATCACCAAGACTTAGTACAAGGTATTTAAGAATTATTATTATGATAAAGTAAAAAACCTGAAAGTTGATAAAAATATATCTATTTATATGTTAATTTATATAATGAATATATTTAATTTTATATAATAAATCCAGTTACCTATATTTATTTGAGTATGAGAGATTGCTGAAAATGTTTTCATACCCATTTCAAATCATAACTATTGGATGGCGTATCAACTTAATGCACTGGCTGTTGGTGCAATGGTCTGGAATCAAATTCCTGTGAAGTGCCAACACAGAATGGATTATACTGTCACCCTGCTGGGGGAGGGGCAGTGTTACAGAACGTTGTAACCCACCCGCCCCACCACCCCCATGAGTTAAATCCCAGATTGGTTGATTTGTTCAAATGAAATGTCAATCAATCTTTATTTTGTATAGTGCCATTTAAATTCAGATTGTCACACAATGGTTCTCATAATTCAGCCTAATATAATATCAGAACTAAGACAAGAAACAACTGTTGGTCCTCATTTCTTATTTCCATGTTAATTATGAAGTATGTGTACTTGAGACTTGTGTGGGCGTTAGGAAGCATATTAACATCCTCTGCCCATTCTTTATTTCTTTGTGGTGAAAAATGCAATTATAACATAAACATAATCGGATACGTTCAACAGTATTTGTGGACGAAAAACAGAATGCATTGCACCTCTTGGCATCTTATTACTGTAATTTCTGCTGTTTAGTTGGTTTTTATCAATGTCTCCATGAGAGCGTGAAAACAAATTAAAGTGAATATTGGTGCATGTATGTCTGTGTGCGAATGTGACTGTGTGCATGTGTATGTGTTTATGGGGAATAATGTGAGTGGATGAAGCAAGAATGTTGTTTATTTAAATAAAATAATAAATAGCATCATTGTGAATGCATTTATCATGCTGTTCATGTGCATTATGATTGAATCTATGTCTACTGTGTGTCATGAAAATATCCTACAGTGAAGAGGAAAAAGAGTGAAAAAAAAATAAAACGAGAAAAAAAAATTGACCCCTCATTACACTTACTGAAGCAAACTAGTGCATGCCTCTTACACTCTCTACATTTCCTTTGTCGTTACTTACTCGGGGTTAAAATCATAGGCATAAGAAGTGGAGGACATTGTGGTGTCATTTCAGCAAAAGCTAAGGAATGACAGTGACATGTAAATATATTGTGTTGATAATGGGCAAAAAACGGCAAAATGGTAAAACAGTTTGAGCTCGCTGCTTGGCAGCCTATACAAAAAACCCACGCCAGCTAACAAGTAGAATTTATCAAACATCAACAGCAAGCAATCATTTACATGACTGAAAAGCAAAGTTAGAGGAAAACATGTCTTACCTTATAGTGACAGCTGCAGCTCAAAAACATTTAATCCATTTCCTCCCGGGTGGTCTAGTGGTTACAACGTTTGATGCTGGCCACTGCGACCACTGGTTCCATTCCACCAGCCACGCCAGAGTCGGCTCTGGCTGGGAGTGCCACCAGGGGGGCGGCCATTGGCTGTCCGCCACAGGGAGGGGGGAGGGAAGCCGACATGAAAGTTTGCTTTGTACAGGAATGGCTCTGAAGTACCGGAGTTACGGTCGACAGCTTGGCTAGTGCTTTCTCGGAGGAGGCGATACTTCGCCTTTGTCACTGCCGGTCTCAGGGCTACAGCAGCAAACTCACCATATGAGGGGGATTGACATGAAAAATAGAGGGTGTAATTGGCTACTAAATTGAGAGAAAATTGAATAAATGAAATAAATCTTAAAAAATATATATATATTTAATCCATAAAATGTCAAAGTCTTTGATCAGGTCATCATGTCACATCTCTTCTTTTGTTAAAAACCCCATCAAGGGAGACCTGTTTTCTTTTCATATCTTCGCTGATCAGGAAGTAAGCTAGCTAACTAATTAACTTTTCTCCTACAATGATAGTTACTACGTAATGTTATTAACATAATACGCACTCATGCATATACACTTTGACTGGTTGAGGCGTTGCCCAAAAGCACACATTTTTTTGTGGACAAATCAGTTACATAACTATATAAATACAGGGCAGTTCACAGACATTTTGGGGGGCAGAGGCTATGGCTAAAAAATAACGGTACATAGCCAAGCCTACTTTTTAGTGATTATAATAATTTAAAAACATTTAAAAATACACAAACAAACATCCAGGAGGGCACTTTCTGAATGAAGGGGCAAAGGGCAGGGACTTCAGTCCCCTTGAGCCCTACCTGTGCACATGCCTGAATAAATAAATATTACTTTTATACCATGTTGCTTGATGAATATTTTAACTGGGAATCCAAACTTTTTGGATTAAGTTAGAGGTTATTAGATGAAATTAGTGTTTAACTTGATTTATTATACAACACGACTCTAAATTATGCATGCTCCAGATAAAGATTTTTTATCAATTTCTTCCTACAAGGAAAATGTTTAATATTTGGGGTATTGAGGGCTCTAGAAGTTGCTGCTTTTGTGGAGAAGAGGAAGAAGATTTATTGCATCTTTTCTGGTATTGTCCTGCAGTAGCACAGCTCTGGACATCAATACAAAAATGGATAGGCCTCATAACAAGCATTTTAGGACTTCACCTGAAGCTGTAGTGCTGGTGGATTTTAGTATCGACTGTAACATGCTGCACAATATACTAATACTTCTGGCCAAGGCTTTCATTTTTAAATCACAAAACGTTCATGAGCTAAATTTAAAAAAAATGTTAAGAAATATGTAAAACAATACTACATGCTAGAAGGAATTATTTCCAAGGAAGATGAGAGGAATAGGTTTTCCAAAAAATGGCAAATATTAAGTCAATATGAGGGCTGGGAATAAATACAGTGTCAATGAGGAGATAGGATAGGGCATATTTGCTTGTTTGTTAATTTATTTGTTCCACAATGTACAGTATCTTGATTGTTTTCTTGCCGTGTTTTTTATTCATACATTTATTTTCATTTTCATTTATTTTCTTTTTTGTTTTGCATTGACTCCTCATCTTTATCTTAGTTTATATTTGTCTATTTAGTATTGTTGTTGTATTTTCTGGATTATTGTCTTTCTTCCTAATTTAATGTAATTTTGTTTTGTTTTTTGGCTTGTGTTTGTTTCTGTTTTTGTTTTGGATTTGAAAAAAATGGTAAAACACAACTTTTACTGGTTTATTTAGGCAAGTTTTAAAAATAGACTATGAAGCCAATACCTTGCCATACCCAATTGATGCCCGTGCCCCCAATAATTTGTAGATATAAAGCATTCCCTTTCATTATGTCCAACCTCATATGAGGTTATGCCCTTGGTTAAAATTGTGGTTTGGCTTCGCACGGCCAAGCAGTCTGATGCAGATTAAGCAGTCTGATGCATCCTTTCTGTATGACTTGTGTAGCTAGGGACAATCGTAGCAGTTGCTGTACAAATGCAGGTCATGTGAAAATAAGTCAATAATAGTCCATTTGCACAATACAAGTAGAAAAAACCATGGCATTTCAGATGTAATCCCATTCTCTCTGAACCTGGATGATCCCTTATTTGTTATTTATGAGCTCATTTTTTCCATTTTGTTCAAGGTCAGTCACCATCAACGTTTTTGCAAAAAGGCTTTTTGTCACCCTGCCTTATAAAATCCCTTGAGATAAATGCTTCTAGCAAGTACAGACTTCAGCACACTAAATACACTAAACACTAAATACTAACTTCATAATTAATCTGAATATTCAATAATTCTGATTACACTTACATATAAACAGCTTATAATATAACTGTTCAGAATTCATATTCATATTCATATTCCAATAAAAAACAGCACTGCTCATACTGTATCATATTCCCAAATAACTCTATATGCATACATAGTAACATAGTAACAGTAGGTGGGGCTGTATCTGACCTCGGTGCTGTGGGCAGTGGTGTCCTGCAGGGATCGGTGCTGGGACCTCTGCTCTTCCTTATTTACATAAATGATCTTGACATGGACGTTAGTAGCAAAATAGTTAAATTTGCAGATGATACTAAACTTGGGGGTTTGGCAAACAGTTTGGAATCGAATCCAAGATGACTTAAACAAAATCCAAAAATGGGCAGATACATGGCAGACATTCAATATTGCTAAATGTAAAGTTATGCATGTGGGAAATAAAAACATTAGACAGGAGTATTTTATGGGAGGAGAAAAGTTCAGTTTGGTGTTAGGTGTTCAGTTTGAAAAGGACTTAGGAATTGTAGTTGATCAAAGCCTATCTGCATCAAAGCAGTGTGCTACAGCAGTGAAAAAAGCCAACAGGATGCTGGGATACATAGCAAAAAGTATTGAGTATAAATCAAAGGAGGTTATATTAATGTTATATAATGCCTTTGTCAGACCCCACTTAGAATACTGTGTGCAGTTCTGGGCACCGCACTACAAGAAAGATATAGAAGCTCTTGAAAAAGTCCAAAGAAGGGCAACTAAACTGATACCTGATATGAAAGGTAAAAGTTATGATGATAGACTTAAGGCACTCAATCTATTTAAACTTAGCAAACAGAGACTTAGGGGGGATTTGATTGAGGTTTTTAAATTCCTAAAAGGGATTAACAAAGTAAAATACAAAATATTTTTTAAGATAAGTGGGGTCAGCAGAACAAGAGGCCACAGGTGGAAATTAGTTAAAGGCAAATTCCGCACAGATATTAGGACGTTTTTCTTTACACAGAGAGTTGTCAATGCCTGGAACAGCTTGCCAGGTCAGGTAGTAGAGGCAGAAACGCTTGGGCTATTCAAGTCCAGGCTAGATGTGGTGATAGATACTCTTTAGATTAGGACATGATGAGTCTAGATGGGCCATTCTCATCATTATGTGTTCTTATGTTCTTATACCTGTGTACATCTAGCTATATGTTTTTATAAGTAAATAATTAAAAATATGATAAATGCCTACACTAATCATTTCGGTAACCTAAACTAAAATAGACATTAAAGGAGGCAAATGCAAGTCAAGTGTGTCTTTGTGAGTCATCAATTTTATTACTTATAACTGACATATGCATTCATTTGTGGAAATAAATTGATAATAATCCTTGGGCCTTATTTCAACAGTGCAAAATGATTGTGCAATGACCCAAGACGTACGTACAGTAGATGCATAATTTGCATAAGCCTTTTTATTAGCACTTTTTTTTATTAACAGCATCAAATAAATGTAGCATACATTTTCAATAAAATATCAATGAACAAACTTTATCTGTATTAGAATATATTAGCAGAAAGACATTAAGTGGACTGGACATTATATCATTAGTTAGGCGCCAGAGCATGTACAGCGCCAACAATAACTGGAAAAGAAGAGCGGTGATTTGATTTAAAGGGTTTGCCAGGGAATTTAAAGGGAATGTGAGTCCTAATTGCCAGTGCACAGTCACATCCCCATTACCCCCTTAACTCATTACAGAGCTGCTACCATCCACAAGATGTGGAACACTCTTCCCTTATCCCTCAGAGCTAATGCCATGCTTTTATGCTTCAAACACTCTTATAAACTGTTGACTGATAGTCAGTCATGTACCCATGAACTTTCCTTACTTCATCTTTGAACTTGCCCATTTTGATTCAAGTTATATATACAATGGGTATAAAAGGTATTCACCCCCTTGGACTTTTTCCACATTTTATTTTGTTACAACATGTGCTTAAAATGGATTTAATTGGGATTTCTTGCTACTGATCAAAACTAGAGGCTGCAGGCAACCTCAGAGGCTTCCAAGCCCTGTGCAACATTAAAAACTTACCACAGACTTTAATCAAAAGGACATCACACTTCAAATGTCCTTCACATTAGCACGTATTCCCCGCACACAACATGGCTGCCACACCATGTGACACAACACGTTTGATGTTACGTAACCCTAGGAAGTAACATTTGTAACCTGTTTGCCAAGTTATGTGAGCATCAGATGAGGAGAAATGGCTTGAAACAGAAATGACACGCATTCGTCATACCCAAGATGGCCGGAGAATCATGTGACCTGCCATGTTTTGTGTTATGTATGGAAAGGGAGTAATATTTGTAACCTTTTTGTGAAGCTTATACTAATATTGGATCAAGCAAAAAAACATTATTTGGAGCATGTGAGAAAAAGGGTGAACGAGATTGGGGTGTGGCGAGCAGACCTTTCAAGATATGTTCTAATGCTTCGCAATTTAATAAGCAATATGTCTCGTATACGCTTGCAAGAAATCAAAACCCTCGGACTTATGCTGTAGGAGGCTTGTGCGTCAAAGTGAAGTATGCAAAACACCTCAATTTTGGGTGGTGCATCAACCATAGGGAGCACGACCACCAAAGCATACACTATATGGCCAAAAGTCAGTGGACACCCCTACTAATTATTGAGTTCAGGTGTTTCAGCCACACCCATTGCCAACAGGTGCATAAAATCCAGCACATAGCCATGCAATCTCCACAGACAAACATTTAGAATTCAGAATGGTTCATAAAGAGCTCAGTAAACGCGGCACTGTCATAGGATGCCACCTTTGCCACAAGTCAGTTTGTGAAATTTCTGCCCTACTAGATGTGCCCCGGTCAACTGTAAGTGCTATTATTGTGAAGTGGAAGCGCCTAGGAGCAACAACAGCTCGGCCACGAAGTGGTAGACCACGCAAAGTCACAGAGCGGGGCCAATGCACTAATCTTCTCCCGAACTGATTATGGCAATGCACTCTCCAGTTTTATTTCTTTTTCTATGCTTTGTTAGTCTAGTTATCCACGAGTGCTGAAGCGCATAGCGCGTAAAAATGAAGCGCGCGTAAAAATCGCTTATCATCTGCTACATCACTCACTACAGAGTACCAAACTGCCTCTGGAAGCACCATCAGCACAAGAACTGTGCGTCGGGAGCTTCATGGAATGGGTTTCCATGGCCGAGCAGCTGCACACAAGCCTCACATCACCATGCGCAATGCCAAGTGTCGGCTGGAGTGGTGTAAAGCACGCCGCAACTGGACTCGTGGAAACGTGGAAACGTGTTCTTTGGAGTTATGAATCACACTTCACAATCTGGCAGTCTGATGGACGAATCTGGGATTGGCGGATGCCAGGAGAACGCTACCTTCCGGAATGCATAGTGCCTACTGTAAAGTTTGGTGGAGGAGGGATAATGGTCTGGGGCTGTTTCTCAGGGTTTGGGATAGGCCCCTTAGTTCCAGTGAAGGGTATTCTTAATGCTACAGGATACGAAGACATCTTAGCCAATTGGGCGCTTCCAACTTTGTGGCAACAGTTTGGGGAAGGCCCTTTGCTGTTCCAGCATGACTGTGCCCCTGTGCACAAAGTGAGATCCATAAAGACATGGTTAGACGAGTTTGGTGTGGAGGAACTCGATTGGCCTGCACAGAGCCCTGACCTCAACCCCATTGAACACCTTTGGGAGGAATTAGAACGCAGATTGCGAGCCAGGCCTTCTCGTCCAACATCAGTGCCTGACCTCACAGATGCTCTTTTGGCTGAATGGGCACAAATTCCCACAAACACACTCCAAAATCTTGTGGAAAGCCTTCCCAGAAGAGTGGCAGCTGTCATAGCCGCAAAGGGGGGTCCAACTCCATATTAATGCCCATGGTTTTAGAATGGGATGTCCAACAAGCTCATATAGGTGTGATGGTCAGGTGTCCACTAACTTTTGGCCATATAGTGTATGTGTGATCGCTTATTCCTTCTCAATGTAAATACTACACTTGATAAGGACTAATGACAACATAATTATAACATTTTGCCATGTTGGCCCCAGGAGGCTTGTTTAGCCGAAAATTGGGTAAAAGAGGCATGGTTTTTGGGCGTAGTAGGTGTGGCTATTGAGAAAATGCTTGCAAAACGTTCCATGCATGAGTTCAGACCAAGCATGACATGCATGCCGAGTTTTGTTTTGATTGAGCAAAGAGATGATATAGAAGTCCATGCCGGACTTCTGGAGAAAAAAAACGGAAAAAGTGGGCTAGCAAGGCTTGGAAGCCTAATAATATAAAAATGAAAAAAATACTTTAAAGCTTTTTCTAAATTATTTACCAATAAAAAACAAAGACAAGCAAGTAAGAAAGAAAATAAAATGTGAAAAATGCCAAAGGGGGTAAACGTTTTATACCCACTGTGTGTGTATATATATATACAGCACCAGTGAGTGCACCTGGTGGAAAGTAGGTTTATATTATAATTGATCATGTTATACACTGTATACGTTTCTGTAAATACTTGAAAATGACAAAAAAACACAAGTAACAATAAACATAAGGAACATCAAAGCAATGTTCAAGAAAATAGAAAATTGGCTCTAAATCTTTGATTGCTCAAAATAACCACCCTTTGCCTTGATAACAGCCTCACAAACACAGCCCATTCGGTTAATAAGTTTCTGTTTCAAACTTTTGACTGGTACTATATATATATATATATATATATATATATATATCAGGGTTTTTTTGTTTTGTTTTATGACTTATTTGCTACTGAAATCTAGTCTCCTTTCTCACTTCCCTCCTACAAACGTCTTCCACACAAACCTTTTCTCCCTTTTAATGATCCTAAATCATACAGATTTTTTATCTTTCCTTTCTGCAGGAAACCCACTGCCAAACAATTTTTAAACTTTTCCCCTGTATAATAAGAATGAAATAAATGCAATTAAATAAAATCCAACTTGTGTCTCGCCCTAATAAAGAAACAAATACCAACAGAAATGCTTTTTTTGAGCTGTACCTGCACTTGCATTTGCCTCCCTAAACTTGGGCATCTGATATCCATTCCCTGCACCATCTTGGGAATTAGGCTGTGGCCAGCATTCAGATTCCAGATTTTTATCTGCTGCAAATTGAAAATGATCTGTGATACCTTCAGAAGTATGGATCTGCATATCCAGGACTAGACACCATTGTGGTGGATAAACCCACTGTACTCACTGAGCATTGCTTTGTAACACACAATATTACCACATTTTAAAGAGAATACATACATGTAAACATCAGTAAAAGACAGAGGCATCCTCTCCAGACACTGAAATATACAGGCCTCAAAACAGAAGGGGGGTTGTCGGACAGTACTGGGTTCAGACAGGAAGTGACCTTTAGGGAATGTATTAAAACAAAAATGAGCGTGATATTCTAAATGGGGGAAAAATACATGCATCGGTAACTTTATTTTTTTCAGTTTTGCCTTCTGAAATATAAATAGACTACTCAGAAACTATTACTATCAGTATAACATGACATCTGATTTTAATTTTGAGGCTAATTACTTGTGGCTTTATGAAATTAACAAATGCTGTTTAGTATGCAAAGTGTACACGCACCTGCATAGATTAGTTGGTACACCAAGGCCATATTAATTATTTAACCTGAACTCATCTATTCATTTTTGAAAAGCATATCTGCTCAATAATCTCTATGGAAATTCTTTAATTTATCAACAGGGTCTCTGTAAATGTTTCTTTACCCCTGGGTGTTGCGTGCTGAAATTACAGTAAAATACAAGTGTCCAAACATAATCAGGTTCATTAAAGATGCATTCAGGTACAAATGTCCAAACAAAAGATGTGAAACAATGGAGCACCGTGAGTAAGATCTGCGTTGCTGCTTTAGCAGAGTCACTGATCCCATACTATGAAATACATATGCAAGCCATTATACACTGGCATCAGTGAATGTATAAAGATTGTCATAAATACAGGTAAGTGCCAACATAAAGTGTCTTAATAGGAAGTTGGGCCACCACAAGCCACCAGAACAGCTTCAATGCATAGATTCTACAAGTGTCTGGAACTATGTTGGAGGGATGCAACACCATTCTTCCATGAGGGATTCCATAATTTGGTGTTTTGTAGATGGTGGTGGAAAGCGTGCAGGCGCCGCTCCAGAATCTCCCATAAGTGTTCAATTAGGGATTGAGATTGAGATTTGGTGACTGAGACGGCCGTGGCATTTGGTTGACATTGCTTTGATGCTCATCACACCATTTGGTTATCGCTCGTGCCCTGTGGATAGGACAGTGTCTGTCATTGCGGGACGACAAGTCAAAATGCAGAACTGTCTCCACACAATGGAGGACATCACCCTATACCAGTACCATAGCAAACTATAAATTTTGTCATGTCTGACCGTAGCAAGGTGGTAGAGGTGGCCACCCTGCCAGGTGGTGAGTGGATGGAAGACAAGCTCAAAAACAGAGTTCTAATAGACCAATAGCCAGTGTATTAACCTTATCCTTTATAAAACAAACAAACAATCGACAAAAATAAAGACGTTAAATCAAAAGCTATGGTTTAGAGGGTAAACCGTAACAAAAATCCAGCACCTCTTCCTCCATACCCAAAAACTCTCCGATCAGGCATGGCAGGCTGTGCTTTTATAGGCCTAACGAAGGCAATGGCTCACAGCTGAATTGATTGCTCAAGAGCCTTGGATGAGCCTGCCTGTAAGTGAGGCCGCTGCTGCCCAAGGTCCTGTAGTCCTCTCCAGGCTGTGGGAGGGAGCAGGAGCACCTGACAGCAGCCAAAAGGGAGGCGCAGCCCTCTCCACTCCTCCCTCCACCTCTCCCAGTGTCACACTGACAAAATTTTACGAGACTTGCTTTCACTACAATAAAATGGAGTACATAATTGGATGCTTTATGATGTGGCAAAACTAAACTAAACATATGGAGTGTAAGTTTAATATTTAACATAAAAAAACTGTGCACATACAGTGCACTACCAGTCAAATGTTTTAGAACACCCCATTTTCCAGTTTTTACTGAAATTTAAGCAGTTCAAGTCCAGTGAATAACCTGAAATGGTACAAAGGTAAGTGGTAAAAAAAAGAGGTTAAGGTAAGGTAAGAGGTTTAAAAAAAAAAGTTTAGGTTACCAAAAACTGAAAAATAATGTAAATTTCAGAGTTATAAAAAAAGGCCCTTTTCAGGGAACAAGTAATGGGTTAACGTGGGTTAACAGTCACTCTGTGCAGGTCGCCGACTCTGGATCCAGCAAAAGAGCCCCAGACCATCATGCTTCCTCCTCCATGTTTGACAGTTGGTGTCACACACTGAGGAACCATCCTTTCGCCTGCCCGATGGCCTACAAAAACCCTTCAAAATTTCAGGATTTCAAATTTAGATTAATCGGTCCATAAGGGGCCCTATTTTGGTGAATTATGACGGTGTCGGTAACGCAAAGCGAAGACGGTGGTGCTTTAGGGCGTCTAATGCAATTTCAGTAACTTCGTGATTTAGGACGATAGCGCACCTCCGGCGCAGTTGTAAAAGAGGTTGGATTAACTTTTAAAAAATGTGGGTGTGGTGGGGGTTTGGTTTCATAATGGCCAATCAGAACACCTATTTTCTATCCCTTTAAATACTAGTGCTATAGCAAATTGGCAATTTCCTGACATGACAGTTTTGCGCGGCTGCGCCAGGAGCGTTTCTCAAAAGAGGTGCGGAAAAGTTGGTGTGCGAATCAGAGTAGGAAAACAGGCCACACATTCATTTGTTATTTTCATGATTTGAGTTTATATTTTGAGACCTACATTGTTAAAAGAAAGTGTTTTATTTTACCACCTCTTTTTTCCTTATTTGTAGGCTTTCCAACTTTAAAAAAACAATGTTTCTTTTCTTCTAACTTAATGTAATTGTAAAATGGAAAGCAATAAATAACAAACTGCAACTAGGCCTGTTTCATTTATGTTCATCACGCAGTAGGCCTATATGTGTCACCCTGGAGTGTGCAACACAAACCACCTGGGTATTAATGGAGTGGACCCCCTTCCAATTCGCATAAATGATACCGTGATCAGATGGTGCGCGCAACTGCACGTGTGCAGACCCCAGGGAATCCATACTGTGTATAAAAATCCTGTTTAGTTCTCTGCTGGCTGTCGGGTGTAGGAAAAGTAATAAACTAATTTGCATGTTGGACAAGACTGGAAGAAACTGCATGTACAGCCGAACTGATAGCCATCTGGCAAACACCGGCTACCAAACCCAGGGTATCGCTCATGGTATCACCTTCACATATCACCTATTGCATTTTCTGTAGTGCAAATGGAAAGAATAAAACCCTTTCACATAAGAAAAACAATGTGCATACAAACATATATTTATTTAACAGGTGTATCTTACTGAACGGTAGCGATGGATGGCCTGCTGGCTTCAGTCTTTCATGTCCGTGCATTGAATAACCACAAGCTGTGGTGAAATAGTTTTTAGCTTAATTGATTAAGCTTGCAACTTACCCATGGATTGGATGATTTGCCTCAACGTGGGGGGAAATTCACAATATCACAATAAGCATGAAAATAGGGCCCAAGACCTTCTTCCAGTCTTCAGTAGTCCACTGGCGGCGCTTCATGGCCCAGACAAGCCTCTTTTTCTTATTTTGCCATCTTAGCAATGGCTTTCTTACTGCCACTCGACCTGTCAAACCTACAGCTCAAAGTCTTCTCTTTATAGTTGAAACTGAGACTTCCTTACTTCGACCAGTGTTAAGCTGTGCTTGAAGCTGTTGTCCTGTGAGCTGCCTATCACGCAAGCTGTTGATGCAAGCCGTTTGATGGCGTAGGAAACTACTCACTGCCAAAAAAAATTACATTATTTTTCAGTTTTTGGCCGGTAGTGTATATACAGTCGTATGAAAAAGTTTAGGCACCCCTCTGAGGCTGCATAATAATTTACTCTGTCTTCACAGAAAATGATCACAGTGGCATGCCATTCATTTTCTAATTAAAGCTGAGTACTGGGGTGTTTTCCAGACACAGATTTTTAGTGTAGCAATATTAAGTTGTATGAAATTAAATCAAACGTGAAAAATAGGCTGTGCAAAAATTTGGGCACCCTTGTCATTTTGTTGATTTGAATACCTGTAACTACTGAACACTGATTAATTGGAACACAGAATTGGTTTGATGAGCTCATTAAGCCTTGAACTTCATAGAGAGGTGCATCCAATCATGAGAAAAGGTATTTAAGGTGGCCAATTGCAAGTTGTTCTTCTCTTTGACTCTCCTCTGAAGAGTGGCAACATGGGGGCCTCAAAAAACTCTCAAATGACCTGAAAACAAAGATTGTTCAGCATTATGGTTTAGGGAAGGCTACAAAAAGCTATCTCAGAGATTTCAGGTGTCAGTTTCCACTGTGAGGAACATAGTGAGGAAATGGAAGGCCACAGGCACAGTTCTTGTTAAGGCCAGAAGTGGCAGGCCAAGAAGAATATCGGTGAGGCAAAGGCGAAGGGTGGTGAGAATGGTCAAATACAACCCACAGACCACCTCCAAAGACCTACAAGGTCATCTTGCTGCAGATGGTGTCACTGTGCATCATTCAACAATACAGCGCACTTTGCACAAGGAAAAGCTGTACGGGAGAGTGATGCGGAAGAAGCCTTTTCTGCGCACATGCCACAAACTAAGTCACTTGAGGTATGCAAAAGCACATTTGGACAAGACAGCTTCATTTTGGAATAAGGTGCTGTGGACTGATGAAACAAAGATTGAGTTATTTGGTCATAACAAAGGGCGTTATGCATGGCGGCGAAAGAACACAGCATTCCAAGAAAAACACTTGCTACCCACAGTAAAATTTGGTGGAGGTTCCATCATGCTGTGGGGCTGTGTCGCCAGTGCCGGTACTGGGAATCTTGTTAAAGTTGAGGGTCGCATGGATTCCACTCAATATCAGCGGATTCTTGAGAATAATATTAAAGAATCTGTCACAGAGTTGAAGTTTCACCGGGGCTGGATATTTCAACAAGACAACGACCCAAAACACTGCTCAAAATCTACTCAGGCATTCATGCAGAGGAACAAGTACAATGTTCTGGAATGGCCATCCCAGTCCCCAGACTTGAATATCATTGAAAATCTGTGGGATGATTTGAAGCGGGCTGTCCATGCTCGGCAACCATCAAACCTAACTGAACTGTAGATGTTTTGTAAGGAGGAATGGTCCAAAATACCTTCATCCAGGATCCAGACACTCATTAGAGGCTATAGGAAGCGTCTAGAGGCTGTTATTTTTGCAAAAGGAGGCTCTACTAAATATTGATGTGATTTTTTCTGTTGGGGTGCCCAAATTTATGCACCTGTCTAATTTTGTTTTTATGCATATTGCACATTTTCTGTTAATCCAATAAACTTCATTTCACTACTGAAATATTACTGTGTCCATCAGTTATTTCATAGATCAAAATGAAGTTGCGGATCCAAACACCGGATCTTATATTTGATTTATAAATGAAAATAATGGAAATTGTCAGGGGTGCCCAAACTTTTTCATACGACTGTACATACATATTTATTTATTTAAAAGAACATGTATCTTAGAACTTGCTCTTTGTACTTGTTTTCTCTTTGTCTTCCTTTATAGTGTAAGCAAGGAACAAGAGGAAATAACAATGAAATACATGCAATTACACAAGACAATGTGGCAAACTAATGAAGTTTATACACACACAAACAATTTACAGCACAATATACGGACTTACTGTTCATTCTTGGTGTTTCTAGTGCTATGGAAGAACCACTTTTTTTTTAACCCCATTTATTTAGCTGACAGTGATTTTCCCTTGATATGTTTCAGGCAAGTCAAAGTATTAATTAATGAAGCACCATAGCTAGCCTCCAAGGGCATTTGTATCACATTGTTTATGCATGAAGTAAGGCAGTGAAATCCCTTCTATAATAATTCATTAAGACAAGGCATGTAGATGACAAGCATAATTGACAACAGTAGATCAACAATGTTATGGAATGGTACTGTCTTATTTATCGAAGTGTTGGATAAATAATTGTTTATTAGTTGTTCATTAGATGTTGCAGAGAGCACACTATTTGTCTGTGGTTGATGTGCATACATAACTGCACAATTCATTTAGATGAGTGAGCTGCAGGGTATCTTTTAATAATGAGGGCAAAATCACACACGCACACACACACCCACACGCACACACACACACACACATACACAAACAGTACTTCCCCACACACACCCCACACTGCCACACAATACTCCCCCCACACACAAACAAACATACACAAACACACATGCACATGCACAGAATTACCAGCTCCTCTCCAGCTCCTCTACCAGCATCCATCAGATCCTCACGCCACACACACTTTCAAACTGCCTTTAATGGCAGACTAACACCACCCCTCCCTTGGTAAATCCATCATATTGCATTTGCCAGGGGTCAAATGTCTAACACATCAATAACAACAGCATGAACAAAACATCTGTGAATCACCTTTCGCAAAGCCCAGACATGCAGATTGATTTGGAATCATAAAGTCATGAGCATTCAAAGCCGCGTCCACAATATGAGACTGGGTCGAACCAAACAGCGGTATCGCTTCATTCATTATCCTGACAAATAGGAAAAAGAGGGAGTTCAAATAAAAAGGTTCGATCCCATGCATCCAAATATTGTTGCGTCCTCCTCTCCTTAATTTCAGGAGTGCAGTCCCATACTGGGATTTTCTTGTGAAGTCTGCATTATTCATTCAATTTACTTCACAAAACAGGATTTTTAAAAAATGCTAATTGAGTTTGCTGGTGCCAGGACATTCACGTGTGATTGTGTTGATGCACAACTGAGGGAAACACGGGTTTAAACATGCAGTTTAATTAGCTGATAGCATGGGACAGCATCCATGACCGCCACTCACCAAGTAGTAATCTGTTTTACATTACCAGGTCCTTTGTTATATTACAACTGGAATGCAATCTCCTTTCTGCAGTCGCATCCGATGCCTGTGAAAGACCTGAATGCCTCAATCCTAAACAAATTACAATCGAGTCCCATCCAAGACCCAGCAGTACAAACTTAAGGAGAAATATAATACATGTGATAAATGTTCTGTGTTGGTGGTAAGCAAGGCATGCATACAACTTCATGAGCAATGGAAATTCTGTCAATCATGATATGAAAGCATTCAACATGTTTTTAACAAGAATACTAAATCAAACTGTCTCTTCTCCGTATTTGGTCATGTTTCATGCCTATTAGCAGGGTTCAACATTAAGGGTTTTTAAGTGGGTCAGAAATCTACTTGCTCGAAGTCAATTTTTACTTGCCCTATACAAATTACAAATAACAAATAACAACAAAGACTATAGTTAATTGTCATGTTTAATCTTTATTTAAGTAAATGAAACAGAACAAGGACAGTGTCATAGATTCTTTCATATCGAAAATGGTATGACCCATCCCCCCTCCTTCTCTGCAGAGATGGACTGAGTGAGTGAGTGAGTGAGTGAGTGAGTGAGTGAGTGAGTGAGCTTAACCGTGTGTGAGTGAGTGAGTGAAAGTGCAGGCTATAGCAGATTCTTCGCATCTTAAAACCTAATGAAACCATACAAATACAAATCTTAATTACACCCGTCTCTGCCCTGCTGATAGCCATCTTTGTACAACACGCTCAGCATCGAAATTGGCAACTTCTGGCCCCCCAATGCTAATGTATAGCAGTTTCCACAGCATTTCAACTGAAAGGTTGCTCTGCCAATCTGTTTTAATGGGCTTCATGGCACTGAAGCCATGCTCACAGGAAGGATCAGCTCAACCACCATCAGCAGGTTGGGGAAGCTCTGCAGCCTTTCAGGGTCTGTTAAAAAGTCTGCCCATACCTTGCTTTGTTGGAACTGGGGCAGCGCTTTGATCACCACTTTTGTACTTGGCTACTCCTGGTGCCTTGCCTGACCCCTGTCACAGCCCACCCAATCCAGTATGTCAGCAAAGTGGTCTGTGATGACACAGAGATGGTCTGCTCCGTAACTGGCCAGGTCTGCCTCCTCTGTTGGTCACTCCCTCGGGTCCACCAACCTCGGCTCCTCATGCTTCAAGGAGTTGGCTCTTCAATCTATCAACATAAAATTTAATTTTAAATAGTTTGTTTTAAAGGCAGGGACAATGTGCAATTGAAACATTTCACACAGTGTTTTAATAATTTATAATGTCGGTGTGGTACTGCGTACCCCGGTCAATCCCATTCTTCTGTTGAAGATCAATCGCACTGGAATACGCAGTGAACGGCTGCGTGTTTTTTAAACATGATACGCTGTGGTAATCAGTTTTGTGATTACCTGACTTGCCTCAGCGTTCATGTTTCGTACAAGCACCGGCAAGGCCCCGGAGGAGGGGTTTTCGGCAGCCCTCTTAGATGCCATGCAAGCGAGATGCTGTTGGCTCTTGTCATGGCACTCCAGCGATGTTTTTCGTAAACTTGATGTGCCTTTGAAAAACAACCCAGTTTTATCCGCCTTGCTCTCAAACTTGCAGCAAACTGCGCAATACATAGTTGGAGTTTCGCCCACATCCTCTAAAGCCACCCAACTAAACTCCTGTTTCCAGGATAATTGAAACGCTCTCTTGCGCTTCAGCTCATACATTTTGTCTTTGCCCCCCACCATTTTCTCGCGAGTAACAAGCCTGACAGCCACGCATCATTCTACTAGCCTACTAAATTCTTGATTGGCCAACAGCGCGTGCCAATATTCTCTGACGCGTGTAAGGGGAGGGGGCTATGGTGTGTGCCAGAGAATGAGAACATAAGAGTTTATGATATGACGATGATCTAAAAAAATGATTGAAACATTTTTTATTTTATTATTTTTTTACTTTTTGTTTTTTGTTTTTTACCACTTGCCCAATCGGGCAAGTGAGATGCTAGATTTGCTAGCCCGACGCAGTGTTTTACTTGCCCCATGCAATCGGGCAATCCTTATTGTTGAACCCTGCTATTAGGTTATCATAGGATGGAAAAAAACATGAATTCCAGTTTTATGTTTTTTATGTTTATGTTTTTTTTTTTTCCATTTCATACATTTCCTATTATGACAATAAAAAATTGTCTTTACAATTGACAGAAAAATATTATCTGGTACAGCCATCTATAAATGCTTGCCATATTCACCACTAACAAGCATTTTTCTTAAACATTTACACATCAATGAAGAATCAGAGATTGAGATGGGTTTCTCAAATTTCCTTATGTGTTCTGGCATATAATACAGGCAATTGAAGAGGTGGAGGTTAAACATATTGATTTGTTTGGTGTTTTGTGAGGATGTGCCAGAACAATTTACTGCCAATGACGATTAAGCACCAAAATGGAATGCAAAAATTATTTCAAATTTACAAACCACATTGAATGGCAGCATTCAGTCTTAACAAGGGACTGTTCCCTGGCAACCCAGTTCATTCTCCATATCACATTTCACCTGTTATCTTCTAGGCAATATTCCTCCCCGCATATTCAAGACTTGTCAGGTTATTCTTGTGGAAAAGTTCATTTCTTTCAAAGAAAATAATGATTTATTCCAAGAGTGGGTTGGGAAAAATTAATTTGCTTTGATCTTTATTCAGAATTTTGCTTTACTATTGCCCTCAGATGTTGAATATAATTTCAAAGCAAAGATTATTTGGATATATGTCATATTATATGGTCATGTAAATACAGGTGGATGTGAACATACAGTTGTTAGCTGTGCTCTTTGATGGACCTGATATGATTACACAGGGGAAGCAGCATAGTTAGTTAGTTGGATAGGTATGTTAATTTGATCATTACTCAAAAATACATTAAACATACCACGGTCAATTTCATTTGAATTCAGAATTGAAATTAAATTAATTATTTGAAAAATCCCCATAAAACATTATGGGAATTTTTCAATTCATTAATTGCATTTCAATTCAGGTCCCGATTTGACCGATTTGTTTTGATGGAATTTATCCAAACCCACATACATACATACATACATACATACATACATACATACATACTTCTATCAGAGCAAGGGATAGGCATAATGAAAGGGAATGATTTATATATCTTCAAATTATTATTCCCCTCTTGTCCCTCCCACTCGTTTCCCCTCTGATTCAGAGTGATATACCGTAACATATTGCTATAAAGATAAGGTCAGTAAAGGACACATCTACCCTCGACCCTTTGCATGTGCTCAGAATGAAAGCCTCGAGAAGTCACTGCTCAAAACTAACCAACCCATTATCTTGTTTCAACAGAGGTAGGAATTTACAGTGTTTGTACCACTGTAGCTAGACATTACATTATGAAAATTAGTTGTCCAGTACGTGTGTCTCCTTGACTGTGGTGTATTGTATTATTTGAGGTTATGAAAAACTGCAATGATGGAGAACAGCCTTGTGAGGTTTCAACCTCTCTCCAGCCCTGTGTCACCACTGTTTTTGACAAAGATGAATACATTCCAGTAATCACCAAGAAAAATCTGGGATCTACAACCGGTGTTTTGGGGAAAACATTTTCAGCAAGCAGTTGCAGGAAACATGTTGTACAGTAAAAGTCCTCTAAACCTAACTTTACTTTCAAGAGCATTAAAAGAGCATATGCTGCCCACAGCATGTATAATCACTCCCGCCAAAGCCCATCAATAACTTTAATGGCCAGAAAGACATTTACGTTTCTCACTGGGATGAGGGATGAGGTGGTTGAGGCCTAAGACAGCATTTGCACACTTACTTGAACTTCCTGTTTACCGGCCCCAATAAACTCTGCACTGCAAGGTAACTACAAGGAGTTTTGTGGGAAAGGCTCTGTATGCCAACCAGTTTCCAAATCAAGTTGACTTTAAGTTTAAGTTATTTTTTCAAAACTATGTGTTTTGAAGGTGCCTGCTCTGAGGTGCAACAGGGCATGTGTTTTTCAGCCCAGCAGTTGTATTCAGTGTCCCACTGGACTTCCTCAACTAGGAAAATACTGTATATACCTGAATGGTAAAATTGTTTGGTGTAGGGCTTAACACTAGGAAGTAGGATCCAGTGGTGTCCAAAATCTTTTTATTCCTATTTCCTGTCCAAACATCATCAGCAGTAACCAGAAAATCATGTTTTTTTCACCATAATATGCTCCTTGCCCACGTAGCAGCTTCAGGCGTCAAAAGATTCCCATAGGAATCCCAATGTGCACCCAGAAAGCCTGCAAAAGTATATGTGGCTGGCTCCGGACTAATCAAGGATTTAAGCAGAGGAAAAATATGCTCTTCGGGGTGGAGGACCCCCGCACTTCACTGAACACATGCGTGCCAAAAATCACAGAATTCACATTCCTTATGAACTCCGCTCCGGGTCTTTCGGTTCGCTGTTCAGCTCCTGACTCCCCACGCTGACCAATGTCTGTTTATTTTCTTCTCCTTTCTGTGCCCTTTGTATTTCACATTAATGGCAACTATACACCAGTGCATCTTTCCCTCCCCGTAGCTCTAGGTGCTTCCCGTTTCCCCATTTGGCGACTCCGCCTCCCTGCATTCTCACGCTCTTGACAGCAGTGCAGGAAATCAGGCACGTGGCGAGGCTGCCTCCTGACATCCTTTTAATGAAATGGAGCCACCAGCCCAGGCAGAGAGAAAGGGCTGTCTCTGAGTTGGGAGTGGGAATGTTCGGACATCAACAGACCCTGTGGTTCCTGCAAACACGCTTTCAGAAAAAGAAAATGACACAGAACATATTGATAAATATATCTGTGAGCAGCAAACAACGGGGGCCAGGCACAGCCAGAATATTCTTTGAAGGATATGTGCCTTCAAGTTCACCAGATGAAGGAAGAACAATAAAAAGGCTGATGCGTGCGAAATTCTGTGATGATGTAACCAATGATTAATGAGTATACATTGCAAACCACTGTAGCCTCTTCTCTTTGTTTTCTTTGTACTGTTGCTGCAGTCTCACTCTACTTGAAACCAAAAGTAGGGTGCGTATGCACTGTGCTTGTGACTAGCCTGTACCCCTGCCACCTCTCTATGTAGGGCAATAAAGAATTGAGCGATGTACAGTGGCCCTGTTGTCCAAAATGTACACTACCGTTCAAAAGTTTGGGGTCACCTGCTGGAAACTATTTTTATCTCATAATTGACAATGCTTTACACCATATACATTTCTGTAAATACTTTAAAATGACAAAAAACACATGTAACAATGAACAAAATGAACATCAAAGAAATGTTCAAGAAAATTATATTGAAAATTGAATCTTGGATTCCTCAAAATAGTCACCCTTTGGCGTGAGAATAGCCTCACAAACAGTGGCCATTCGGTTAATAAGTTTTAGCAGGAAATCACCCGACATGTTTTCCCAGCTATCCTGCAGCAATTCCCAGAGAAACTTGTGGGTTGCTTTGCTTTGACTCTTCCTTTCCAGTTTGTCCCATACAAGTTCTATGGGATTGAGGTCTGGACACTGGGCAGGCCAGGTTTTTCGTGTTTCGGGTCGTTATCTTGCTGAAGAATGAAGGAGTGCCCGATTAGTCCAGATGGAAGGTGACCCCAAACTTTTGAACGGTAGTGTACTTACACTTTTGTAGCACCAGCAAGCTAAATGCATAAAAACATACAAGTACAAAATGAAAAGAGACTAGATTTAGCTAGCTACATATCAATTGTTAATTAGCAACATGCAGTACATACTGGTTTTACTTCTGATGGATTCAATGATACTCTGTGCCTTTTAAATAAGTGTAATAGCTTGCTATCTACCTCAGCTAACTATTGAACTATTAGCTACATCAGCTGGTAGATTGCTAGCATGAGTGAGAAAGATCTGACCAGGGACATGGGAGAGGGGACCTTGAGAAACAGACAAATTTGAAAATTTGATTGCAAAATCAAGATGGTATGGTGCTTCTCATTGTTTGTTTTTAATTCAGCTTTCTACATAATTTCACAACTGGCAACATTGAAAAAGACTCATTTAGCTAATGTATACCTAAAAAGATATGTGTCACAATTATTCACACCCCTGTTTTCAGTACTTTCAGTACTCTGCTTGCAAGGATGACACGACTGAGTCGTCTTCTATAGTGTTTTATGAGATTGCTGAACACATTGGGAGCAATATTGACCATTCCTCCATACAGAATCCTTCAGGTCTGTTGTCATATCAGCTGTTGGCTTTATTCTCATCTGTCTTTGCAAAGTAGTCATTTCCCAATGCCACACGTCTATCTAGGAGTGATTTCATGCTGAGCTCCAGTAACTTCCGCTGAAGCCAGGTTTTTGTTAGGTGTCGTAGCATTTCCCTCCATTAAAAAACAGCATCAAAGAATCTACAGTTCAAAATGCTTAATTAAAATATTTACTTTAAATATAAATGACAGAACTCAGACAAGTTTTAATGCCCTGTGTATTGTCTCTGAGTAAGTAGATGTGATTTCATCATCATTTTTTTCATATATCAATATTTTTTATTTGATCCAAAAATCCTAAAACTACTGTAATGCATGGGATATTCACCTTGTAGGAAATATTTTATTTAATGTGAAAGTCACGTGTATCAAATCTTCTCTTTCATTTATTTATGTCCTTAACCAAATATCAACTGAATTGGTCTGTTGACTAAAATATGTGATGTTTATTAGAACTATTAGAAGGCCATTGTCTAGAATATGGCTATTTACTTGGCCTTCATCAGTTATTAAGATTTCAGCACTGTATCATAATATCATAGCCAGATTTGTGCCAATAGTAATCTGCACTGGAACATTCTGTAGCAAAATGATAGGATCTGGATTCATCTCTATGCACATCATATTACTTCTCAGTTCTTTGATAATGTTTCTGAACCACTATGCCTCTGTACTGCAGCAAATTACAAAGTACATTTTCTCTGTCTCATTGCATTTAAGATATTTTGAAGTTAAACTGTAAGGAACTATTTCTCATCCCTTGCTTCACTGACTTGTGGAATTCTATTTCCAAAAATTTTACCACCCCTCACTCCTTCTCCTACTTTAATTTAACGTTATCATTTAAATCATTAGTTAAAAGTTAGTTCGTTTAAAGGTTTGCTGAGCCATACTACTCATGTGAAACATCAGCTTATTGTCATTGCATAGTGCATTCATAATTTTCAAAAGCATTTATTTGATTCTGTGCATTATAATATAAGCAAGCATGCTTTTAAACATAAGCAAGAGTTTCCCTCAGACTTGATTCATAGCCTTATTTTTTCATATTAAAATGAAATTCAAGTGTAAGCATAATGTAATTACAATGTGTTTAATACAGTAACGCAATTTCATATCAATGTATGTATTCCTTTAATGCTTTTTCTCGCAATTTATAATGCCTCATACTAAGAGCATAGACAAGCACATGCTCTCCTCTGAAACACGTGATATCAGCCGCATGCTTCTTTTTCCAAGTTTCTCCAAGTTAAGCTTGTGCAGACATGAGTTGGAAGAAGACACTTCATGCACAGCTTTATGCTGGCAGATTGTTGACTGGTGCCTGGTTGCACTGGTGTGCAACGAGGCCCGGCCGGCTAAATCCCTCCATCCCTGGGCAACACCAGCAATTGTCCATTGCCCCATAGGGCCGCTGTCCACAGTCGGTACTGGCACAGTCTGGATTCAATGCCAGACCGTGGGGCTCATCCACACACTAGAACAGTGCCTTAACAGGATGAGCCGCCCTGCAGCCCCCAATGAACATATTTGGACATGGTAATGTTTTTAGCACTGGCATTATTTCTGAATGGGTCTTGCTTGTGTGTGACTGTGCTAAATGTCAACGTGCTTAATGATGGTGAAGGTGATAAGGGTGAAAACATGTTTGCAGTGTCAGTTTTTTTATTTTTTATTATGTCTTATGCCAAAATAATAAAGTATTTTATTTCCCAAAGGGTGTGCAATTTCCTAACGAATGAGCCTTCAAATTATTCTAAAGGCCACGAAAGTAGAGCAAGGGAACTCCTCCTATATAAACTTGCCCTTTGTGTTCCAAGTACAAATAGCTTACAGTCTGTGACATCTGATGAGTGGGTAATATGCCTTCCATATTCGGTACATTTCATTATACATTTTTGCATGCACTCCAACAATTGCTGTCTCCACTGTCCTGGAGCATCATACGGTTGTTAACAGAGATCAAAATAAAACAGACAATAAACTGAAGACTTAAAATAGTAGTAAAGTTTCCCAATTTCCTCTCTGCCTTGTTTCCCAATGCACACGTTAACTCTTTGCTTCTACCTTGTAAGTGTAAATGTATCCACTTCCCCGCCGGCAGGTCAAGCCCAGAGTGCTGCATTCATACAATGTGTCAGTGTTAATAGTCACAGGAGTGTTCAGTAAAGAGCACTTGTATTTCCCATGCCAGTGCTTCTCAGTTTTATACACACACACACGCACACAGGGGATAGTTGCGCATGTGACAGTATGCATTACTGTGACAGGGAGTATCTCTATGTTCAGTTTGCTGAACATTTCAGACAATGTGTGAAATCATTTGTCATTATCTGGCATGTCCAGAAGGACGTTCTGTGCCAAAATTTAGTTTGTTTGGGGGAATGACTGTTTTCAGTATCTCTGACAAAATAATTCATTTGTATTGACAGAGAGCTGCATATTAATATCAAGAGTTGAAGATGTCATCGGTCACTCTAAATGTCTAAGACACTGTTTGTTGGCCTTTGCAACACAGGTTCATTACCATGAGCGATGGTTATGGTTTTAAAGACATGTATCCTCCAGGGAGAAAGCCATACTTAGCAAAGACAAATACAATAAAAAGGCCAGGTTTATCTAATCAGAGCTCCCATTCAAAGACTAATGTTGCAGAGCCCCCATTCAAAGACTAATGTTGCTCCTAACTAATTACTCTCAGATATCAGACACATGGAAATTGGTGTGTAATGTTTTGGTTGCTTCATGAGGGTCCCTTATCGTGGATATTTTAATAAACTGTAATAACACATAAGTGTATTCCAAATGGATGATATCGTGATAGTTAGTTTTATATTTTATAATCTTTTTGCCTTTTTACCCAGAAATCATCACACTTTTTATGGTAGTTCAATGACAGAACATCAGCAAGCATTACAAGCTAACATTGTGATTACATGACATTTTCTGTAATTAATGGGTTATAAATGTAACACTTTGCTCCAATTAAATGAATGTAGCAGTGAACAAATGTGGCAACTGATCAAATCTGTTTCAATTTTAGCTAGGTTAGCTACTTCTCAACATTACTTAATTCATTGCTTGGGATATGGCATTCATTATCTAATGTAACACAAGCTAGCTACTAAAAGAAGTAAAAATAAGTCCTAAGAGTTAGAATATGTTTTGATGGCTAGCTATGTATGGTAACTAGTTACTGTTATGTACTGCTAATACTGGCACATCCCAAATCTATATTTTTGCTATTTGCTTGGTGAAAGATAAATTGTAACCACAGATTGCCTGAGGAAAATCAATCAAAATCAACACCAGACTAATTAAAATGCTGCTGAATGTCAGTCGTAAGATGCGCGCTGATATATGTTACTGTTGCGTGAAGAATTAGCTATAGTGTGTTGTGGCTGTCAGGGTTCCAGCCCTGACTTTAAATCATGGCAATCTCCTTGGATACCAGATTATGCCTTTTGAAACAAATTGGCTGAACAGGCATTAGCTGAACAGAAATTGGTTTCATTCTGATTGTGGATTTCAAAACCAACTGCCATTTTTGTCCTTTTTATTTTTGGCTTTCAGTGTCAACTATGATTCACATTTTGAAAATGGAAAAATAGAAACAATAGTCATATTTGGACATTTGGACAATTTCTGTTGTGTAACACACAGGTTTAATTGTTTCTTTGCCAGATACATGATGTCCCGTTGGCTTGAAATTTTGAAATTGGAATGTACTATTAGATTGGTAACCCTTGTGGCTCTGAACTGTCATTACTAGTGGGAAGCAGGTTGCATGTGTGTGTGAGAGAGGAAGGAAGAGAGGGAGATAGAGATTGTTTACCACTTGTTTACATAGTTCTTGTTATCATATTTACTTATCTGTACCTTTTTATATTATATTATAATATTATTTTATTTATTGTTATGTTCACCCAATCAAGTTTGTATGTTAAACATTATTTGACCGTTGAAGAGTGATCGGAGTGCAATGGCTCTAATCAAGGAGACTGCACATCTTGTAAATCGCTCTGGAAAAGAGCGTCTGCTAAATGTTTAAAATGTAAATGTACAAGATGACATAGTTATATATTTAATTTAGATTTTAGATTTCATATTGTATGTCTTGTATAGGCTTTGGCAATGCTACTCTGGTTGTACTGCCAAAAAAGCATTGAATTGAATTGGCGGGGGGGGTGATTGCTTTGGCAATACTATGCTGAGGTGTGGTCATGCCAATAAAGCATATTTGAATTGAATAGAGAGATGGAGAGGAAGAGAGGGAGAGATAGAAAGAGAGGAAGAAAGTGAGAAAGAGGAAGAGACAGAGAGAGGAAGAGAGAGAGAGAGTGGGAGAGAGAGGATCTAAGCACTGCATAAAGGCTGCTTGTCTCTTGAGGGTCAGAGGGAGCGCAGCCCACGGTGATGGATGCCGCTAGCCCTCGCGCCCGCACCACCCCACCCGCACCCACCACTTGTCCCCTCCTTATTGACTCCATGAATCATCTTAATGAGAGGAGGAAGGGTTGGGGCCTGCAATAAACACCCTGCCATACGCTCAACCCGCAGCCAGGCTTAAATCAAGCTTCCGTTGGACAAATTGGATTCCTATTCCATTGTCCTGTCATTCACTCATGTCACTACCTTCCTGTGTTCTTGCCACCCAAGTCTACCCAGCCCACAGTAAAGGCAGTTTATCTCCTCTCTTGGGGGACATGGTTCCTGTGCCAAAATAGTCATATTTGTATTCTCACTGCACATGTTTTCCCCAGCCCACAGCAAAGCTAGTTTGTGTGTGCTAGTGGAAATGCTATATCAGCTGTCTTAGGGGACGTTGTGTACCCTGTTTTTTTGTCAACATCTCCCCCTAAGAGGGCATCAGAGACAATAGAGGTGAGAGGGATATATTAACTCTTGTCAAAGGAATAAATCTGTGTTTCTATTCAATCACTTACTTACCCATATATATATAAACACTATACTCGGGAGATTGAAATGAATGCTGCTGTCATCGAATGAAACATTAACTATAAATTAATTTGTATGAATATATTGAGCTCCCCAGGCTCTGGGGCCCCTCGTTCTGAACCAACTGCCAAAGGGAAAATAAAAATGCTAAATTGCACCCATGGATGCTTATGATAGTTAATGATGTCTTTTATAAAATTCATAATCTTTTTATAATTCATAATTTATCCATTGAATCAATCAGAAATCATCATAGCCTTGGGGGTGGGGGGGGATATATCCTTCTATATCCTTTTTTTGTTTCACTCCCAATTTGGAATGCCCAGTCACATTCTTTAGAACGTCCAAATCGTATTCTTTAAGCTTGCAGCAACCTCCGCTGTCAATTCGGGAGAGTGTAGAGGAGCACCTCTCCTCTTCCGATGTCAGCCGCCGCTGCTTTTTACGGTGCAGTCTAAAAGTTAAACGTGCACAGACATGATTCGGTGTAAGACACTTCATGGGCAGCATTATACCGACAGACTGTGGGCGCCCAATTGACTAGCAAGGGTCACTGGGGTGTGACGCGACATGGACAACTCCGCCATCTGAATCCCGCCAATTATGCATCGCCCCATGGGGCTGCTGGCCACAGTCAGCACTGGCATGGTCAAGTTAGTTATATCTTGATGCTAATATATGTGTAGTATGCAAGGTGGCATTCATTTGTTTATAGTTGTAATTAATTGCAGACTTTCAGCACACAGTAAACCCCACCGGTACCTTTCCTTTTATTGAATTTCTAAAATACTACAATATTTCTGGTTGTATAACTGCAGAGGAGTTTGGTTTCTGCTCGCTGTACACATTTATGAATGTGTTCAGGGGGCGTATTGATTTTGGCATGCCTTTTTATCTTCATAAAGTAAACAAACCTCCAAGCAGCAGTAGCTAACTTCTAAACGATCTTCATATTGAAATGTTGCTTATTTTGCAGAAGTACATATTTTTCATGTCCCAAAAGCTTTATATTCTCAATCTTTTGTGTGTCAATGCCACTGAACAATAACGGTCAGACTAGTTGATGTATGTTAGTTCCCTTTCAGTCGGTCACTCAACATCACCACGTGTGGGCCACACACCCCTGGGGCTGGACCGATCGCAAAATCACAAATACTATTAAATCAATCGATAAATCAATCAATCAAAAGACAAAAAAAACATAGATTAATTGAAAACTGTGTTAAAATAAAGTGATACTTACATTCAACCGCAAACACCAAGTCACTTACTTAGTCATTTGTAAAATTGTGCAGATTAATTACGAAAGGCTTTCTTTTTTTGATTACCAGCACTTATGAATTGAATTGAATCCAGGGTTAATTGTTTATCTTTCCTAATTATTTCACACTTTGTGATTGTTTGAGTCCATCTTAAAGCCCACTGGACATAATGCAATACTGTACACTGTAGGAAGAAACCATGTACGATTTTGGTGTTGACAAATGTAAAGGCACCCTACCTTTACATCCCAATTACGTAAGAATAGTACTCGATAACTAGATCACAGTATTACATCACATTTAATGCCTATCTTCGCCAACCACTCTTCTTCACGGCCTGCCCAATGCTGACACACTTCAGAATGAAAAGGGAGAAAAATGTGTGGCTTTCATCTACCCACAGCATGGCAGTAATCAATACTGCAGCAGCAGCATGGACGTCCGCTCTCTGATTTATCCCAGTTGGAGCCGTAAGGCCTGAAGAAACAGATCATTTAGTTTCGGTGGTGTCTAGAAATGCTTACACAGTTTTCATTACCTCAGGGAGCGAGCCCTGGCCGACCAGCTTCTTCCATCGGTAACTTTCATGCGGACACTTTTTATAAGAGACTGAGGCACTGTCCAATACCACAAAGGACAACATAGAGTGCATTGACAATAAAGTGTGTACCCCCTCCCTAAGCTCTTAAGAGTCAAAAAGGGTGGTCTAGTGGTTTCAACGTCCGACGCTGGCCATGGCGACCGGGGTTCGATTGCCCGTGGTGCCAGAGTCGGCTCTGGCCGGGAGTGCCACCGGGTCGGCAATTGGCTGTCCGCCCCAGGGAGGGGGGAGGGAAGCCGACACAGTTCGTTGCGCACAGGAGTGGTTCCGGGTGACGGAATTACAGTCGACAGCACGACGAGTGTCTCGGAGGAGGCAGCGCTTCGCCATTGTCACTGCCGGTCACAGGACTACGGCAGTGAACTACGAGGGAGGGGTAAGCACAGCGGGAGTAATTGGCTACCAAATTGGGAAAAAAACGGGGTAAAATCATAAAAATACATGTAAAAAGGGGGGGATTGTGGCAAATGGCAATGAAGTGGCCAGCAGAAGGATGCACTGAGCAGAATGCCCATATATGATTAGCAGAAGGGATTAACTTCAGAACAGATTGAAGGACCTGATTAAGGCTATGGACAATTTGGCACTGACTGTGATTCTTTCCAAAGTGAGAGCCATGAGGAATTTTTGGAGAGAAAACTGGGCTGTGGCTCTCTATTGAGAACACAGAGCACCTTGTGATCCCACGTCCTCAGGGAGCTGAAAACATAGTGCACCTTCAAACTCCACCTCCTCAAGGAGCCGAAAACAGAGCACCTCCAAGCCCCACCTCCTCAAGGAGTTGAAAGGATTTTACCATTCCTGTTAATTCCACAACCTCAGCCAGCGCTTCGTTCTGCTGCTACATTGTCAAGAGTGACAAACACGAGTGCATCACCCATCCACAGGTATTTTATGACGCCCACATTCTATTGGCCGTCAAGGTGACCTGAGGTCATAGTCAATACTATACAATATAATGGATCATATTCAGAAGATTATTACTGTAAAATGTGATTCAACTTCACCTTCTGCCTCAGACAGCTTGAGGTCAAAAAACAACTCTCTTCAAACCCGGACTCGATTTGGTCAAAACTGTGACAATGACTTAAGGGAAAGAGCTATTCAATTAACAAGAAAACTCACTCAGATTAAGCCATCACAAAATTACAACAAAGGGGACCTTGGATTCAATCAGCACCAACAGGCTTAATGGATGAAGTCACTTTGTTGTTGTATAATGATTAATAAATCTATAAATGAATAATACATCTTGTGTTGTTGTTGCCAAGGATTATTCTGAGACAATTATTATTATTATTATTATTACTATTAAATAACACTTTCCCTTAAGATGACCATATTTACTGAATCCAGGAGCAAGTGCTAAATTTGCTACATTTAGACCAATTTTAAAGTATATAATAAAGTATATAATAAACTCAGAATTATCATTATGGTATTTATAGGCAATCAAAAATGGGCATCAATAAAATGCATTTGTATCCAGTAGAATGTGTTTGTCTCACGTTGTCTCTCATCTCTGTCTCTTATCAGGGTGAATTTTGATGTGTGCCTGTAACTATTTCTTATGTCAGTTTTATTTTGCAGACTCAGAATGACTTCAAAGGCTTGATGTGTTGGACTGATTTAGCCTAGCTCAACCCCCCCCCCCCCCCCCTTCTTGCCCAAGTCTCTTTGGTCTACATTGGCTATAAGACCATGGATCAATGGACAGAAGAGCTTGGTGCACTGGCGTTTTAAATCTGAATGCTCGATAAGCAAAAGCACAATGATTATGTAGTTTGAAAAACAATGCCTTATAGATGCAAGAGGCAGTAGAGCTATGACGAATGATGAATGGACAGATCAACCAGAAGCACAGCAACGGCTCCAAACTACATACAAACGAGTGCCAAGATGGATTGAAGCAAACTCAAGCATTCCCGAGAGCTAGGCCTCATTGAAGTAATTGAACTGTCATATGCAATGTTTTGTTTGGTGCATTGATGATGAATACCTATGTTTAAGAGAAAAAATGAAGTAAGAAACTCAACACACAGCATAATCTCGCGTAACAAATTGTCGGAGGCAATTATGTTTCTGGATGTTTCACGGTGCATTAAAGTTGCTGAACACAAATGTGAATTAAAATTACTGGAGCAAGATTCTGCACATTTCAAAGGGTCGATCTGCCCCCTTGGCCTTACAAGTTCATATTCTGAACCACTGGGTGGAGGTGGGCTGGGGAAATGCTTGGGGGGCATTAGGGGGATGGTTTCAACATCTACTGCACTCCACTTGTACTCTGTTTGTGGCAGGCTAGCCTCATCTAATATGCATACCCAACACTGCTGCTTTAAGAGGTGACAAAGAGTGATATTTGAGATTGTTTAGCTGGGGGACTGGGGGGTGTTGTGGTTTGGGCGGGTGGGGAGCATTATATTGTTCAGCAGGGGATGATATTGTTAAGTGGGGGGAGAGGTGGGTGGGTGGGTGTGTGTGTGTGTTTTGGTTAGGGGGTACTGTAGTGCATAGTTTCTTCTCAGAAATGCTTTTTCCATATAACTTACCTTAACACAGACACGTTTACAAAATTCTGAACACTTGGTAACCTAACAATGGAAACTGCATAGAGATTCAATGCGTGACAATTGGCAGACCAGCATACAGGCTCAGACATGCAGGAAGTCGGGACCCATAGCACATCCATTCTGATGCTTCTTGCCCAGCAGCCTCACTGAATACATTTTTCTTCATTTACTGGAGAGGTGGGCACTAATGGAGCATAGGATCGCTTGTTATCCAGGCCTGCTGCATCTCACAATCACCCCCACGCAAGTGAGGGAGAGGGGCAGAGGACTGTGCCGTGTAGCACGTGATCAGGCAGTGCCCCACCTAGGAATCAAACCTGCAACCTCTAACTTACAAGCCCAAACTTCCCTAACCATTACATTGCACTGCCTCCCCAGGACATTGAGCAATGAGTTATTCCTCTGGAATATTGACTATGGGTTGCAGGAACAACCAGCAGCATCTTCAATAAGAACATTGTTTGGAAATATACCTCACTCTGATGCCCTAAGCAGGCAAGACAGATGGGGTATCAGTATTTTGTTTTCCACTGTTATAGCTAAAACAAGTAACAGTTAACAGTGGTATAACAGTGATCCGTTGATGTCTCACAAAGCCAAGATCTGTGTAGGAGAAAATACTGAATGTTAAGTAAGGACAGAGGATGCTGAGCACTGAGGCATAGAGGTGCTGGGGCAGGGGTGGGAGAGACAGTGACACAGATACCTAGACAGTTTTGGGGAGAGCAAAAACAAGAGAAAATAGGATTTCAGGTCAAACTATTTCCAGGTTTTATGATTGATGTCTCTAACTTGCAGATCTCTCTCTCTTTCTCTCTCTCTCTGTCTCTCCCTCCCTCCCTTATATTCTCTCTCGCTCTCTATTCAACAGAATTATTAATATTACAATACAACACTACTCGATTAAAGTATGAACGTCTATGTCAATGTGTGACATTTGCATGCATTCCCCTACTTTGACTTTATCTTGCCATGCCTCGAAGTGAAACATTTCCTTACAATCTCAAAAATCTAGTACTCATAGATGTTACAAACCTTTCTAACCAAGTCCTCTCTGAATACCACAGTGCCCACTGCTGGTTATGTAGAGCATTACAACATCTCAATCAAGACAAAGGACTTCCATTTCTACAGGAGTATAAGAGAGTAAGAGAATTAACAACTATTAAATTAGCTTTGGTTAGCAAAATGTGATTAGAGAAGGGAGTTTCAGGAAAACTATGGGGTCAATCTTTATCTGTTTATTTCCTGGAGGGAATTTTTACTGATACAACTTTAAGAATCAGCCTTCGAAGTTCCCTCACCAGGCTATCATCTGGCAAGTGTTTTTTTCCACTTCTCCTTGACAACCTTATAATCCGACAAAATGATCTGATCCTATTCACTTAATTTATTCAATTTGACATCGATGATCATTCCTCCTTGAGTGACTTGCCGCTTTTAATTACACGTTTCATTGTGGCACAGGGTAAAAAGTCAGGCTTGGATCAGGATCTTTTAACATAAATTATGTTT
The DNA here is from genome assembly GCA_029706075.1 of Aldrovandia affinis. Classification (NCBI taxonomy): domain Eukaryota; kingdom Metazoa; phylum Chordata; class Actinopteri; order Notacanthiformes; family Halosauridae; genus Aldrovandia; species Aldrovandia affinis. Next base: position 5,831,975 of record JAINUG010000046.1, read on the forward strand.
ATGTACAAAGGAGCCACCTGGGAATACCAATGCCTGTGATGGAATAATTATATCACAGTTTACTGAAGGCAATCTCATCTTTTCATTATGCAGCCTATAAGCGCTAAGGCCCACCGCAAGCGCTAAGGCCCACCTTCAATTTCCCCTTTCTGTATTTGTTTAACTATCAGCTGAAACAAAATGCAACTTCTGTCTGAATATCTCTCAGCTTCTAACAGAAAAGTGTAATTATACCTGCTCAAGTTTCACACATGAGCCTTTTCTGGCCACTTTGTTTGTTATTATTGTCATGACATATTTTTTACATTGGAACTATGGTCTAATGTTTTATGCTCCACCCCTCCATTGCCAAGGTTACCAAGGCAGCCATTGTGGATTGAAAGCATGAAATATCACAACCCAGAGCCTTGGTTAGCACTTATGCAAACAAAGATAGTAAATCCACTGTTTGTAATTAGAAGAAATCAATATCACATTATCGGTTGCTCATTTAGCAAATGATTTATGTCTGTTTCAATTTCTCCTTCGCCTGTACTCTCACTAACAACTTTTGACATCTAAGAGTAATGTGGGGCCCAAGCAAAAGACGATCAGAACTGCAATCAGTACAAAAACTAATTGCAAACTTAAAGTTGAAGATTAAGGCACTTTTCTGGATGGCAATGTTTAATTTTTCTGTACTGTTTATGCATTTAAATGACTTCAATACTGCAACTGCTGTCGGAACAGATGCACAATTCGTGTTGGGGGGCAAATCGTTCAGATAGGGCCTACGCAAACAAAATACATACATTGTTACAGAAAATATAGACAATATTGAATCAAAACTCTTTCAACTATATGTCATTGGCCAGCAAAGGTGGCTTACTAGAGAAATTAATTAAACAATTAATTATTAAATAATTATTGCAGGGTTGGAGGTAGTTGTGGTAGTGCACAGTACAGATTGACCTGAATTCACATCCTGGATTGAGGGCTGGTGTTTTATGTTAACGTCACAGGTCATTAACTTTTGGCTGTCACTGTATGTGTTAGTATATACAGTATATGTAGTCTATATAAATATATAATTTATATTCCCTTTAGAATATGACATGATGAGCCTATATGGGCTTAGATGTTCTTATTCATTTTTGAGGATGGTTAGTTCTGCAAAATAACATCCTTCTCATTATTAAGAACTGGATACAATAAGGATACAAAATGATTGCAACATGGTGTACTATAAATTATAGTGTGTGTATGTGTTTTACCCTATTGTGCCTTCAATGTCTCTCATAACGTAAGGAAAGCAGAACACCTCTATCGACAATGGTATTGTCAAGTCAACCACCTGTAATTGCATAATGGATAATTGCATGCACCACTTTATTGCACAGTATGCAGCTGGTCCCATTTCAATCCCATTGACTTACTTAGTCCTATTAAGTGCATATTCTGATTACATGCATAATGTCACAACAGTCCTGCAATTAGGCAGTTTTCAGGAGCCAACTGTAGATCAGTGGGTGTCCACACAAAATGGAACGGGGGTGTTGGAGAATTTCTGAATCAGGTACTCCTGAAGCCAGAAACAGTACAGCAGTGTATTGAGCACATTTCCTTGTCTGTGCCATAACCTTAAAAAAAAAACAAGCTGCTATAAGTGAAGCCACATGAGCCGTGACAGTAAGGGTTTGTTCTGTACTTTTTTATAAGCCTCATTCTTATCACTCGTCCTCACACACAGCAGATTCAGACTGTGCTCCCAGTATAGAAGTGATCTGTATTTTTTTTTTTTGTGTGTGTGTGACATTTTATTGCCTTTTTGTCAATTCCAGATAACAGATATCATCTAATAGCATTAAGGACTGTGGAGAGGACAAGGTATTTATTGCCATCTTCTCCTTGGTTTTTCTTCATTGGTCCTTGTTTACATAGAATCAAAGCAATCTGCACAGTTGTTTTGTTCCCACAGTTTGACCTTTTGAAAAGATAATTGCTTCCTGCCGGTAAATAAAAAAACAAGATTTATTTTTAGGAATTCATCTGAAGAGAATTTTAGATTTCAGCTCGGCCACTTATGAAAAGTGCCAAACCTGTTCCTCCATTATTCTTTATTCCAATTTACATATTCCTCACAAGCTAATTCAGTGGCAGCAGGAGGTCTGCGTCAACCATATTTTACAGATCCCAGCAGATTACAGACACACTTTAATCAGGGAAAATGGTCTCTTGATCAAGCAAAAAAGGAATGAACCTTAGTTACAGGTCTTAGCACAGCCTGCGGAACCAGCATGGGTAGTGCAGTCAGACAGCCCAGGGGTTAAACCTGGTTTAGCTCAGACTGAAAGAATGTCCCACCTTTGACACCACTGATGGTAAATATCCCTTTCAGCTGCTATTACCCTGCCTCCCAGTAGCATTAAAAACAGGTCCGCTTTACTGCCTCATTTACAATTTGCTAGGATCTGTCTTGCTCCAATGCTTTTCTCCATTAATGTGACAAAATTAGAGGCAGTTCCTCGGCCTAAAGGGAACCAATAAAATCCCAATTCTAATTAAGTTGTAATGGCAGTGAAGACATCATTATAAGGTGGTTTTAATTACTTTTTAAAATCCAAAGCCAGAGATTGGGGTGCAGAAAGGTTATCTCAGAACTATTTTTATGGCTATGAACATCTGTGAGGCGTTCTGCTGGACACCTATACCCGGTGTCAAAGTCACCTGTGTCTACAGAACACATGGCTGCTTTTAATTCGCTCTTTAATAATATGGAAAGTAATATACTGTAGTTAAATTGCTTTAATGCATGGTTACAAGATCACTGTTCGGTCGCTTTTAATTTATAACAGCTTGCTATTCAGCAAGTCCCTATCTTATTGTAATCCTAGGAAACACAATGAAGTTGTTGTAACAAAAAAGGAATGTACGATGTCTGTACTTTTCTCCAGCACTTTTGTACAAACTAACATGTATTCTGTTTGCTGTATATTAAAAATAATTGGTTTTGTAAATACAAAATTACTTTAGCATATCATTCTGCAATGTGCACTTTGCTTAGCTACTGCAAGTGTTTATCAAACTAAATTGAACATGGTGAACTTGAATGGAGAGTAGGATCCTGCCCTGCTTAATTAAAAAAAAGATTATCAGGCAAGTCAAAGCTCACAGACAGGGATAGACAGGACACTTAACAGCAAAGTTGCTAAAAAACACAAAACAATGACTTCCAAAATGACCACAGAATTTAATCTACAAGATGTAGACCCAGCTTATATTTGAGCTTATATCAGCACAAAGCAGAAATGTATGGTAGGGCTGCAATTTGGAAACCATTTGTAACCAAGGCCAATGCACAACAATGCTTAACCTGGTGTAATGAGTACAAAACCTGGACTTCTGAGCAGTGCAATAAAGTAATATGGTCTGATGAGTCGTGTTTTACTCTTTTTCTTACTTACTTTCTGGACGGATTTACGTTTGGAGAAAGCCATAGGAAGCATTCAACCCACATTGCCTGTTCAAAACTGTTAACCATGGTGGTGGATCTGTTGTGTTATGGGCAACCATCTCGTGGGAGTCATTGTTTATGCCTTCCTGTCTGAAAAAACTAGAAACTGTTCAAAACTTGTATAACAGCATTCCAAGAAGGATTGAAGCTGTTCTGAAGGCAAAGGGCAGCCAAACACCTTATAACTCCCAATATTAATATATTGCTTGGTGTTTCCATTATTTTGTCTACCTTCTGTACATTCCTATTGAATGGAAGAATGGAATGAGAGATATATGTGAGGATATGACCATATATGACAATTTTTAGTTACAGTTCATGTAGCAAGCCTTATCATTGATGTTTACTTCAATGTAATCTTTTGCTAGAAATGGAGTCGAAAGATTACTGCTATTTATTATTGATGATGTAGTCAACTAAACATAACATGCTAACTAGTTAACCAAAATAGTTATGCAGTTACGTAGTCTACAGTGTTTGGTTGTGTTGCAATATTATCTCTTTATTTGACATAGGTATTTCACTATGATTTTACAGATGATGTTATGCTTCGATCGTTCTGATGCTTGATCAAAAACTTGTAGGAGACCATGTATGTTCCAATAACTTGATGGGTAAAGCGATCAAAAAGTAAGCTAGGATATTAATGTCAGCTAAAAATAATATCACAGATGTTTTCTTTATGAAAACAATATAATCATGGATGATTGCCACCCTTATTTTTGCCATTGCACTACCATTAGCTGAATATCAGTGAGAATACCTCACCTCACCTAAACATAGTTGATGAATGCTGTAGCTTTAGCTTGCATTTTCTCCTGGTTTATGCCAGTAAGACACTGGGTCAGCACAGCAGGATACCAAGGTCGCTGCAAGATGGATTGATCCTCTATCTGTTTGCCAGTGACAAAGCCCTCTCTTGCTGACACAAGCTCTGATTGCAGTTCAGTATGGATAATCTGAGCAACTGTCTCCTGCGAACATTTCATCCAATTTACAAACACAGCAATTATCAACCCATGGACGGTGGAGCCTATGGATCTGAATGCAAGAATATGCATCTTTTTCACGTTGATAGTTTAATTGTATGCTTCTAGGTGGATGGTTGATGGTGAAAGACAAGCATACATCATCCCAAGGAAATTAATGACCATCTGCTCTGTCTTTTTCACACGTCATCACCCCAGAAGATAGATTAGACCCGCGTGTTGTTTTTTTACAACATGGAATTTCTGAAAAAATGGGAAGAAAAAAAAAAAAGGTGAATGAATAGAGCTTTATATAATTGTTTGTTCAGCTAACATTTGCTTGAAACATAAATGGAGTACAATCATTAGTTACGTTTTCCTGAACAAGTGCCATAGTGTTCTGATTTATGATTGCGTAGTGTTCTGATTTACGATTGAGCACAAGGCGTTCAAATGCTTTGAGCACATAGTTCAAGAAAATCACTTGTGATTACCCTACAGGACATTTGAAGGAAATAGTGCAGTTTATATAACTTTGTAATGTAATAAGCCCAACAGAGTTGATGGTAATCAATAATATACTTGAAACTAGAAGAACATACAGTATAATTTGGTTAATTTTCCAGTGTAAACTACGAATACATGGCAAACCCCTTCCCCAACCCCTTCAGCAGGCCTTGGTTACACACAGTCCTAGATATATTCACAATCACTTTGAGATACAATTCACAGACATGATGCACATTTACTTTCAATACTGTGCTGTGAAGATGACACGCTGATCTATTTATTAATAAGGTGCATGGTCCAGGGAGGTGAACAGACTTTTGCGCCCACCCTTTTTATGAACTTTAAATAAAAGATGCACCCAGAGGGTTCTTGGTTTGTCAGGCAATCAGCTTCCTGTCCTGTTGGCCACGTGATTGAACAGCTGCTCCTCTTTTTCAGACTCAAATGAAAAAAGGGTAACTACCAAACAATGTTTCTATTTGAACATCCACCCATGTTTTAATGTATTTATGTAATCATTGTGACAGGGACCATGTAACTACCAGCCTACTTGTTACTAAGGTGTTTGACATCCAGGTAGAAATCTCTGTAAGGCATCGGGTAATGCGTGTGAAGACCAGTGAGTGTGAAAAGCAGAGGAGAACGAGCTGAGAGGAAATGTTGAATTTTAAAGCAGGATAACTCTTATAACTCAAAAAACTGCGCACACCGACATTGTACTATAATTGTTTCACTGGCTGCCGGTGAAGTAGCAGATGCCAAACTTGTGGCTTTAAATTATGAAGCATTGCAGAGATTTGCTCCTGCATGCTTAAAGCGAATCCAAGCATATGCAGATTTATTAGTCATAAAATAGATAGTTCCGGCCCTGAAAGCAGATTGGTCAAGCAGCCTTATTAGCAGTGTCAATATTCATGATACAGCATGGCATTCAACCAGTACAAATATAGAAAAATATACATTTTCTAGCTAGGTAATGCTTGATTCAATTATTATCTCTTATGCAAATTTGATAGATTTTTGTGTAGGTACTAGTTTGTTGGCTTCGGGTGTTCTCCACAAGGAAACTGTAATGATGAACTATAACAATAGCAATTGCATACACCTCTCACATTGCATACACAGCACACATGCTTCCCATGGGTAGAGACAGTGCACATCAGTGATTGTTGGCCATGTTTTATAATTAGAGAAGTGCACTAAAAAATATTTTTTATTGATTGATCAATACAATATCTCTTGTTATCCTTGTAGCTCATTTTTGTAGTTATAATTGTACTTCATTCATTTTAAAAGGAATGATTTCTTTCATTTTATCTTTATAGTTACCTTTATCATTCCCAGTGTGCATCTAAGCCACCTGCATTAACTAACAAGCCAAAAAAAACTGTAGCTAGCAGAAAATTACTCTGTACAGTTAAGTAAAGTTTAATTTTAAATTACTTTTCTGAGTCAATAAGGATATACAGGTAATTGCCAAAATAAAAGAAACACTTGAGTAAATGAAGGTTCCTGGCAACTGTTATGGTGTAGGTTTCATTTTCTTGCCATGATTTAGGCCCACTCAACCCCTAGCAAGGTAAACAGCAATAAACACAAAGCCATTCTGTGATCACCTTCATCTTATGAAGCATTTCTATCCTGATGGGAGTGGTCTCTTCCAGAATGCTCCAAGCCATAGGGTACGAATGGTCACTGAATGGTTTTATGAGCATGTAAACCACATGCCATGGATATCTCAGTCAGCAGATCCCAACCCAATTGAACACTTATGGAAGATTCTGGAGTGGCGCCTGAGACAGCGTATCACACCACCATCAAAAAATAAATAAATAATGGAATCTCTCGTGGAAGAATGGTGTTGCATCCCTCCAACAGAGCTCCAAACACTTGTAGAATCTTTGTCAAGGAACATTGAAGCTATTCTGGCGGCTCATGGTCACCCAGCGCCCCCTTAAGACACTTTATTTTGGTGTTTCCTTTATTATGGCAGTTACCTGTATGTGAATAGATCCATTTAAAAAGCAATGTAGGACTCAAATCCGAATTGTTATATCATGAATATCAGCACGGCTAGGGGGTTTCTGGCACTCAACTTTGCGTCTTGCCTAACAACACCCCTTGTCGTGCCGATAGCACAGGTCCTCATTCCATATCGCTTCAGTAGGACTGCACAAATCCAGACACTGTGGAATGATTTGTATGAAAGAATCAGACACTGGAGTCTATTTTGTCCTTTTTTGTGGCTTTTCTTCAAATTGAACAACTTGAAGCAACTTGTCATTTTTATAATGTTTATGTTCATCTCCGGGACTACAGAACCCATACTTTTGTGTAAGTAATAAACAAATTAACATAGTGTGATCATAGGAAGGATGGGAGAATTAATGCATGCAGTTTTATCTCATACCTACTTGCACCATAATGCGTCAAATTCTACCAAACAGATAAAATCATATCAAATATTGACTAAATTCATTTAAGTTGACAGAACTACCCCAAAGTGAATCTAATAGAGATACTAAAAATTTTTCTGCCTGAATCCACAAAGTCAATACAATATAACTACATTTGAGTAGGAAATTACATTTGAACATTTGTTACATGCTATTGTGAACATCTGTTTTCATCTTTGGTTTTATCCGGTAATGACTTCCAGTTAGACTGTACATGTTGATATGTTATGAATAGTTTATTGTTTGCTTTATTGGCTATATTTAATTTTGTATTTATTTGTTTTGTCACAAACTACAATTTATACAAACATTATCACTATTCCTTTGGATCATTACTGTATCATTCTCTTTTTAATTTACATTGGCTATCTATCATTGTAGTTGTCTGTCTATAATTGTCTCTTTTGTGCACTGCTATGTCCTCCCTGGTCATTTTTTAAATGTATTGATTGAATATGTACTGGAGAAAACTGCATGCCTTAGACGGTAACGTAGTTTAGAAGGATCACACTGTCACCTAGTGGAGGAAAGAACGAGAAACAGGCACCAATTAGATGCACCATAGCAATTATCATTTATGTCATTTATACCTTGTGATTTGATTATTTACTGCCAAATCACCTAAAACCTTGTGCACTACCAAAAATACAGGTAGCAGCAATGCTTTGGTAATTTGTTAGTTAGAAGTATTTCCACCATTTTCATCTGCATTGTTGTGATCACTAGGTATGTATACAAACTGTCCTAGTACCTGTAACTGACACATTATTTTAATTGTCCGTTTATATTTTCATCAAATTCAGAAGCATTTTCTGGAAATTGTACACGTGGAGGTAATTATGGGTCAAGCAGCCTGTCCGTGTCTCTCAATAGCCTGGGGTAAAATTATCTTGCCTGCAAGACGTCTATTTTTAACACGAGCACACTGCAGACATTTAGAAGAGACAAACTAGAAGTTACACAGTTGTGATGGCACAGAAGACATGGTTTTCTAACTTTGTCATGGCACTGCATGGATGAGGAACAGACACATAAAACTTCAGATAAGGGAATATTTTTGTTGTACCATTGATCTTTATCATACGATACAAAAATAAACAAAATATTTAAATCATTGACGCTTTCCGGACACTGAAATTAAATATCAATATCTGCATATGAAGAATACTGGGCCAGCATAAGGTATAGTGAGAATAATTCTGGTATGTAGAAGATTGATTATTAATTAAATGCATTAATAGTCAAGAAAGTATGCACAATTGATATTGATTTCATGGTGCTTATTTGTTTACTTAGATTTGTCCAAATCTGAATAAAATATCTGTTCTAATAAAAATATGTTGATTATGATCAAAGCAATAGCTGCTACAAACATACTATCTCTGTAGTTTACTTTGCCATTTTGAATACAGTTGACTTCCCCTGAATAAACTGCTTTCTCATTTCAGAACATGATCAAAAGTCCATGGTGCTTACAAAAATAAATATGGTAAGTTATTATAAAACATGATTCTATACATTAAATCCATCCATACATTACCATCTCTGGCCCTCCTTCGCAAAAAAATGCTGTGTGTTTGTCGATGCCTCTGTTTTACATTACTGTAAAGTGTTCATTACTTTCAATCATTTCACAAGTCTGCTATTAGAAATACAATCAGAATTGTTTAAAGCAGTGGTTCTCAACAAATGGATTGAAACCCTGGATTGAGGAACACTAAACTAGGGATAGTAGAATGAGGTGTTGTGAACCCTATAATGGGTGGAGCTACTATGAGCTATCACAGCTAATCGCTGACTTGTTTGAACAAATCAAAAGGTTTCGATTTTCACAAAATGATTGGTTCAAATCAGTTACTAATGGCATTCTCATTCTCCCATCACTAGTTTAAAGTGATATTGAAACATGCCTAGTTTATGTTTATGTTTGGTCTCACACTTTTCTTTGGCTCTGTTCTCCAAGAGAAGATACAACAGGACCACAGTGAGGCAGCACAAGCACTGCGAGATGTGCTTCAGCCGGCGCTGCCGGGCGCCTGTAGACATCTCCATCTCCTGTGTGACCATCAGCTGCCGGCTGCTCTGCGGAGCCATCTTCCACCTGTGCAAGGAGGAGGAGCACCAGCTTCTGTGTCCCAATGAGAAGGTTCCCTGCCTCAACGCCCACTATGGCTGCCCCTTCACCATGAGCCGCTCCAAGAGGGCCAAGCACCTGGAGGTGTGTCCAGCCAGTGTGGTGAGCTGCTCCCTGGAGTGGAACCGCTGGCCTGTGAGGAGGCCAATGCCATCTTCTACGACAATGTCCTCAAAGAGCCCCGCTCCGAGGAACAGCTGGATCTCTCCATGGCCCTCAGGGACCAGAAGCATCTGTGTGAAAGGCTGAAGATGAAGACATTTTTCCCCGAGTTGATGGAGGAGGTGGAGGAACCCGAACCTCCGGAGCTGGAGGAAGTGGCGAGGGAAGGGGGTTTCGGAGACGGAGCGTGGGGTTCAACGTCACAAGGTGAGCCCCAAGACCACAACCACTCACTCGCTTTGGTGAGTGCAGAGAACGGGGTGGACACTGAGAGCTACAACCGATGGGAGAAGATGTTCAGCATGGAAAAGGGTGGCTGCAAGTACGCGGGCAAAGCGGCTGAAGATGATAAGAAACGCCACGATGGAAAGGATAGCAAGGAGCCCTCAAGTGGCCCTAATGTGCCAGAGGAGGTGCATCAGGTCAGACAGCAAGCCAAAACTGCCACACCTGAAAATAACACAACAACAGGCCTGGCTCCCTGGCAGGAAGGAGTCCTGGAGAGGCTGGCAAAAGAGGTCACCCCCAAAGAATTCAACATGTATGTGGTGCACCATGGGCGCATGCTGATTCGATTCGGCCAAATGGCTGCCTGCACCCCCAGAGAGAAGGACTTTGTTTATGGTAGCTTGGAGCCCATACCCGTTCAGACTCTTCGCTCTTTCAATGTTCCCACCAGTTACAGAGGGAAACGCTTCCATGTCAGGGATACCACCAATAGGATCTCCACCGAGAGCAAGGCTCTGGACACCTCTGGCTTGGGGATTGCTGTGGAGGACCTTCCAAAAATGGATGAGATCTCCGCTACCTTATTGTGCTATTCGGAGAGGGAGTTGCGGGGACACAAAATCTGTGAAACCGTCGGAACTGATGGTATGTACGTAGACCTCGGCACACAGACCTATGACTTCTCCTCTGCTCCATTTAAAATCAACGACACGCTCGCCGACATCACTGACAACAGAGCCCTGAAGCTGCACGTCCAGATTCATGCTGAGAGCGCCACCAGCAGGCACAACAAATCCAGCTCTGTCTTCACCTTCTTGTGTGGCCATTTCTTCCGACGGGACGAATTCCGCTCACACTTCAAAAATGTGCACTCAGACATCCAGTCCTGCTTGGACGGCTGGTTCCAACAGCGGTGTCCTCTGGCCTATCTCGGCTGCACCTACAGTCAGAAGAGGTTCCAGCCTTCTACACACAGAGCCACAGTCACATACAACCAGGAGCTCGGTGCCTTCACCCTCAGGCCAGAGGTCTCTTCCTCACTCTTTGAGGGAGTGAAAACCACCACTACAGGAAGGAAGCGCACTCGCAATTTGGACTTGCTCAGTCAGCTGCCCTTCGAGGTCCTCGTGCACGTTGCTGGCTTCTTGGACAGCTTCACTCTGTCCCAGCTGGCCCTTGTCTCCAGGCTGATGCGAGATGTTTGTGAAACTCTGCTGCAGGAGAGGGGCATGGTCTCCTTGAAATGGGAAAAAAAGATCTACTCACATGGGAGGTCCAGCTGGAAGTGCAAAAAGGTGAGCTGTTTAACGGTTTAGAAAACAACATTCAAAAGAGAACTCATCTTCGGTTCTCATGAGCTAAAGTGTTTGCAGGCTTCCAATCGGACAGTCATAACACTAAAAACATGTTAAAAAATGTATACATATTTAGTTTCTGTGTCACTCCATTAGCAACAGAACTCCTCTTGAACTCCTTTTAGACATGAGCTCCTTTTAGACATTAGACATTTTATTTTTTATTTTTTGCTTTGGAACTCTGAGCCTTTGGTTTGATTAATGGCCAATTCTGATTGACTGAGAGTGTGTGTAACTTCTAACAACTGCACAGTTGAAACATTTTAATGCATATTTGGGAAAAAGCTCTGTGGGAATGGCCCAAGTTCAAAATCAATAAACAAACTCTTTTGCAGTAGTATATTCTCACAATTTAATGAGCCTCCAATGCTGACAGTATCCACAAAACATGTTGTAGCAAACTCAAGCCAAAACAGCTTCCAAAAATGAAGAAAAAGGAAGAAAAAATGAACCTGTACAGACTTATTACATTACAATATTTAATTGTGTGTCATGATTTGTAAAGATCATGCCATCATACTGATACCCAAAAGATCACAATATAGCTTTCTTGATACTGTAGTTAAAAAGAGCTTGCTAGCTAGTTACTATCTTTGTTTTTCAAAATTAGCTGCTCACAACACTTGCAGTTTTCAGTTCAATTAAGAGGAATGCAAAGTGTAACTAACTTACTACCAAGAAAATAAAAATGCTAGTTGGTCACAACAACAAAAATACCTCACATATTTCAAAAGAAAGATGGTTGCTGATGTTAACCGTTAACCCTGACCCCCAGGTGTGGCATTATGGCTACCTCTTCTCCTCTGTGGAAAGATGGCAATTTGGTGACGTTCCCTCCATGTCTGAGCACCTAAAGCTTTGTCCATTCTACCAGACCGAGATGAAGAAGGAACCAGTGGTCCTGGCCAGTATGTGTGACAACAAAAAGGAGACTCAGGAATGGCATGGTCTAGTCACCTTGTTCCTGGGAAACAAGTGTCATTGAGAGGAAAAAAATGAGTTAAGTGGAGAAATGATTTCAATCCGATCCCTTCTTCATCAAGATGGAAAGCAGAAACTGAGAGCTTTTTTTATTTATTATTTACCAAGTGTCTCTGGGGTAAATGTATTTGAGGCTGGACAACTTGACGCCCATGGGAAAATCACTTGCAGTGTTGGCATGTTGCCGCTAGGTTAAAGGTTAGCTCTAATGTGTTTTACCTGCAAATATATCCCACCCGATATTTGGGAGTCATGACACAGGCTGCCCTTTACCTGCTAATCTGGGACTTTTTTGGGACAATTTTTTGACCTGCAATTTATGGAAAAAAATTATTTGGGGATTTTCTCAGCAGATACCCTTATCATTGACTTACTGAGCTTAAATTCTACGTAAAGTTTATACAAATATTTACTGAACAAATAAGGTGAAGTACTGACCAGGGGATTGAGAGTAAAGTTTCAAGTTACAAGCCCAGTTTCTTAAATACAATTCAAGATTGCCAGCCATATTCCCTCTATATCTATAAATGCTTAAAATGTAAAAAATGTAAATGTAAATGTATATCAAAATGAGCATCTGAAATCAGCATAAGATTTTCGGACTTGCTCTTGGACAATGGTTGAATGAGTTAGTAATTTGTTGAGGTATCTTTGGTCTACTGGTTTAGTTCCTACATTTCCTCTGTATACCACCTCTATAATGTCCCATAATGTTATGTTTGCAGTCATTTTTTGTTGCTAACTGCAGGTAATGCCTGTAATTGTGTCAGAGGCTGTGCCATTCAGATGTAGAAATATAATATTTGTAAAGAATTATGAAGGGTTAGGAAGATGTTATGCTGGCTGCATAAAGATTGGAAAAAATAAATAAAATCAAGTAAGGATTTACTGAGATGATGGGTTTACCTTGTCCTTCTGCACTTTTGCTTATGATTTATGAATTAATTCTGCATTCTGTAATTAACTAATATATACCTTAAAATAAAACATGAGAAGCACTATGTTCAAAACGGAGATATATCATAAAGTGTGGCTTAAAAATGTGTGTTATTTAGCATGGAGTGGTGTTAGCGCTAAGGTGGCAGGTACAGGTATAACTGCTCCGCCTGCCCCTGCTATGTTTGCGGCTTGTTTGAAACTTTTTGGAATTCTGTTAATTTGGAATGCCCCTGCTTAGGCATGCTGCTGATTGTCCTGTCCTGTCCTGTCCTGCCTGCCAGTCTTCTAGGGTAAGCCACACCTTTTGATTCTTTAGCTCGGGCACCTTTTGCTTTTTTCCCCTTTGTTCTACAGTACACACCTGCTGTAAGTGCAGAGACACACCCTGTTATATTCATCATAGGAACATTCCATGTTTAATAGTTTACAGTATAATTAACTGTAGCCATATTATGCTCTATTCATGGTTATTTTAAAACACTCCAAATATCAGCCACCAATAAGAAGTTGTTTTTCATTACATTTTTACACGAAGTGGCCATGCATGTTTTGTGATGAAACATGTTGAAACTACACAGCATAATCTTTTCTTTGTAAAGTCATACTGGCATCTAGTGGATGGACAGAAGAACTGCTGAACCACTGCAGCACCCGATTAAGATTCCCAAATGAATACTTTTCGTACTAACAGCTGCATGATTCATAAAATGTGAAATGACACTACAACACCATTATTGCTACAAACCACTAAATCCCAGTGTTGTACATATGCTCTTGTGCAGGTACCCATTAGAAATATAAAATCTATTAAAAAAACATATTTATTGAATTGCTGTATGAGCTCCATGCATGTCAATTCTCATAAGAGGAACATCTGAAGATTTTATTAATATTAGTCCACCTGAATGGTTGATAAAATCGTGCACTATTTATTTTCCAGTAATTACTGGACCTGCAACCTGATCCATTTCTTTCAATGGCCGGTCACATTATCCAGTCTACATGCCAGCTTGGTCTATTTTTAACACCTACACACACTGCTGACATTACCTACGTTCTCACAAACTACAAGGGACCGGGCTACAGGCTACCAGAGATCTGGCTTAACTACATTAGCACTTAGGTAAGACAATGTTCCACCAATTGTTGATCCTCAGCTTTGTTGCATCAGAATACTGTACTGTACTGTATAGGTATATGTTTGGAACAATGTTTCTCCCATGACAAAAAGGCATAAAGATTTGTATGACCTTTGATGATTTTTAGACCTTTTATATATCTTGGTAGAGTTAGATTATGAACAGTGATGGTAATTAGCTTTAAATGGATTTTGCGATGAATGGTATACCATTAGTAAAGATACTTTTCCAAATGTACTGTTGAATTAGCACAGACATTTTGTCTTTGGGGGCAAACATGTTTTTGCTTTTTAGTAGTGCATGTTTTTTCAGTTCCAGTCTTTGAGAAAAGTTATCACATTAATGATTATGAATCATTCATTATTGTTGTGTTATAGCTCAATCCCTTAAGCATAGTGTTTTGTAAGGCTGTAGAGCAGCTATTCAAAATACTGTGAGGGGTAATGTTGGGAGCCGCTTTCTATTTAAAGGGCTGGCTATTGTGTCCCATCGAATGTCATATGATATATATAGATATATATGTATATACACACACAAGAGGATTTTCAGACCCCTCTCCCCTTTGAATTTTCAATCAAGATTGAGGACAATGATGTATTTTGCCGTTTTACTGCCTCTCCCCTTTGATTTTTTACCTTGTATTAATCAATCTTGTAAGTCGCTCTGGATAAGGTTTCAGATTATCCTTAAAATGAAATGAAATGAGGAAAAGAGGTTTCAGATTATCCCCAAGATTGAGGAAAAGAGGTTTCAGATTATCCCCAAGCAGTTTTTCCAAATCTGTGTGCAATGTTTTCTACAAGTATAAATATCCCACACACCTGCACTGTTAGCCATCAGCTGTTGCCAGCACCTCTTCAATCCAACACACACAGACCAATGAAATAAACTCAACTCAACTCATCTCAATAACCTGAGTAGGTGTGCATAGTTTTGATCAGTGTAAAAACAAGGGCCTTCCCAACTGGGTGTTTCACACTGTGGACACAGAACAATATTAAATGCAACTGGATGTATTCAATTCACCCAGCCTTGTATGCTTTTGTAAAATCTCAATGTGACAACACAATAATATACTGCAATGAATGGAATGAATACATAATACTACACACTGCAAACCACATGACTCAAATCTGCTTTGCCATTGGTCAACACCTTCAATTTCAATGAGTATTGGTCCAAAAAAACATCCATAGGTAAGCTAACAATACATGAATGAAACTGTAAACAAAAAATATTGTTCAATCAAGACTGAAGAAATCCTGACTGAAGTTAATATCTTTTCAGTTTTAAGGGCATGCCCACTGCTAAACCCGATTCTGACAGATAAAGTCAGTTGAGTTGAGTTGAGGTTGGATTTCTTCAGTCAGATAATGTGAGGTCAACCTCCTCCTCCCCATCTACACCGCTCCAATCTCCACTTTCATGTCCTGATGTTGACTAGAGGTCAATAACCTGAGACAAGGTTATTGTAAGGTAAGGTGCCTTCTTGTACTCCAAGCAAAAGAAATAACAATTTCTGTCCCTATGCCCCTCATAGAGTATGTCATTAGTACCATTATCATAGTTATTAGGAACTTTCTTCCTACTTAATATAAAATGTTTTTTTTATTTTATAAACTCTGCTTGGTTTTGCTGCCAAAAGCGCCTGCTGAGTTTAGTCTAATATTTCTCTGTATCTTCTTAGGTCAAGAAGCAAGGCCAACAGGAAAATCTATAAATATTTGTCTGAAATCTGGATAGGCTACAGAACCAGAGGTCGATGTGCCTCTATGGCCCGTGATATGTAAACAACCAGAGAAAGAGACTAAAATAAGTGGAGCTGCAACCAGATAACACCTGTAACAGATGCACAAAGATAGGCTGCATCTAAAACATGTATCAAATGTACCATGTGACCAAGGAACTTGTCCCTTTGAATAGGCTTTTATTTAGCACAGGATTAATTCCTGCCGTGAAAACAATTTACAAAACATAATCTCAGTCATATCAAGAAATGATATTCCAAAAGTGTATTGGTTCAATGCTGCCACATTTGATTCACGTATGCTTCACATCAATAGAAAAAACATTTACCATAACATCAGCTCTGGTCACCAAACCATGTAACCAAAGCATTTATAATTGGCTGTTTAGGAACACAAGATAGTGGTAAACCTATCTGGAGCTTAAACTCATTGCTTTGCCCCTTTTTTCTCACATGTACCCATTTGGTTATAGCAGTCATTTGATATTTATTGCATTAATCATATGATGATTTTATTTTATTTTTTACTGTAAATAAATGTTACATGAAATATTATGTTTATGGAAATGTCATGTTAATTAGCATAAATGTTTTCACAATACCCCATGTTACAGACTCAACATTGGAAAGTTTAAAACTAAAAAATGTACAGGTAACTGCCAAAATGAAGGAAAAACCAACACAGTGTCTTAATAGGTCACTGGGCTACCCCAAGCCCCCAGAACAAGTTCAATATGCTTCGGCATAGATTATACAAGTGTCTGGATCTAGATTGGAGGGATGCAACACCATTCTTCCACAAAAAATTCCATCATTTGGTGTTTTTTTGATGGTGGTGATAAACAGCGGTCTCAAGCAATGCTCCTGAATCTCCCATAAGTGTTTAATTTGGTTGAGATCTGGTGACTGAGATGGCCATGGCATATGGTTTACATCGTTTTCATTCTCATCAAACTATTCCTTGAACACTCATTCCCTGTTGATGGGGGCATTGTCATCCTGAAAGAAATCACTCCCATCAGGATAGAAATGCTTCACCATAGAATGAAGGTGGTCAATCCAAATGGCTTTGTATTTATTGGTGTTTATCTTGCTCTTGAAAGGGGTTGAGTGTACCTGAACCATGCTGGGAAAATGCACCCCACACCATAACAGAGCTGCAAGGACCCTACATTTACTGAAGTGTTTTCTACATTTTGGCAGTTACCTGTATATACTTTATAGACTCAGGAAAGCAAGACAAGACCATTTTAATAACTGGTCTAACAAATATAAAATGATAGGATAGGTATTGTCAGCTGTAGGATTGTAGTGATTTATAGCATTGTGCAGTATTTTGTTTAATCAAATTAGCTAACATCTTATCTGTATTTTCAGGACATGGTACATATACTGTGGCACTGCTAAATATTCTGCATAAATGGTAAGTTTGTTTAATTGAGGTCTTCTTTATTTAAGCTTACAACATGTGGTCTTTATTTTGCCTGTTAAGATTAAGATGTTTTGTTTGCCTGTTCCAAATCAGTCATTTCAGGAAATGAATGGAAACTCAATTCGGGTACAAAATGTCCTTTGAGAATTTTCCAATTAATTGACTGAATTGACTGAATTGAATTGAAATGGAATTGACCCCCAACTTTGACCTGAACTATGAACTGAACTGTTTTAAAGCAGCAACCCTTGATGATGTGGTGATGTTCTTTGTCTTCCTTCTGCAGGGAAGGAACAGGAATCACGCAGTGAGGCAGCACAAGCACTGCGAGACGTGCTTCAGCCGGCGCTGCAAGGCACCCGTCGAAATCTCCGTCTCCTGTGTGACCATCAGCTGCCGGCTGCTCTGCGGAGCCATCTTCCACCAGTGCAAGGAGGAGGAGCACCAGCTTCTATGCCCCAATGAGAAGGTTCCCTGCCTCAACGCCCACTATGGCTGCCCCTTCACCATGAGCCGCTCCAAGAGGGCCAAGCACCTGGAGGTGTGCCCAGCCAGTGTGGTAAGCTGCTCCCTGGAGTGGAACCGCTGGCCTGTCGAGGAGACCAATGCCGAGTTCTACAATAACATCCTCAAGGAGCCCCACTCTGAGGGGCAGCTGGATCTCTCCATGGCCCTCAGGGACCAGAAGCATATTTTCCGCTCTCTCAAAATGAAGACCCTGTTTGCCGAGTTGATAGAGAAGGCGGAGGACCCTTTCCCTTCAGACTTGGTGGGGGCGGTGGGAGGCATGGCCCCCGCAGACGGGGCAGGGCCCCCTCTCCAGTCGGGCGCATCCTCGTATTATGACCCCAGTGCCCTTGAGATGCAGGAACTTAGCCAGGAGGAGCGGGAGGCCCTGGCAAAAGATACAGATGTGGCGTGCCTTGAGAAATACAGCTTGTGGGAGAAAATGTTCAGCATGGACAAGGGAGGCTGTGACTATGCTGTGAAGACCCAGGGTGTCAACGGGAAACCTGAGGATGGAAAAGCCATAAGGGCAGCGTCAGGCCGCTTGACTGTGCTGGACGAAGAAGTGCCACAGGAGAGCCAGGATGGCGAAACCAGCACACCTGCTGATGTCATTAAAACAGACCTGGCTCCCTGGCAAGATGGGCTCCTTGACAGGCTAGGAAAAGAGGCCAGTATATTAGAGAACAATAAGTACCTGTCACGAAATGGGAACATGCCGATTGAATTTAGCCAGCCTGCCGCTTGCACGTCTGAAGGGATGCGTTTTGTGTACGGCTACCTGGAACCAATGCAGATTAAAACCGTCCGCACTTTCCAAATTCCCACCAGTTTCAGAGCAAAGCATAGCCGCATTCGGAACCCTTCGACTGTCCGGAAGGTGAGCAAAGCTGTAGACACATCCGATTTGGGGGTCTCTATGGAGGACATTCCGAAATGGGATGAGATCCAAGCAACCCTACTGTGTGCTTTGGAGAAGGAACTGAGGGGGCATTTAATCTCTGAACCCAGTTCATCTGACACCCTATTGTGTGACATAGGCACCCAGACCTACAACTTCCTCTCCGCACCATTCCAGCAAGATGACTCACTCGCCGACATCACTACAAACAGAGCTCTGAGGCTGCACCTTCACATTCATGCTGAGTGCGTGACCAGCAGGCATAATAAAGCAAGTTCGGGATTCACCTTCCTGTGCAGCCATTTCTACCGGCGGGACGAATTCCTCTCACACTTCAAAAATGTGCACTCGGACATCCAGTCCTGCTTGGATGGTTGGTTCCAACAGCGGTGTCCTCTGGCCTACCTCGGCTGCACCTACAGTCAGAAGAGGTTCCAGCCTTCTACGCACAGAGCCACAGTCACATACAACCAGGAGCTCAGCACCTTCACTCTAAGGCCGGAGGTCTCTTCCTCACTCTTTGAGGGAGTGAAAACCGTCACCACAGAAAGGAAGCGCACTCGCAATTCGGACTCACTCAGTCGGCTGCCCTTCGAGGTTCTCGTGCACGTTGCTGGCTTCTTGGACAGCTTCACTCTGTCCCAGCTGGCCCTGGTCTCAAGGCTGATGCGAGATGTTTGTGAAACTCTGCTGCAGGAGAGGGGCATGGTCTCCCTGAAGTGGGAGAAAAAGATATACTCAAATGGGGAATCCTGCTGGAAATCCAGGAAGAAGGCAAGTTTTCCGCACTCAAACACACAGGTGGCTATTTCTGCACTCAAACACACAGGTGGCTATTCACTTATGAACAGCACTTATGGCAAAGATAAGCACTCAACCATCACCAGGGAAACATCCACTTGTCCACAAGTTGTCCTTGCCTGGTGTTCTTTGATGTTTTCTAACGTCATGTGGATATGTTGGTCAGTGGGAATGTTCTTGGCTGTTCACTGACGTTCTCTTATTTCATCTCTCATATCTTCTCTTCTATCATCGTTCTCTTATATCATGTGGATGCGCTGGTTAGTGGGGGTGTTCTTGGCTGTTCTCTCGTATCCTGTGGATCAGACCTGGGTCAAATTATTTTAATAATTTAGACACCAGTAAAATTCCTGAGATTACTGACAAAAGGAACATCTATTTACAAAATTCTTCTTTTATAGTGTCGGTTTTGGTTGGTAACGTGTGGAAAATTCTCAGGGATCTACAGGAGCACTTTCAGATTTGGCCTGAATCTAAAGCGATTTAAAATACATATTTGACCGAGGTCTGGAGGGATTATATTGGTCGGTGGGGGTGAGCGTGTGCTTTGTCAGAGGGCTTCTCCATTTCAGATACAGCAAGTAAACAGCTGCTGAAACCAGAGCTCCTGAGCAAGCATGTGACAAGGCCACACTTTACCTCCCATACGGCAGTGCTGCCACCTGCAGGATCTAATCTGAAATGTACTGTATACCTTTGCCAAACAGGACATTTAATACTAGGAGCACCATGTTTCCAGGCATACAAGATGTCAACCCATTGTGCATTGACATTTAAAAGTAGTAATAATTCCAGTTAGTACATAATATTTCAAAATTAATCATTTGATTTTGTTCAGGCAGGTCTTAAGAAACTTTAGGATACATAAACTTCTTATTTCCGTAAGCAGAATAATATACTTTAAAGCATGTCACCAAGTGTACTTTTCATACTCTATACTAATTGTTGTAGGAATAAGAAACACAACATATTTTCTTGTCAATTTTATTTGAAGACATATTTGACAAAAAATATAAAACAGAAATGTATTCCATTTATAATGAAAAATAAGTGCAGGAAGCGCACCAATTATTTGGGGAAAAAGGCCAATTTAAATACAAATGTAAAACATGAATGGCATTATAAAATGTAGCCTACATAAACACACATTGAGATGCAGAAAAGTCCATCATAGATGATGTATTAATCTATAGTAGGCTATAAATATCCTGTGCACATATCCATGGTTCAGTGTGATGAGAACGGTTCTCCTCTCTCGTTCTCAGCATGAGAGCCATTGATCTAAAATAAGAATATCAAATATAATAACTATAAAGCAATAAAAAAAATACATGTGCTGATATAAAATATTCCACGAGTCATTCATTGATAATACAAGCAATATGCACCTTCGTTCCCTAAATCTTTGTGATGATCTTGGTGCATTTCCCACAGACAAGTAATTGGCACTTGACACAGGATTCATAAGTTTTGTTGCATGCATGTTAAGCGAGAATAAATATAATGATAAAATATCTGTATTTATAAGTAAATATAAGTGTTGATATAAAATAGTCCAAGAGACATGATATTTTTTGAAAGCGGCCACACAACTCCTCCCTATCCCATTGTGAAGGGTCATCTCTGTGCACAGTGGGCTTCTCAGCCAGACCTAGGTCACTAAAACACTTATTTGAAATACTTTAACTCCTTAGATTCCTTTAACTTAGATGCTGGTATATGTTTAAAACACCCTGCAGGTCCTTGAGAAATTTCAACAAAATATTTGATCAACCAAAATGTGCAATCATGTTAAAGAAATGTTGGGATATTGGTGAAAAAAGATTG
Organism: Aldrovandia affinis; assembly: GCA_029706075.1. Classification (NCBI taxonomy): domain Eukaryota; kingdom Metazoa; phylum Chordata; class Actinopteri; order Notacanthiformes; family Halosauridae; genus Aldrovandia; species Aldrovandia affinis. The sequence continues at coordinate 5,853,555 of JAINUG010000046.1, forward strand.
AAATTGATGGTAATCTTCAGTAGTTTTACAACTGTATAAAGTTTTTTTACCCAGGTATGTTCTCAGCTTTGTGTTACACCTTCAAAAACGGCTTGCATTTCACATCATTCTGTAACACAGACAAGCAGTATGTGACTGGTGCCATTTCCCCATCTCTGTTACCTGTGTCTGGCAGGTGTGGCAGTTCAGCAACCTCTTCTCCACAGTGAAGGGGTGGAGCTTTGACGATGTCCCCTCCATGTCAGAGCACCTGAGGGTCTGCCCCTTCTACCAGACGGAGGAGAGAAGTGAACCAGCTGCCTTGGCCAGCATGTGTGATGCCAAATGGAAAGGGAAGAACCACCACAGCCTGGTCAGCATGTTCCTTGGTGACAGATAACATTTCAGCTGCGAAAGAGAAAGAGAGTCTACCAGTGTCATATTTCTTTCAAATTTATATTATATTAAATTATATATAATACTATATAATAAATAATTCCTGCCCTCTCCACCTTGACTCTTGTGTGTTGAGCATTCTGGCACAAAATGGCCACTGAGCATCATCCAGGTGGGTGCCACACATTGGTGCTGGTTGAGGTCCTTCCATTTGATGCCCATTGGGGTGAAGGGCCACACGTAGGGACTGAGGCTCTCCTGCTTCTTGGCCTTTGCACTTGGTTATGGCAGTGCTTCTCTGGTGGCATTTTGACGGTAGTGGATTGGCCCAGGGCCATTTATTCCCCTGGTACTGGGTGCGAAAATAATACCCCACACCTCACAACTCACACCTCACACCTCACACCAAAAACTCACCAAAAACTCACCAAAAAAACCAAACCAACAAACAGGTTGAGAGAGGCACACAACATTCTCCTCTCCCTAAAGACACAGACAACAGTGCCTTTTTAATGGGCCTCATGAAGGCAATGAGCAACAGCTTTGCTGATTGCCAATCAACCTCAGCTGTGTGTGCCTGTAGGTAAGGCTGCTGTTGCTGTTTGAAGTCCTGCAGGTTTCCCAGGCTATGGGGGAACCAGGAGAACTTGACAGCAGCCAGCAGAGGAGCAGCCTTCTCTATTCCACCCCAACCCCCCCCAGGCATCACAATATACTGTATATCATTCAAGGTCATAGTTCAGCATACTATCATTTAAATAATGAGAAGCATAGTGTCTGTTTCATCAGGATATTAGGGATGGTTGTAGCTCTTATTTTAATGAGACTGCATTTGTGATGTGCTATGTTATGTAGCATGAATGTCTCATTTTCATTTTCAAGTCCGCTCAGTGGTAAATATTTTAATTCACTACCAAATCTATAGATTTTTTGGAGTTCAAACATGGTATGTTTATTAATCTGTTCAAATTACCGGGTCACAGGTTTAGTGTGACGTAAAGCAGTTACTGTCAACTTTTATAAATAACCCCTTAAGTGTTTTGTTAATAGGGCACTGGGCCACCATGAGCCACCAGAACAGCTTCCATGCACCTTGTCATAGATTCTACAAGTGTCTAGAACTCTATTGGAGGGATGCAACACTATTCATCCATGATAAATTCTATCATTTGGTGTTTTATTTATGGTGGTGGAAAACCATAGTGAGTTTTTCCCGCCAAATTGGGCTACTTTGAAAATTAAGTCGCAGGTGAAAAAACTGGCTTTTTGGGCTAGTTTTAGAATACACCATGGCAGCAAACAAACTAATAATATGTGGTCAATATGTATTTTTCTCAGAAAATGTTATAAGCACACTAACTCTATCCTCGGTATGAACATGGCTGGAAACCTCAAGCAGCGGGGCTATACCGAGAGAGTCTGTTGTGTGGAGGGGGCGTGGTGAATTGTTAATCAAGTTAGTTTCATTTTCATAGGACCACATTACAAACAGGCGCGCAGCCAGGGAAAAAAACATATTTCAATGGAAAATAATGAGCAGAGGGAGACAGAGAGGCAGAATGGCAAGCAATGTATGCTCCCTAAACATCATTATGGAGAGTTTGTGCTTCTCTCTAGGAAAATGTTCCACTGAGGGTTACTAGGGACAAGCCTAATTCACCCCAGTACATCACCCCATACAGCCAATTTCCAGTTCAGAGTGGGCAGTTCAATAAATGAAGTGATTTAAATAAGATTGAACCAGCTATTTCTTTTCTCTACCATTATAAGGTCTGTTGTTATTTTACTATGTTATAACTATAAATGTGAAGGATGTATAAGCTAAAGAATTAGAAAGAATTATAATCAATTTTGTCCTTTGAAGCCCAATGGAACTTCAATTGCCTTGATTGCAGTGGCCTGGAAGACTCCGATTTCTGGCGGGTTTTAGGCCCTTGTGGGTGGGTTTTGGATGGTCTTTTGGATGGAAATATGATCAGGACCTAGCAACCCTGCTGGTAACTGGGACAGCCATGGCATATGGTTTGCACCCTTTTCATGGTCATCAAACCATTCATTGAGAACTCGTGCATTGTTGGGGCATTGTCATCATGGAAGAGACCACTTCCATCAGGATAGAAATGCTTCACCATAGGATGAAGGTGATTGCTCAAAATGGCTTTGTATTTATTGGCATTTACCTTGCTGTCTAAGGGGTTGAGTGGACCTAAACCATGCCAGGGAAATGCACCCCACACCATAACAGAGCCGCCAGTATCCCTTCATTTACTCAAATGTTTCCTTTATTTTGGCAGTTACCTGTATGTACTGTATATATGTACAATATACATTTCAAACGGTGAATATAGATGTGCCATTTCTCTGGCCTTGCTATTTTAAAATAGAATATGAGGTAAAGGACATGGCTGATTTGGATGCCCATTAATAGTTTTTTTTTTTTTTTTTTTATCACCACAGTGCTCAGTATTTTTTATGGTTGTCTGTAAAATTCTGTCAGTTTGTGTTCACACTCTCTCAATGTACCCATACTCTACAATTCACCCTAAGGAAATGTATTGTTCATTATACATGTACAGAAATATGACACATTCATAAATTAGTTCAATAATCTACTGTGAGTACTTAATGTCTATGGCATTTTTTCTAAAGAAGTATATTTTTGTCTCCCAATCAAATCATAGATTGTCACTGTCAGCATTACTTTTTTGTTGCATGTACTAAATGCCTAAAGTGTGTATGTGTGTGATTTTGTAAGGAGGGTTTCAACATATTGGGTATGCTTGTGAATATTTATAAAACAAGCATCGTCTGGCTCAAACAAGGATATGTACATTGAAATTGTACATGCTTCAGGTGACACGAGTGCTCGTCAGTTCTCTCCAAAACGGGGATGTAGACATGAAAACAGACCTACTGGGAATCCCAATCTCATAAAACATTTAAAAATTATGCATAAATATAAAACAAATATTATAATAAAATATGTAAATAATCATTATCATCATCATTTTCTTATTATTATTATAAATTGTGAGAAAACTGTTCCTGTCCAAATCAATTGCTTTTGAGCTTTTGGAGAAATAGCGAGTGCAGCTGGTTTTACTTCCGTTTTCTATTTTTCCTTGTGTCGACATGTACAAATTGTAAGTTGATGCATGGAGAACTGAAACTGAACTCTGTGAACTCAAGATTTCATCTTGGCTGCTCCTACTTATGCACATCTACACATCTACATTAGCCATCTCCTCACTCCTGGATCACAGGAAAATCTAAAAAGAAGAAGAAATACTGGTAAATGTAATTAATTCACCTTGGAACGCAAAACATTGGTAAGTTGAACATAAAATACTAATAGTAATATTTAAATGGGACAATTGGTTCTTTATGAATCCAAAATGTTTTTAACTATAAATATGTCACATCTGTTCAGCTAAGACAGTTTATTGTGTATTATTACAAATAATACAAATCAGTGTCACTGCAAGTGAGATATAAAAAGGGAACTGATGTTGCCGTAACAGTTGCGGGGAAAAAATTATAAACAATTATAAAATTATAATAAAAGGTTCTGGCATGTTCAAAATCCACTCTTGATGCTGTGTTTAAGCGCAGTTCTCATTTTCAAACATAATTGTGCCTGTTTTTGCATATTCTCTTTACAGAAAATGGAAAACAATTTGTAATGCAGCAGTCGAGTAATTTATTTTACTTTATTTATTTTATTTTTTATTTATTTACTAACCAGGTTGTTCAACTGAAAATTCAATTATTTTTGCAGTGACAACCTGGGGAATCAAAGTGGGTAGGGAATGCAAGGCATTGTGCAGCCAATAAAATGCAGGGGGTGATTAAATGATCCTACTGTTTCAAAAAGTGCCATGGGGTCTTTAATGACCACAGTTTAATATCTCATACAAAGAACGGAACCTCCTAGAACAAAGTGCCCCATCACAGTGCTGGGGCATTGGGTTTCTATTTGGTCCCAATAGATACAAATAGGTCCCCAATAGAGGGAATGATGCCCGCTACTGGTCCACCAACGTCAGCAGCAATTTCATTTTCCCAGGGGGTCTCCCATCCAAGTATCAACCAAGCACAACCCTGCTTAGCTTCAGCAGTTTGACATGAGAAGGGTACAGGGTGGTATGCCTGCTGGAAAACAGAAGCAAGCTGAATATTTTCTCAGATGAGCATATTGTTTCTGGTTTTTACCTGCTCTGTCTTTCTCACAGGTTTTCCCAGGATGCATTGCCTTGCCCGTGAGTTCTTGGTTTTGTGGCTAGCCATGTTCCTGGCTTCTGTGCTCTGCCACCCTGAGTGTGGGTGGCAGGATGGTAAAAATGGAGAGGCTGGCAGACCTGGGAGAGACGGCCATCTTGGACAGAAAGGACAGAAAGGGGAGCCAGGTAAGTTCAGGCATCCCACACCCTGGTTCTGGAGAGCCATAGGGTTTGCGCCACAAAAGCAGCAACCCTCTGGCTGGCGGCCCCGATCGGGGGCGGCTTTTGGCTGTGGGGGGAGGGAAAGTCGACACAAGCTTGCCAAAGAGCAGTCGGGCGTTCCTAAAGAGCAGGTGGGCAAAGTTCCATCTCGGAGAAGGCAGATCATTGCCGGCCTCGGGATATTAGCTTGACCCAGAGGACGGGTGGTGGGCTCGCGAGGAGAGGGTCAAATCGAAATAAACAGAAGGTTGAACTGGCTACTAAATTGGGAGAAAAAAACAGGGAAAAATTTGAAACTAATTTAAAGCATTCATCCAGCATGTAATATCATAGCCCGTATGTATGTGAAATGATTTGCAATCACTGACACTTCAATTTCTTTCATTTGGCATCGTTATACAGAAAAGCCTAACTTTGCAAACAGCTGCTTTAATTGAGAAATTAAGACAACACAACACAACCCAGTAGACTCTCCAGGAATGAGGACCACTGTCTTAGAGTAAAACTGCATTAGAAACATGCTTCCCTAAAACATGGTTTTTAATCTGACCTGCTTTCAGCTCCATGGGCTGACTCTGATATGAAGACTGGTGTAAAGGGGGACCACGGAGACAAGGGTTTCCCGGGGCCAGTGGGAAGCAAAGGTTACAGAGGAGAGCAGGGACCTCTGGGCCCTGCTGGCCCCCAGGGCCCCAGTGGCGGTAGTGGGGACAGCAGCAGCTTGGACAGCCAGCACCAGTCTGCATTCTCTGTCGAACGCACCAGGAAGGAAAAGCCGGCGAACGCAGCACCTGTGGCCTTCGATGCTGTCATCACGGACATCAACAACAACTTCAACATCCAGACAGGTCACTTCACCTGCAAAATTCCTGGGACCTACTACTTCGTCTTTCATTCCATGTCGATGGGGAACCTGTGCCTGGCTCTCAAGAGCGATGCCCTCACAGGTGAGAGCCTGGGCTTCTGCGACAGCAACAAGAGGGGCAACACCCAGCTGATCTCGGGTGGGGCTGTCCTCCAGCTGGCTCAGGGCCAGAAGGTCTGGGTGGAGCCATTCAAGGATGACAAAAACAACCTGGCCAACCACATGGCCACCACCAAACACAACAGTATCGTCTTCAACGGGTTTATGGTATTCCCTTCTGTGCAGTAGGGAGCTAGGGACTAGCACTCGTAGTCCAAATTAATGAGTAGGATCACTGATACCAGATCAGTTTCCCCATTTCATATCCTAACCTCATCCGTTTTGACCTGAAAGGCAAAGCCGATCCTAGATAAGCAGTCCTACGCTATGACGCTTCATGAATACCTTCAATTGGGCAACCTCTACACCCATCATAGTTAACTCACGGTCCTACTGGCCTTTGTAGCTACAGGTATTTTCTCTAACCAATCACCTGAACCACTGTTAGCTCACTTCTTCAACCAAGGGGGTATACTAAGTAAAGGATAAAGTACTGTGGACAAGTCGGGTGTTAAAAATACCAGCATTTCACCCTGAAATTCACCCCACTTATACTATGGCTACCTGCCAAATGAATTAATATACAGTTGGTGAGTTATGTTAGAAATACATTTATTCACAAAAGTACTGTTTGACACCACTTTTCATGGTCCGCTGCACAAAATAGAGGCACCAAGGTGTCACTAATTGCGAACGGACTACTTCTATTGAATTACCTGTGTTTTCATTGTCATGTTAAGTTCAGTGGTGGGCGCCTTGATATATTTACATGTGCAAAATGTTACATCCTGAGACCCAGATACCACATTATGGAACCCCCCGTGACTCACTCTTGGCCAATCAGAATCAAGTATTTAACCAAGCCTTGGTATAATCAGTGATATCAGGTGTAGTCAGTGCTCAGCTGGAACAAATACCTACAACCACTGAGGCCCTCAGGACCGAGAGTTGAGTACCTATGCTCTTCACAATCAATATTCTGCTGTCTATCTGTAATCTGTAGGAATCCTACTGCCAATATTGTTTTAATCCTCAACTGTATTAGGCTGTAGCTGAAGTCTTTCAGGAAATGTTTTATCTGTCCATTGTTAAAAGTAGAGTGGTTATGGATATAATAATTGTGTCTCCAATACATTTCAGGAAATTCAAAGAAAAAAAATATTATTACATTATAATAAATTAAACATTTTATTCATTGTGTTTCCAATAAACTTTATTTGTTACAGAGCCATGAAACCTTGACAGACATAACTGATGATCTGAATCTAACATTCTGTCAAGTATTAAACTCAAAAATGGAGGCAAAGATATGATATGATGCATGGTTGGTGTAATGTATATGTGTGCTACATACATATATTCTCTAGTTTTACCATATCCCTGTGTTCACATTTAGTGACCTGTCTACATTATTAAAAAACCATGGTCTCAAAAACAATAAATGACACATTTAAATAGTTCTCTCTCTCAGTGCATTTCTGGGAGTTTCTAAACAAATATTCAGGAGAGAAATTTTCAAACAACCACTGATGTTTCCCTTAACCAGCTGAAACCAATTTTTCAACAAGTATAAATTTGCCACATGCCTTCTCCCCTCGCGCATCAGCCATTTCCAGCATCCCACCACCTCCTCATCTCCACTTTGTTTTATGTTGTTAACTTCTGTTTTCTCTTCATGGTCACCGATGTTCAATAGGGATCATCCTAAAGGCCAGTTGTGATCCCGCCACTGGACACCAAGCCCAAAATACATTTAAACCCTCCTAAATTCAACCTTCCTAAAGTAATGTCTTGTATGTCTTAATAAAACCTTCTGCTTTAAACACATTTATGTTGTATGTGAATTTATTTCTTCAGAATATATATGTGTCCGTGCGCTTTTTTCTGTGCATGTACTTGGCACGTGTTTTAAAGGTCTGGGTGGAGCCATTCAAGGATGACAAAAACAACCTGGCCAACCACATAACAACCACCAAACACAGCAGTATCATCTTCAACAGGTTTCTGGTATTCCCTTCTTTGCAGTAGGGAGCTAGGGACTAGCATTCGTAGTCCAAATTAATGAGTAGGATCACTGATCCCAGATCAGTTTCCCCGTTTCATATCCTAACCTCATCTGTTTTGACCTGAAAGGCAAAGCCAATCCTAGATAAGCAGTCCTATGCTATGACGCTTCATGAATACCTTCTTCAATTGGACAACCTCTACACCCATCATAGTTAACTCACAGTCCTACTGGCCTTTGTAGCTACAGGTATTTGCTCTAACCAATCACCTGAACCACCTGATAGCAATTAGCTCACCTCTTAAACCAACGGGGTATACTAAGTAAAGGATAAAGTACTGTGGACAAGTCGGGTGTTGAAAATACCAGCACCCTGAAATTCATCCCACTTATACTATGGCTACCTGCCAAATGAATTAACATACAGTTGGTGAGTTATGTTAGAAATACATTTGTATACAAAATTAGACACCACTTTTCATGGTCCGCTGCAAAAATAAAGGCACCAAGGTGTCGCCCCCCGTGACTCACTCTTAGCCAATCAGAATCAAGTATTTAACCAAGCCGTAGTATAATTAGTGATATCAGTCAGTGCTCAGCTGGAACAAATACCTGCAACCGCTGAGGCCCTCAGAACTGAGAGTTGAGTACCTATTGTGGTGTCCCCAGGGGTTGGGCGACACTCACGGATCTTGCAGAGGGCGTAGGCAAGTTCAAGAACAAGGAGGAGGCAGTATTCAAAAACAAAATGATAATTTATTCTACTAATACTGACAAACACAAAACAAAGGGTGGGGTCTTCAGGGGCATACAAAAACATAAAGTCCACAATCCTAGCTCGTTGTCAATGTCCGTAATCCAATTCAAAATCCAAGTCAGTTCCGCAATTCAGTCCGGCGTCAAAATCCAAAGGGGGGTCCTCAAACAAACAAACAATCTCTCTCTCTCTCTCTCTCTCTCTCTCTCTCTCTCTCTCTTTCAGGAATGTTTTTTATCTGTCCATTGTTAAAAGTAGACTGATTATGGATATAATAATTGTATCTCCAATACATTTCAGGAAATGAGGAAAAACTGTTTTATTATTACATTTATGGGAGTTTCTAAACAAATATTCAGGAGAGACATTTTCAGACAACCCGTTTCCCTTAACTGGCTGAAACCAATTTTCTCAACAGGTATACATTTGCGACATACCTTCTCCCCAATGCGCCAGCCATTTCCGGCATCCCACCACCAGCTCATCTCAACCTTTGTTTTATGTTGTTAATGATGTTGTATGAGAATTTCTTTCTTCTGAATATATATGTGTCCGTGCACCTGTTTCTGTGCATGTGCTTGGCGTATGTTTTTGGTTACAGTATGTTTATGTACATTGGTGTTTGTATGTATGTTAATGTGCACCTGTGTCTTTTTTCTTAGCTATAAGCTTAAAAACCTTACAGCTTTACAAACTTGCAATTTGAAGATTGACACAAAATGAAACCTAATATGTGGCCCTGGTAATGAGGAAGTCAAGCAGTGATTCTCCATACATTTATAAATAGATAAAAAGTGCTGAGGCAGTTAAAAGAGTAAGATTCAACCAAATATTTAAATATTGTGAAATGTGGTAAGACATCTACAGAAGATGTGAAACTTGCTTGAGTTGCAAATATGTGACACAATGTTGTCCCCCATCTTGTTCCATCAGGGTCTGACTTCCCCATCCCAGATCTGAGCTGTGCACTCTTCCTTTCTCAAGAATTCTTGCCTGATCACAATTTCACAGTGAAAAACAAGTCCAGTCCAACTGTAAGTTTCTTATTCTTAGTTATTTCTGTTGGTGGTTTTAATAGTAATGCTGATATTTTGAACATTGTAGCAGTAGTAATCATAGTTTTGTAAATTAAACTATTTGTATGTGAGGTAGGCAGCATAATTATAGGAATCCTCGCAGTAGAATGGGGTTGAACATTTGTATTTTTAAGTTGTTTTTAAGTATCTTATGCTTAAAGAAACCTGATTGTCATTTAATCATATCATATAGAATGACAGGGAAATGTGTCTTTATCAGAGGTCTAAATTAATGCTGTAGTGTTGCAGATACCCTTGAGATGCTGGAATGATGTATTTTTATTTTTGGCTGACAATCATGGTCTGGTTAAACACGTAGCCTCTCCCTGCTGTTATTTTGAGAATTAATTTTGTATGTTAGTCTTGGAACAATGAGCCCCATCATCAGTAGTGCATCTTCTCAGTCTTGTCTGTCTGATGTTTTCAAATTGATAAACAATAATCAGGTTGCTGATGTATGTTACACAAGTGAGCTTTACTGTTGACTTTCTGTCTCCATCCCGCCAGCTGCTTCCATGTTCACCAAGAGTGTTACCTTGGCAACCTTTGTTGCCGTATGTATTTTGCCCATGGTAGCCATGGAAACCTGCCCTTCGGCAGGAATCCATGGGATTCCAGGGATTCCAGGACTGCCTGGGAGAGATGGCAGGGATGGAGAGCGGGGCGAGAAGGGGGAGCCAGGTAAGAAGAACCCCATCAAATTCTCTCATAGAAAAGCCTTGGATCAGGGACAAAATGGGTCCTGCTGTCCAGAAACCTCCAATGACTTTCTCTTATGAGGCGAATTGTTGAGATATGGCATCCTGAGCATACCTGGGTGAAATACTTTAACCCTTTAGTCACCAGTACAATTCCTGCAGATTTTAAAAGAAGCATCTACTTTCACCAATATTGATAACAAAATTATTCTTTCATATGTTTGTACGTTTTGGTCAGTAACTTATTTTAATTGGAAAATTATCAGGGTTGCAGTGTTTTCAATTTCGATCCAGGTCTGGTAGCTAAAACCTTATTAGTCCAAGTCTTGGCAAAGTCTGAGTGGGCAGAAGTGGGAGGAGTTAGATCAGTTGAGTTTGCCAGGGTTCCTGGGGTCACCACTGCATAAGTCGTGCTGCTCACCAGGTGGTTACTGAGAGATGTGAGATGTGTGCTCAGAGCAGTGCTAGCTTTCCTGTAGTATTTTGTTTATTTGTCCCAATAAACTGGTTCTGAAATAGGATGAAACCATCATGGCTCTCTCTCTCTCTCTCTCTCTCTCTCTCTCTCTCTCTCTCTCTCTCTCTCTCTCTCTCTCTCTCTCTCTCTCTCTCTCTCTCTCTCTCTCTCTCTCTCTCTCTCTCTCTCTCTCTCTCTCTCTCTCTCTCTCTCTCTTTTCAGGGGTGCCAGTGCTGCCTGGGCAGGCAGCAGAGAAGGGTGAGAAAGGGGAGCGAGGCAACCCGGGACCACCCGGGAAGATCGGGAGGGGCGGGGAGCGGGGCAGTGTGGGTCCCCCCGGCCCGGTTGGGCCCCTAGGAGATAAGGGGACCTCGGGCATTTACAAAATGGAGATACAGTCCGCCTTCAGCGTCACACGGTACACAAAGGCCCACCCCATCCCCAACAGCCCGGTGCGTTTCTCACACGTCATCACCAATCTCAATAAACACTACGACACTGCGACCGGGAAGTTCCACTGTCACGTACCCGGCACCTACTACTTTGTGTACCACGCCTCCTCAGAGGCGTCCCTGTGCGTCAGCCTGGTGCGGGACGGCGTGAGCCAAGCCAGCTTCTGCGACCACCTGTATGGCGATGCCAACCAGGTGAGCTCCGGTGGGCTGGCTGTGTACCTGAAGAAAGACCAGGAGGTGTGGCTGGAGACCAACGACTACGAAGGCATGATCGGGGTGGAAGGCAGGCGGAGTGTGTTTTCAGGGTTCCTGCTCTATCCTCACTGAGAGATGCTGCCATCTGAGCCAAGGGGATTCTCAAGCACAAAAATAGCTATGTATGCTATGAAGAATAAATATCCCATATTCACATACCAGGACTTTTAATCAGTCAGATCAACTAATGTTTTAATTTTCTGTCATGTGCTATATGGATTCCTTTAGAAATAAATTATATTTTTTGACTGAAAGTCAATTATAGACTTTTAATCAGGTGAAATGGTGAATGTTTTAATTGCTGTGTGTGCGTGGTCACAGAAGAAAGAAGCCATTTGTCAAAGTCAAACTGGCAGGTGAAATGGCAATGAATCAATCCTGCATTTTGTTCAAATACATTTAAATATATGGTAGAACACATTTTCAACAACCTCTATTTATCAAGTGATTGCTTTTCAGTGTGTAACATCTCCCATCAGCATTAACCATGAAAAAAATTGTGATCCTCACAGATTAAAATAAAACTAATTTCAATTGAATGCAGGTCTAAGAGTTAATAAACAAGTTCTGCTGAATGAGCAAAAAGGTGTTTGAAGTGGTTGTATTTTACACACAAATGCTGTACTTCTTTTTACTTGCAATTGATTTGCATATTTACATTTAGCTACATTTCAGTTATTTCAATTTATATAACTTCTTATTGTGATTTCAATGCTGCATACTATTTTAACTATTCAATTAATACATGTATTGTGCAATTCATCTGGTTTTAAAGTCCACCGGTTTCATGTTCCCATTTCCACAAAACACTCTCAATAAATCATTCAAATTTAAACCCCAGTACATTGGTTTGTCTTTTGTTACATTTCAATATCTTGAATGGTTCTGTCCATGTTGCCAAAATTAAGCAAATGCAGAACAGTAACACCTTAAAATAGCTGAAGTAATACAAGAATTGCTAATGTGATTATTCGTTGGAAACTGTCAGATATTACAGATTCATAATAATAACCATTATTATTTATTAATAATAATATGACACTCAGACAACACAACAAACACAACTGGAAGTTATGAAAAACTCCTTATTCTCTGCACTTTCCTTTTTAACCTCATCACAATCTCCAAGCCAGCATGAGCTTGCCACATGTACAGAAAGCTTCCCTACGTGTACCAGATTGACAGTCGACGGTTCGGCAGGGTCCGTCTCGAAGGAGGCGATTGTCTGAAACAAATTTATCTTTTCAAAAAAGACATGTTTCCTAAGGAATTTGAACTTGTGCGTGCAATTAAACTGATGATGTATATATATTTTATTTATTTTTCTTCAAGGTACCACAAATTGAAACTTTAGCTATATACTCTCCCCAAATAGTGGATGAATCACTGAATATGTATTCAATTATATATACATAAAAGCTGTTATACTGACGTCCAGTGATTTACATTGAACTGTGATTATCATCCAATTTCCCACAATAAAAGGATATGAAAACAGCTTTGAGCGGTAAAAACACAGAAGGAGAACTGAAACAAAATCCTTTCAAGGACATATGTTTTTTTTTATGATCACATTTTTCCTCACTTCCTCTGTTTAGCAATCTTTCACATTTGAATCCCCATCTGATGTATTTCCTTATTTCTCCTGAGAGGAGTGAGAGCACTCAAACTGTCCCATAACTGTAGGACTGTCTCTCGCCAGACTGCAAACACTGTACAAGACATGGTGAGTTACAAGCACAACCAGTAAATGCTATGCCTCTATTCACACTGTAATTAGAAGAATTATTGGACTAATTCTGCATTAAAGAAATTAAATGTTACATTTAAGTAATCGATTGAAAAATAGCCTTCTTTGTTATCTATATTTGAGAAATTCCAAGCAAATGGAAATGAAAACTTGCTGAACTGCATAGATAAATATTTAAAGCGTATTTATCTTAGTATGATTTCATAAAAATGCCTATTTTTGACAGTGTTCAGAAATTTTAAATAGCAATGTTTACACAATATGGTTTCAAATTGCTGGAGATGCTCTTGGGCTTTGAGTCATCCACTCATAATTACATAATTAAATGAATCTGGTTAAAATAGTACAGTTGGTTATGTAGCACTTTAGTATTTTACTATTTCAATGGACCAGTCAGTCCAGGAACAGATCTGCCTACCCGTGATATACAGAATACTTCACAATATAGAGAAGAACAGCAATCAGAGCAATTCAGGATGTTCACACAATGCAGATTGACACTCCTCTAATGGATTCTAAATTCAGCTTTACATGTATTTATTGGTTTTCACAAGGCTTTTATTTTTCCCTTTGGTTGTAGGCCTTCTGTCGCATGATGTCAGTTCTTGCCATGGCGCTGGCTGGAATTCTAATTCTTCTTGTGACATCATCAGTCGCAGACACATGCAGTGGCTACAAAGGGTGCGGAGTTCCAGGCATTCCTGGCACACATGGACCCAATGGGAAAGATGGAGATAAAGGACAGAAAGGAGATCATGGTAATATATTTATCATTACTGAACACTGTTTACAGGAAGAATTCATCCCTATCTTAACGGGCAATACACTAGGTTACAGTAAGTGTGCACATATAAACAATGAGCAGACTTTGGTCAAATATGCATTTTCCATACTTTAGATGGTGGAAAATACAGCCATTGTATTTTGAAAGAATGTAAATTAATTGAGGCAATGTAGAGGCATTAACTTGTGCTTACAAGGTCATGCCTTTGAATGCCAGCGTGTGTTATATTGCTGTAGGGCTCAATGGACTGCTGGTGAAGGGCCAGAAGGGGGATCCGGGCCTCTTGGGAGCTCCAGGGAGGTCAGGTCAGGAGGGGGACCTTGGGTTGCCAGGTATGCCTGGCCTTGCAGGGCCCAAAGGGGAGAAGGGTATACCCAGGGGAGTCTCTGTTGCCAAGAAGTCCTTCTTCTCCTCCAAAAAGCTCTCCAAAAGGTTTCCCACGAAGGACAGCCCAATCGAGTTTGATCGCGCTGTCATGGAGGGCGACCCCCTGCAGAAAGGTGTGTTCCGGAGTGCCACCAAGGGCTACTACTACTTCACCTTCCACGTGAGCGGGCGCGCTATGGTCTGCCTCAATATTAAGAAGGGCACCGTGACGATGGTGGGCTTCTGCGACTCCGCAGAGAGGGGTTACCTGGTCACCTCCGGCTCTGTGGTGCTGAAGCTGGAGGTGGGTGACGAGGTCTCTGTGCAGACCAACGAGAACAACTCTGTTATGAGTGGAAGCGGCGCAGACAGCATTTTCACTGGTTTCCTCCTCTTCCCGATCAGCTAGGTTTTAGGGCTCCTCCTGCAGGCCACAGTGAGCATAAACCCAGCAGCAGCATTAGCAGTGGTTGCAGTCTTACGTTTACCAGATTTTTTCAGCTGGACTTTGGAAAATCACACTGATCTGTTGTCATTTTCATTATTTTTTATAAGACATCTCTAAAGCATGTCAAAGATGGTACATCAATTTATCCTTTTATATTTTCCATTTATAATAGTTGAGGACATTTTCCTTCACATGACAGATCGTACACAAAAGCCAACATCAAAAGGATATAATGCTTGTGTTAAGAGTAAATACAAAGTTGAATATATTTAACTCTTTTACATATATGATCTCAAACATTCAGGAAGGTTATACAGGTAACTGACAAAATGAAGGCAACACTTGAGTAAATGAGGGATCCTTTAAATTGGTGCAGTACTGCAAGTGTCTGCCAGGGCCGGTGCTATGGCCGGTACCAGTGAATAGGTCCATGTCTACCGAACAAATCCCTTGCCTCAGCCCCCCTCCCCAGCCTGGGCCCGGGCTCTTTCAGTGTCCTACCCAGCATACCAAAGTGTTGCCATTATTTTGTCAGTTACCTGGACCTTGTTAAAAAATCTATGTTAAATGTAAGGGTTATGCTCCTTTATTGGGGTAAATGCAAAACATGCCATCTCATGCAAAACAGTACCACATTACTGTAAAATATGACAATGTAATATGAATTTCATGCCTCCCCTTAATTTGTGCTATTATCCACTGTACTGGACTGTATTGAAAATAAAGTTGGGGTTTTTTGCACAATAAACAACCCACAAAAAAGCACAATTGAGCCACAACTGTGTTTATTCACTGAATTTCAAAATATTTTTATTTTTCTGAAGCAACAGATCAGGGCCGGCACCGGGCTGCCTTTAAACTTCTCCCTCGGGATCCTGGGGCCCGGGAACCTCCGGGTTGCGTAGTTTGTTTATGACCTCGGACAACATGCGGTTACAGAGAGCGGCATACGGGTTGAGCAGCACAGCCTGCTGCTGGGCGAACTTGCTGCCCAGCGCCGCCGCTTGCTCAAAGTCCGCCCTGGCTTCCTCATCCCGGCAGGCCAGGCGGAGAAGCAGGCCCCTCTGCACCAAGGCCTGGCAGGCCGTGCGGCCAGTACCCTCGCTCAGCGAGATGGCGCGCTCCAGGTCTTCCAGCGCTCCTGAGACATGGATACAGAGCAACATTAGTGCCATCACAAATTACATTTGAATTACATCATATTGAATTTGTAATGCAAAAACTGAATCTGTATCTCACAATATGAAGTTTGAAACCAATGGTTTGTAATTTAATTTCATGATTATTGCATTCAACTTTTAAATATTCAATTTAAATGCACTTAAAAGAATTCAGATTCAAGAAAAAAAACTTGTTTTTAATTCAGATTCAAGTTAATTGGAGGTTACATTCAACTTCTAAAAACATTCAAATTCAGCTTTCAAATTCAGTTCACCAAAAAAGTCAGTTTTGTGAGACACAGACACTGAGCTCAGAAAAGTAGAGGATCATGGGAAATAAGTAAGTGCCAGTGGCAGTGTGAAATAGTGCAACTTGAATTGACTGCAATTGTTTTGTAACCGATCGTGTTGGTGTTCCAGAATTAAATTGGGGGATTACTGTGGAGTAACCGATCCTTGCCCATCACATACACTTTAAGAAACAGGATGGAAGTTGGATCACCCTCATCTGTGGGAACAAGGGAATTCCTGCCTAACAAGTAATGTTATGGCTCTTCACCCATGCATTATGTATATTCTGTGCAATAACTCATCCGTGCTCTTTGTCCCAAAGTTACACGCAGGCCCATTTCACATTACACAGTATTAACTGAGAATTATGAGTTTGTGTTTGGATTCATCAGCAAAGCAAGTTAGTTATTAGTCAATCCAATGTTTTGGGAGATTGGCCAGTTTGGGGACTGCTAACTAATTATTTTTAGAATATCTCAAAGTTGTAATAATCATTCAATTCAATTACAAACCATTAGTTTCAACTTCATATTGAGAAATACAGATTCAATTTTTGCATATGAATATTAAATTAAAGCCTTACAAATTCAGTTTCGATGTAATTCTAATTCAGAAGGCAGGTAAAAAGAAGGACAGGGTCCCATTGTACTTTGTGATGTTTCAGCTGACAAAACAATAACTTGTTAATTTTATACTGCACTCAAATTGCTTTACAGATAATCTAAAATAAAATGTGATGATAAAAATAAACTCATAAAATAATGATAAATAAAACCACAGGCTTTGAATTGTGAGACTTGCAAAGCTTTACACTTTAGCAACATTTTGTGTTTGACGTGCACTACCTTTCAGACTGTTAGCTAACATTAGTGAACATGTATGGCAAACAGAAAATATTTGTAATTGTTAACTAACATTAGCTAAAGTTTTCCTCGTTGATGTCTGATGTATATCTCTGAGCACACATCTCCCAGTAACCACTCCCGCTGCACAATCCCACTCAGAGTGACTAATGTCTTTGCCAAGCCTTGGACTAATGATGGTTTAGCTATCAGACCTGGTTTAGGCTAAATGATTATTTAAAATACTTTAACTCTTTAGATGCTGGTAACATTTGCAAGCACTCCTGCAGATCCCAGAGAATTTTCAATGAGACACGTTACTAGCCAAAACATACCATACAATCATATAAAAAAAATATTTTGCCCTGGATGTTGGTGATAGTCTTGAAGATTCCTGACAATTTTATCTGTTGGTGTCTAATGGGTTATTATTTTAAATAATTGTTTGACCCAGGTCTGTTGACTGTAGGGCTAAGCCTTCACTCAAGAACCTTTACAGACTTAACCACTCCACCGTTGTAATTTAATTGTTATCCTCCAACCATTATCAGACCCATGAGTGACTTGGTTTTGGTACTGTAAATTCGCATTTATAAATGGTTGCAGGTATGGCAGAAAACTGCAACTCATTTGGCCCATGAAACAGAACCAAAAGTGGCTAACATCAGTTACATAATTCACAGGAATTTTGGCAGGTCGTGTTTGATTGTCCACGTTGCCCAATGTACCTGCAGTGTCCCCCTGAAGCCGGCGAGTCTGCGCTCGGTTGTTGTAGGCAGACGCTCTCTGGGGCAGCGCTTTGATGGCTTGGTTGAAGCGCTCCAGTGCCGTGGGCACATCACCCGACTCTGCCGCCGCTACTCCCTGCAGTTCCACGTCCTTCACCTGTTCGAGGATATCTGCGTCAAAGGCGCTGTCTGGAATAACAAAGGAAAATGTACCTTACATGCAGGTGTTGTAGATGGTAAAATACTCGTAAAATCAAACGTTTTCAATGATGTATCCACGCAGATTCAACTGTTTCTATGGTGTAGCCACATATTAAAAGTATAACTTTTTGGTGACAGTGCAAACTTTACCGTCATCTATCAGTTCCTCTGCCCGGTTTAATCCAGGAACATCTCCGAACGGGGTCGTTGGGCTGAATATCGTTTGAAGAACCGCTCTGTCGTGTGCAGTAGCCATAATAAGAAAACGAAATCGCAGACGGTGTTGATTCACACGGTTTGAAATTAAATATTGAACTATTGTTCAAGCTAAGTGACGGAATGGAAAAGAGGTTCCTCTTGCCTTCAAAGTGTTCTGTCACCGAAATCCATCCAGGAATTTCATCCAATCGGAAAGGGGGTGGAGGTATTTACCGAGTACTTTGAGATCCTCTGACTAAGCACACATGTGAATTACATTAGTCCAAAAATGCGTGCTGAAAACGCGGTTTCTGTGCTTCTCATAGCACGCTTTCATTTTTGCGTAAATTGTATCAGACTTTGAAACCGTGCTTCCAAAAGAAGAATCGCCATACATTTTTATATAGACAATAATATGTGAGTGGAAAGTTAAACACTGTTAAATTAATTATTGAACTGAGTGCTATAGTAGTTATAATCTTTCACTCAGAAGGTGCACAGCATTGAATAAGTTACCAAAGTTTACTCTCCTGGACAATCTATACACTCCAAACAATGTGGTTGCCAGGCTGCAGCCGTTTCCAAGCGCGAGGAGGGTAATAAACAATATTGAATGGCTGGAATAATTCTACAACCACTCTAAATACGAGCAAAGAAAGACTATGAAATTGATTTCAAATGCGAATATATATTAATGTTTTCCATTATCGTGTTTCGAAAGAATGACTAACCGTTCATCTGTGCGAGTAAACAAAAGGTATTGTTTGTAATTCCCCAAAGGCCGCATATGGCGACAGTACAGGTGTTTGCACTATGCTGCCAATACATTTTGCTGGCAAGTCAACTTAACTAGAATGTGTATATTGAGAGTGAAACGTTCTGCACACATCTGATGCAGAGCATTTGTAGTGTTTGTGACATTGCACTACGGGATTTCTTGAAACGCAGTCTACAAAAGCAAGATGCAGAGGAATACGAAATTCGGCCATGACTTGTCAAAAGTCATTAGCAGTGACAATTCCGTCCAGAATGGAGGGCGGGAGCATACTCAATCACGTTTACCCAGGTAAGGCGCACCTAGCATTAAAAAAAGCGAAATAAATTAGTATAATTGTTAATGGTTGTAAGAGTAGGGATTACTGGTAGTAGTAGCATTGCTGTCAATAATAGTAATGATAACATTATTAATAAGAATAGTATTATGATACTAGGCTATATGATTACCTTTAAATGTATTTGCATAAATAGGGGCAGAGATGGTATTCAGACCACGGATGTCTCTGGAAAGCAATTGGAGGGTGACATAATCGTAAATTCAGGAAGACCTGATCTAGCAGTGCCTCCAAAGAGAGAAACTTATCAGGTAAACACACACATTGCAAAAAAAGTAAATGAATAAATAAATAATTGCTATGAAATTGGCAGATTTTCTGATTGTCAGGCCGGTAGGTTGCCTTATGCAGTACAGTATGTCACACGTGTCTTTTTATAGGACAAAACTGAAAAGCCTTACAGGGGAAGTACTGTCACCAAAACAAGACAACCAAAGTACGTTGACTTTTGGAGATGATGTTAATTATTGACAACATCCATAATTGCAAGTACTTTATGATATTTACCACCACTTTTATCAAAGTATAGTTTGGTACAATAATCGGAACTGTGAAGTTCTGACATGCAACATTTCACAGTTAAAATGTTACATGATTTGCGTTTTCCGTGTCAGCATTGCAGGTATGAGACACTGCTTGCCTTGGGCTCAGTGGCTCTTTGACGACTTGCTGCAGGAGCTGGTGTGTGAGGTCACCACGGCAGCCTTCCAGAGATCCAAGAAGAACTTTGTGGATGCCTACCTGGCTGAGGTGGCCTTTCGGCACTGTGCATCAGATATTATATCCGAGGTGGTACAGCAGCTTTTACCTGGATTGGTGAGTTAGTCTCAGGCCAGTACACCAACAGAAGGCTCTATGTCCCCTTGACTGGTCACCTTTTGTAGTTCGCAACCAATAAGGGACAGAGAGATTTGTAGGAACAGGAGTCTACAGGAGTATTTTTTTTTTTTTTAACAGTATGTAAGAATCAGCAAGGGTGGATCTTATTCTTGCTGCTTCCACATTTCAGTAATGGCTAACCTAACTGTTTGTCTCTTCAACCAACATTGTGCTTATCAATTTGCATTAACGTTTCTTGATTTGGCTGATGCGTTTGGCCAAATTGACTTCCAAGGTCATTATGGCAAACACCACCAAGTGCAAATAGCAAGGATGACTACAAGCTAACTAACTGAGTAGACAGTAACACCACAGATTATGTTGGTGCTGGGTAAAATAAAGTAGGAGGCTAAGCTCCATCTGTATGTATGCTGTTGGGAAATGAAAGGTGGTGATGTGTTGAAGGTGGAGGAGACACAGCAGGAGAAGATAGTGGATGATGTCATAGAAGCTGAGCTTCTTCCAGAAGTCATTGCTGTAGAGGCCAGGGCTGTGGCCCTATCAGAGCTGGCTGATCGGGACAACCAGCTGGCAATCCAGCAGCTCACCCAGGTACATACTCTGATATCCACTTAGCAGAGTATATATGTAGTGTTATATGCAGAGTTGGGTCAAGTATCAAGTCAAAATCTGTACTCCAGTAAAAGTAAAGTTACTTAATGGAAAATCATCTCAAGTAGCCATCCTACAAAACTACTTGCGTAAGAGTCAAAAAAGTATTTGGTCTAAAAACTACTCAAGTACAAGTTACTAATTTTATTTGGAACATGTTTTTTTAATTTTATTAATTCAAAACATGCAGCTGGTTAACTAACTAACATGACAGAATTACAACAATTGCTATATTGCAACATTAATAAATAATAGCAAACGTAATTATGTAAAATTTGAAAATTTGTAATAATTATATTCCGCATTTAACTAAATATTATACAGCAGTGCCTAAGAAACTTTGTAAAGGACTTTGTAAACAACATTATACTAATGCTCTATTTGTGTAGCCTACAGAATATTTAAACATACTAGCTTCCTTCCATTTTAATACACACATATTGCATTAAATTGAAAGAGAGAGATGAAGATTTATGTGATAATGTATTGTTCTTTTCTGTTCTATGTATTTACTTTCCAAATACAAATGTAAGTTTGTCTAGCCAATAAAGCAAATTCATATTGAAATTCATATTGCAGAGAATTCTATTAATAACAAGACACCATATGTTCCTAAACATTATGAAAGAACAACCTGTTAAAGTGATAAATATCATTCTTTACAACCATTTACCATTATTCAGTATATTATTACTCATTCTGCTACTTCATCTTACTGTTCATTCATTGTTATTATGTTATCATTTGTAACATACAGGTAGCTACCAAAATAAAAGAAACACTTGAGTAAATGAGGGATATGTTGTTATCCGTTATGGTGTGGGGTGCATTTCCCTGGCATGGTTTAGGTCCACTCAACCCCTTAGAGGGCAAGGTAAATGCCAACAAATACAAAGCCATTCGGAGTGACCATCTTCATCCTATTGTGAAGCATTTCTATCCTGATGGGAGTGATCTCTTCCAGGATGACAATGCCCCAATCCACAGGGCACGAGTGGTCACTGAATGGTTTTATGGGCATGAAAACAATGTAAACCATATACCATGGCCATCTCAGTCACCATATCTAAGCCCAACTGAACACTTATGGGAGAGTGTGGATTGGCGCCTGAGATGCCGTTTTCCACCACCATCAACAAAACACCAAATGATGGAATTTTTGGTGGAAGAATGATGTTGCATCCCTCCAATAGAGTTCCAGACACTAGAGTGCCAAGGTGCAATGAAGCCAATGCCTTATTAAAACACGTTACGTTAGTGCTACCTCTATTTTGACAGTTACCTGTATGTTACTATGTATAATCATGCCAATAAAGTGAATCAGAATTGAAAAGTCTGAGAATAACATAGACCCTGCATGTACAGGATGCTATCTCACTGTGCTCAGAATGTTAAAGCTTAAAATCAGAGCTTGTAGCTTCAGGTCTTCAAAGCTTTTGTTTTTAAACTATGGGCTGACAGCTACTGTAGTCACCAGGGTGATTGTTAAGCACTGCGTCACAACTCATTTGTAATTGACGCTATATAAAAAACAAGGATTGATTAATTAATTCATTGATTCGTTGTTATATATACAGGTCAGCCTGCTCTGTTGGCTGCTCTGCATCACTGCCGTTTTCACACTGCAGGTCAGGCGGTATGCCAGCAGCAGGCTGATGGACGTCTACCTGATGGATCACCTGGCACAGCTGGTGGCCAGCCAGGGGCGCTGCTTTGCAGAGAATGAGCTGTCAGGAAGGTTACTGGACAGTGCGTGTCTGTCATGAAGAATAACCTTCCTATAGCCTTTTCCACTGTCTGTACTATAGTGCCCTGCAGTGTCCAATTTTTAAACCCTGCAGAGACAGATATTACACTATATGACTTACTGTAAGGCCAGAGGCCTTTGCCAAAAACTTTAAATGTGTTGTCTTAATGTTGCCCTGAAGTGGAGATCATGAAAGGATTATCATCATGTACCTTCTGCAATGCATATGATCCTTGTCGGAGAAAATGTTTTTATGTTTAGGTTGTTTGTAATATATTGGCACTAAACCAAAACTGTGCTACTCAGTGTGTCCCATATTTTTGGTATGGTATCACATCTTTTTAGACTATTATTGTTGTCGTCATAAATAATACCCATTGAGAATACATCTATCAGAGTTGTCCTTCACAGAGTAGGGTATACAGAGCACCAGTTGGCCTATCTATGAATATTGATATGGATCTATGAATGTACTAAAGGGCAAGCCTAGTCAATCCTATGGAGGTGAAATTGAGCAGCATCCAATAAAACGTGTTTTTGAGGACTTTTAAGTTTATTTTACATTGAAAAATGGATCAATATTATTTCTTAAGTTGTTTATGATGGAATAGGATTAACAAATAAACCACTTCAGGGCAACTTTAATACATTATTAATCATTAAAGATCGTTTGAAAGACAAATTGACAAATGCACAATGGCTTTGAATTTGTTCCTCCCATTTCTGGTTTACATTTAAGGCTGGATGCTGGATATCCTGTTTCATCGGCTCTTCAATGTCCTACGGCTCAGGAACATTACGATAGAAAATGCTCCATTAAGAACTTACCTCAGATGCATTTTTACAGACATCGTAAGTATTTAATGTGAAAAAAAACTTTGAAAACATATCTGAGGTTCTTTTGGACCCCCTAATGGGAAAAACCACGTAAATGAAATGTCCAAAAGCATGTATATGTGATCAAACGTGAGTCAATACTTGTGAACTAAATGTGACAATGTGTGGTATACAGGTGAATCAAGTGTGAAATGCCCATGAAATTCACATGGAAGGTTTTGTAGCGAATTTTGTGCAGAATTTTCATGTGATTTTTTCCTAAGGGCAGGTCTGCCCTCCACCCCTCGATGTTGTAAGCCACACCTACCACCCCACTAGCCCCTCCCAGTCCCTGAGTCATGGGGTCTCCTGCGTCAGACAGTTTACACCAAGGAACTTACAGCTGGCACAATGCATAGAAGTGCCCGCTACACAAGCTTTTCTGAAAGATTATTGAAGTGTAATGTAATGTATATGTATGTGTGCTTTGATGCTGGTTTTACCTCCACAGGCTTTGGATGTGATCCTGTCTGAGTTAAGTGAGTCGCTGGACGAGGATATGGAGCATCGGCTGGAGTACGAGCGGCAGATGGAGGAGGGCCCTGGATAAAGGCTTTTACACTGATACACTGCACATAACATCTCCATAAACTATAACTTCAACGAACTACGAAGTTGAACGAAGTAGATGCCAAAATAAACACCAACATAAAGTGTTTTAATAGGGCATTAGGCCACCATGAGCCACCAGAACAGCTTCAGTGCACCTTGTCATAGATTCTGCATGTATCTGGGACACTATTGGAGGAATGCAACAGCATTTTTCCACAAGAAATTTAATTATTCAGTGATTTGTTGATGTTGGTGGAAATCGCTGTCTCGTCTCAGGCACCACTCCAGAATCTACCTTAAGTGTTCATTTCGGTTGTGATCTGGTGAATGAGACCGCTATAGCATATGGTTTACATCATTTTCATGCATTCTCATCAATTTTCATTTTCAAACCATTCAGTGATCACTCATGCCCGATGGATGGAGCATTGTTATGTTGGAAGAAACCACTCATCAGGGTAGAAATGCTGCACCAAGATAAAGGTGACCACTCAGAATGGCTTTGTATTTATTGCCATTTGCCTTGCCCTCTAAGGGGGTAGACCTAAGTTAGTGTAGGTATAGTGAAGTCTAGCTAAGAATGTATTGCAATTGGTGAATCTAGATGGTGGAGTCAAAACTGAGCAGATTGTACTTCTTTAGGATATTGCAGTGATGGAATCTTACCGTTTTCTTGACCAGGACTTTGATAGCTTGGTTATAGAGGGATGTTAGTGGTTTGATGGTGAAGGCTGATGCCTGGGACCAAGAGGTTATGCAGTATGAGAGATGAGAGAAAATCATGGTGTGCATAAATGTCAGAGCTGTGTGGAATCGTAAGCAGTATCTGATTTGCCTAAAGGTTTGAAGATCGGCCAACAGTTCTACCAAATTGTATTATGTGTTTGTCAAACCTTGGCAAAACAATTCCAAGGTACTTAAAATCCTGTACTGTCTCTAGTTTGTTGTCTTTTATCCTCACACTGAACGTTTCTGTGACTGGGAGATTTCTAATTAAGAAACACTTAACACTTAAGATTTAGAATAACCAATGGTGACCTGTTGACTTCGGTTTCGTAAATATGAATTAAACTATGTCTTTGCCTGAGAAGATCAATTTAATTCAGTTAAT
The DNA here is from genome assembly GCA_029706075.1 of Aldrovandia affinis. Lineage (NCBI taxonomy): Eukaryota > Metazoa > Chordata > Actinopteri > Notacanthiformes > Halosauridae > Aldrovandia > Aldrovandia affinis. The sequence goes on from JAINUG010000046.1 coordinate 5,878,696, forward strand.
TTAGACAATAGAATGTCATGATTGACAGTATTAAATGCTTTCTTGAGATCTAAAAAGACTGCACCAACTACATTACATCTAAATAGCTTTTGATGTTTTCTAGCAGATAACAATTGGCTAGTTCTGTTGAGTGCTTAGGTCTAAAACCAAATTGATATGAATACAACAGATTATTGTCCTCCAAGTATGTAATTAATTGTTGTGCTACAACCTTTTCTGAGACTTTGGAGAAAATTGGAAGTATGGAATTTGGCCTATAGTTTGAGGCCAAGTTGGCTGCACCTGACTTGAAAATGGGGGTGATCAGAGCCCTTTTCCAGTGATCAGGGAACTTTTCTGTGGTTATTGACATGTTTATGAGTTTGGTTAAAGGTTCTGCAAGAATAGAGGAGTGTCTCTTCAAGAATGCTGTGTCTATATTAAAGACATCTTTAGCATGTGAATTAAGGCCTCTACATGCTTCCGCGTAACTTTCGCACAATGCAACAATGTTGCAAGCACTCGGCAATTTATACTTCTGCGCAACTTTGCAACATGGTGTCCTTACACTTCTGTACACTAGTAGGCGTGAATGTATTGAACAAGGTCGGTTAAGTTTTCATGAAAGCAGGGAAGCTCCTGTACCTTCAAACTTCTTCAGCCAATCTTTCCTGCAGCTGGTTCATTTTATACCGCGTCGAACAACTTATGCTAGCTATCTATATCATTAGCTACTGTTAGCGAGCTTTATTTGGCCGGGATACCAGGTTGGTTGCTAGCTAGATAGATATTGATATTTTGCTTAGCTAACGTTAACATAGATATATACAGGTATGGTATGCAGCTGCCAACAACGATGTCTATCACTGTATTACTGCACTGATCTCTTGTGCGAACTATGATTGTTCTTACAATATATTAATGCACATCTGGGAAGTCGCTCTGGATGCTTAAAATGTAAAAAAATGATGTACTAGCTCAATGAACTATGACTATGACAGCTCCGCTTCCATTCGCTAACCAACCAATTCTGTGCAACATCTACGCGACATGTTGCGCTGCGGTCGTGAGTTCGATTTTTGTGCTAGGTACGCAACATCCTCTGCAACATCCACTGCAACATCAATGCAACCTCTGCGACGTGTTGCAGAGGATGTCACGTTGCAGTCGCTCGAGCATGTAGAGGCCTTTAGACAGGTTTGGTAATGATTTTATGTACTGTATCCTGATTGGTAATTTTAATATAGAAAGAGCTGTCTGAGTCTGTTGTAGTATCCTCCGATTTAACTGGATGAAACTTTCTGGCAAGTTCATCAACAGAGTCAATAAAGAAATCGTTACAAACATTTGCAATCTCCGTAGGGTATGTAATTGTGGTATTCTCAATCTTAAGCTCCTTATCAGAGCTCTGTTTCTGAGATTTAGAGTTTACCAAACTGTATATTTGTTTCCAATCATTAGAACCGTCCCCCTTTTTGTCTTCAATCAGCCTGATAAAGTACTGTTCTTTTGCAGCGTGTAATTCTTTGACCACCTTGTTTCTTAAAGACTTAAAAGTTAAGATGTCAGTGTTACTTTTTGATTTCATGAAGATTTTTAGGGCCTGATCTCTTTTTCATTAGAGTCCAGATTTCCTTTGTCAGCCAAGGCAAATCATTTTTCCTGGCTTTTGTTTTCCAAACCTGTGTATACTTATCCATAGCGTTTTTGATTGTGCCCATGAGGTTATTGCAGCCATTATTCAAATCATTAGAATTCTGTATGTTAGTTCTGGTGGGACTGGCCCTTAAGAGATAGCTTTCATGTAAGGGGGGCCCTATCTTAGTTGAATGTGTTAGTTTCACTTGTATTCTATGTACTGTGTGCATGCAAGGTATTTACTGTAAGTTTCCCATGACATGGACATTACTGAAAATCTTGACCATGTCTACATGCTTTTATGCATTGAGTTGCTGCCACATGATTGTCTGATTAAATTGCATTAATGAGCAGGTGTACAGGTGTACCTAATAAAATGGCCACTGAGTGTATATATGTGTATATATATATATACAGTGAGCACCATAATTCATTGGACAGTGACAAATTAATTGTTATTTTGGTTCTGTACTCTTGAGCACTTTGAGATTGAAAGGATACAATGGCAACAAAGTTGAAGTGCAGACTGTCAGCTTTAATTTGAGGGTATTTTCATCCATATCAGATGAACCGTTTAGAAATTATAGAACCTTTTGTACATGGTCCCCCCATTTTAAGGTACTACAAGTATTTGTTGAATTGGCTTCACAGATGTGTTTCGTTAGGCAGGTGTATTCATTCGTGTCGTTAGTGAATGCAGAATTGTCATTGTATCCTTTCAAACTCAAAGTGCTAGAGTACAGAACCAAAATAACAAAAAATGTGTCACTGTCCAATGAATTATGGCACTCACTGTATATGTATATATAATGGAAACACCTCACAATATACAAATATTGTGAGGTTTTATATTCCTTGGCCATAATAATGTGGGTTGAAGGCAACCTTTCTCCAAATAAAAACCTGTCAAGATGTAGGAAAAAGAGTAAAAGATGAGACCTTTTTCATTTGATGTTTCCATTATTTTGCATACCTTCTGTGTATATATATTATGTATTTGCCTGTATGTAAACTTACAACTCATTAAAGGGCATCACAAGAATTGGTTGTCACATTTAATTGTTGAATTGAAAGTAAATGTGTCAACATGCTCCAGTCAGATTAATCTGATTCTCTCAAACATCTCTCAAGCAGTATTTTTTCTTTATTCTCTAAATGTTATCTACAATATTCACTGCCATCTCATCTACAGTGAAATATATTTTCTGCAACAAAACTTTGAAAATTTTGAGCCATTTGCCTCCCAGAACACTTGCAGAAGTGAGGAGAAGTGAAAACGCAGTTGTCTGGAGGGCTTAATTACAAATTCAACTTGTTATGGTATTATACTCTCCTGTTTAGAATGTCATTCTGTTAGTAAATGCTGCTTACACTGATTTTCATACCATGGAGTGTCACCTAAGATAATGGGCAACTGTAGTATTGAGACAAAAAACTATCCACTTAGCCCTTTTATGAATGTTCAGTGTGTTATATGGGACTGGTTTAGTTGTAACACTACTTGTACGTAGGTTGTGTGATACGTCACTTCCCAGATTGGACATAAAGAAGGAAGCCCGCCATTGAACATGTGAGCCACAGCTGTTGCAATACAGGACTACTTTTTAAGTGGTATTCACACTGGCATGTTTTGTCAAGGTCTCGAGAAGACAACACATTCAGTACAGTCCAACACTCACACCAGATATACTGTGGTGTGGTTTGAATCAGTACTGTACTGTATATACCAGTTCAGAGATTCCTGAACAAATACAAATTGCCAAAAGGTGCACGCGGATTCCCTGCCCTGATGATTCATTAAGTAAAAAATATATGAAATATCTTGTATTCCTTTATAGATCTTAACAATAACAATAAATCTTTTTGTTCCTTTTTCTTGTGGCTTGAACACGTACAGATGAATTTGCATGTCTCACATGACCCAGAAAAATGTTGCCAGATGTCCACAGCACCATTACTATTCCCCAGTAGCCACAACACAAGTGGGAATTATAGTAGGCCCCATTGTTAAAAACTCAATAACACCCCCCCCCCCCCAAGTGTGCGAAGTGTGTAAGAATGGAGGGTGCCATAGCAACAGGTATAAACTAATGTGCTGCAGCCTCCTTTGTACAAATAAAACTGGGGCAACTTCAGCTGAATTCACTGCTGTGGCATAATCTTGAAATTAATGAAATCGCAGACTGGACAGTGCCTACATGAAGGAGGACTAAATATTAATGAAGAGCCAGGGAATTATGGAGTTTCCTAAGTTCAACTGCATCTGCGAGCTCTGCAACTGTGGGTGAGTATGATCAAGTTTCACTGATAAATATATCACTTAAAGATCACACAAGGCAGTAGTCAATTATTTCTACAGTAATTATTAAAATGATGTTTCACACCTAATAATGTATTGTCAAAAGCAAGGCAGTGGATCTTTACTCCCCTTGCACTCAAATGTGGGAAATGCAAATATACTTAAAGGGACACTCCAACCAAAATCCATAACTTCATTGTACTACTCACTATGTCTTGTCGATCCATCCACATGGCGTTGTTGATGCTTTTGTGTTTAAATGTCCGTTTCCCTGTGAGCCGTGAGCGTCCAAATGGGAAATAGAATGGGAGTTCATTGTGAAATAACTTACAAAGACAAAGTAGTCTACACACCAAAATAACCCAGACTAACGTCTAACGTCTTCTATGGCCACGCATTGACATTGTTAGAATTTTAAAAAGATGAGTATTGACTTAGGTCATAGATGGGGGTTTTTTAAGCAATCCTTGTGAAACAGCAAGTGTTGTTGGCAGCAAGCGAGGAGACGAAAACAAACTTTTTTATAGTGAGAGAAAATGAGGTAAACAGCATATTTTTCACCTACAGTTCATGAACTGTGAATCAAATAAAATTGGCGATCATAGAACAAGTTAGCTAGCACTGTTTGACATTAGAAGTAATCTTATGTTAACGTTAGCTAGCAACATTACATTACATTACAGGCATTTAGCAGACGCTTTTATCCAAAGCGACTTAGTTTTACATTTATTTACAATCCATTTATACAGCTGGATATTAACTGAAGCAATTCAGGTTAAGTACCTTGCTCAATACAAGGGTACAACGGCAGTGTCCCACCTGGGGGTTGAACCTGCAACCTTAACGTTCCAAGCCCAGTTCCCTAACCATTATACCACACTGCCTGCCTGATTATCAAATCATTAACATAATTACGTTCTTATGATTTGTGTGTTTGTATAATTCGAGTGGCTAAATTCACTATTACAACTATTGCAGCTAACCAGTTGTTAAAATTAACTTTGCATCATTTTTAATAACTAGCTCGCTAGCTAAATTAGCTTGCAAGGCAGATAATAACAGTACGACAGGCTACATTACAAACCATTATAGATAGCATTCCTTACTCGTTCAAAAGCTAGCCATCCAGTCTGACTAGTTTAACGTTAGATAGCCTTTTACAGTTTATATTAAAAAACCGTCCTTCAGAAGCCATCCTTTTACGTCCTAACTAGCTGAACCAAGCAACATGAATTACAGTTGGTCTGTGTGATCTTGGGCCTTATTTATAAAACGTATTTACGCACATATTTGATCTTAGAACGTGCGTACGCTCAAATCCACGCCAAAGTTCATATTTATAAAAAAACGTCTTTGACGTGGAAAAGTACTCAGCTCCACGTCAGGTTTCAACTTGGCGTACACACGTTTCCTTGTGGGAATGTTGGAGTACTGCAGGTATTCGCGGTCTCGTCTCTTCTCTGTCCTGACCCCTCGCTGGTGGAACTACCTTCCGCATCGGTCAGGACCGCAGAATCACTTGCGATTTCCGCAAGAGACTCAAAACCCACCTTTTCAGACTCCACTACCACTGAATTCTGTACATCTAGCTAATTGTCATCACCACTGCCTACTTGCTCAACAATATATACCCCTGCTTACTCCATAAAAAAAAAAAAATGTACTAACCTTTTCCTTCCCAGTGTTACAGGTATGGTACGCAGCTGCCTGCAATTATGTCTATTGCTGTATTACTGCACTGATCTCTTGCGCGAACTATGATTGTTCCTACCATGTATTAATGTAGGGTGATATCAGCTAAATTGGGCCACTTTTTGGTTAATTGCTTGGGAAACTAAGAAAAAAGCAATGTATGACATTGAATTGTGTTTTTATGGTTAATAAGGACTGTTTTTAATATTTTTGTGTTGAATTGATCTAATAAAATATAATTGTTCAGGCCCTACAGCTTTTGAAAACATCAGCTGTCACATTTTTTTAGATGAGCAGTGTTCAGGTAAAATGGGCCAGCTGATCAGCTAAAATGAGCCACTCAAACTGTAAAGCAAAACAGAGTCATTTCTCATCTTTAATCTCAACACACTAAAACATTGCATTTAAATAACATTAAATGAACTCATGAAGAATAACATTAAAGCATTAACAATTCATAAAGAATAACATTAAAATTAATTCATGAAGTACCAATTACTTTAGGAACTCATTTTGGAACATGAATGTGTCTGTGCATGTGTGTGTGTGTGTGCGTGTGTGTGTGTGGTGTGTGTGTGCCTAACCATGCAGGCTTACACATGCATATCTGGAATTAAAAATACTCTCGGAACAACTGTAAAGAAAGTCATATTAAAACGGGAGACAAGGCTACTCTTTTAGACTGATGCTTCAGTAAATCACTCATTCATCACAGTGTGTGTGTGTGTGTGTGTGTGTGTGTGTGTGTGTGTGTGTGTGTGTGTGTGTGTGTGTGTGTGTGTGTGTGTGTGTGTGTGTGTGTGTGTGTGTGTGTGTGTGACAGAGCGCTAGATAGTGAGAGCTAGCTCACGATGCGCCCTGGACCAGAGCTAACACACACATACATAATTAGAAGGGAAAATGTGAAAAGAGGCATGTAATATATACAATAATGTATCTATTAATAGACTACTTTTAATAAGAGGAACCATCAAAATATCCGCTAAAACTCAATTCAGAAGGTGGCTCATTTTGGCTGAAATGCATGGCTCAATTTACCTTAACACATTAAGGTAAATTGAGCCACTAACAAAAAATGCTTTTTTATAAATAAATAAGTTTATTAACAAACTATCAGCATTATATCTGATGGAGGCCATCAGAGCATGTAGTATACATAATCATTTATAGATGTACATTTGTTTTTTATTGATTTATCAACCTTATTATTGACAAGTAAATTTTCATATGTCAGGCCACTCACCTTGAAGTTCTCTCAGCAGTCTCGATGTGAGGCATTGCCCCGACCACCATAGCAACCATAGACCAATCAAGTCAATTGTTACATGTCAAGTACAGTTGTGGCAACAGTTTAATATAATTTGCAGTCATTGTCTGTTAAAATTTTAAGAGCTGAGACGCTCAAACCTTAAATGGCTCATTTTACCTGATGGCTCAATTTAGCTGATATCACCCTACATATTGTAAGTCGCTCTGGATAAGAGCATCTGCTAAATGCTTAAAATGTAAATGTAATGTAAAATGTATTTGGAAATCTAAGAGCGCCAACATATCGTTTGCTGCCTAATTGTTTCCTCATTATTATTATTATTATTATTATTATTATTAGTAGTAGTAGTAGTAGTAGTAGTAGTAGTAGTAGTAGCAGTATTGCCAGACTGAACACATTGCTTAGGCTATACGTAATGGTTTGCACAATAAAGTTATTAATAAATTAAAACAACATAAGCTAGGCTACTTGTGGAAAACAAAACAAAAACACACATTGGTTTTCCAAAACTACTAATTGGTGTTTGTAAGGGGAGTAGAGGTCCAATGCCTTGCTTTTGACAATAAATTATCAACAGTATCAGCGCCATAGGCTATATCATTCAATTATTAATTTTGGTCGGAGTGCTCCTTTATGGTTGTGTGGCAATCTAGTGAAATCCTTCAGGATATTTTTTGCAGGGGTCTCCAATGTGTACATATGATCATATTTAAGAGGGTTATTTATTTTAGTTCTTGCAGAATGGTAAAATCCAGATCCAAGTAAGATAAGATCCAAGGAGAATACAACAAAATAGGAAGTGTAGCTTTTTGCGTTGTGACTAAAGGGCATGTATGAAAACTAATCTTGCCCATTCCTCACAGCCGACACAAACATCACAAGGGCTGCAGTAAGAGGAACGCAGAAACCAGGATTAGCTGGGGGTCAAGCAGCTGTCTGCTCAGCCACTACAGGGCTACCTTCACCTGGCCCCACAGTAAGACTCTCAAAACAAATTTAGCACATAGGGTGGGCATCGTTGATATAGCTGATAAAACTTCCGATTTTATTATTTTAAAGAAATATACTAAGAGCAATGTATAAGGCATAAACTAGAAACTTTTCAACACATAAATAACAAAAAAATAGGTATTTCCGTCTTTACACTGTATAAAAATGGCATTCATTGAGACTTTGTGATATTATGAACCATGACCGATTCTTCTTTGTGAGGTTACTGGTGACAATGTGTATTTGTCAATGTGTCTCTTTTGTCAATATACTGTACTTAACACAATGAATGTCATTGATTAATTCATTTGCAGATAATAATGGTTACGTTACTTGGCAGAGACAGTTGGACAGTATAATGTCCAACAATATTTTATTAATTTAAAAAAAATAGCAGACAATATTTTAGAACATAAGAATACATAATGACGAGAACAGGCCATTCAGCCCATCTAGGCTCGTCATGTCCTCATCTAAGGAGTATCTAGTACTACATCTAGCCTGGACTTGAATAGCCCAAGCATTTCTGCCTCTACTACCCGACCTGGTAAGCTGTTCCAGGCATTGACAACTCTCTGTGTAAAGAAAAACTTCCTAATATCTGCGGAATTTGCCTTTAACTAATTTCCACCTGTGGCCTCTTGTTCTGCTGACCCCACTTATCTTTAAAAATCTTTGGTATTTTACTTTGTTAATCCCTTTTAGGAATTTAAAAAACTCAATCAAATCCCCCCTAAGTCTCCATTTGCTAAGTTTAAATAGATTGAGTGCCTTAAGTCTATCATCATAACTTTTACCTTTCATACCCGGTATCAGTTTAGTTGCCCTTCTTTTGACTTTTTCAAGAGCTTCTATATCTTTCTTGTAGTGCAGTGCCCAGAACTGCACACAGTATTCTAAGTGAGGTCTGACAAAGGCATTATATAACATTAATATAACCTCCTTTGATTTATACTCAATACTTTTTGCTATGTATCCCAGCATCCTTTTGGCTTTTTTCACTGCTGTAGCTTTGATGCAGATAGGCTTTGATCAACTACAATTCCTAAGTCTTTTTCAAATTGAACACCTACTAACTTTTCTCCTCCCATAAAATACTCCTGTCTAATGTTTTTATTTCCCACATGCATAACTTTACATTTAGTAATATTGAATGTGATCTGCCATGTATCTGCCAATTTTTGGATTTTGTTTAAATCATCTTGGATTACTTTAGTTGATTCCAAACTGTTTGCCAAACCCCCAAGTTTAGTATCATCTGCAAATGTAACAATTTTGCTACTAATGTCCATATCAAGATAATTTATGTAAATAAGGAAGAGCAGAGGTCCCAGCACCGATCCCTGTGGGACACCACTGCCCACAGCACCGAGGTCAGATACGGCCCCACCTACTGTTACTCTTTGTATTCGCCCTTGCAGCCAATTATGAACCCACTCTGAAACTACTCCTACAATTCCTACTGAATTCATTTTTAGCAATGAGCCTCTCATGTGTTACCTTGTCAAATGCTTTCTGAAAGTCCAAATATATAATATCATAAGCCTGGTTCAGGTCAACACATTTTGTAGCCTCTTCGAAAAAGTCCACAAGGTTTGTTAGGCATGACCTCCCTTTGAGAAAACCATGTTGGCTCTCCCTTAAAATACTATTATTTTTCAAGAATGATTCCAACTTATCTCTAATAATACCTTCCAGCATTTTACATGCGATGCAAGTTAAACTGACAGGCCTATAGTTCCCTGGGTCAGTACGGTCCCCCTTCTTATATATTGGAATTATACCACCCTGCTTCCAGTCATCTGGTATTTCTCCAGTGATTATGGATTGAATGAAAATATCTGTCAATGGTTTATATATAGTTTCCCCCAGTTCTTTGAGTACTCTGGGATATATGCCATCCGGGCCTGCTGCCTTATTTGTCTTAAGTTTTATAGTTTTTGTAGTACTTCTACGTCCCTTATCTCAAAGTCCTCCAAAACATTCTGTACCTTGTCTATACATTTAGGCATATTTATAACCTCTTCTCTAGTAAAGCTCTCAACAAAGTAACTGTTTAGTGTGTTCGCAATATCCTTATTATTATAAACCAAGGTTCCTTCCTTATTCTTAATGCACTTAACCTCATCCTTAACTTTCCTTTTTCGACTACAATATTGAAAAAACTTCTTAGGATTACTTTTTGCATCTTGGGAAATTTTAATTTCAAACCGCCTTTTAGCTGATCTTATTTACTTTTTAGCCTTAGCCCGCATATTACAATAATCGAACTTGTTTCTCTCTGAGTTATCCTTTTTATATACTCTGTACAGTTGCTTCTTTTGCCTCAAAATTATATAGAAAAACTTGCAATGGGTTTCATCCAAAGACTTAATCAGACTGTATGTAGCATTATGTCCATCACTCCGTAAGTTTTTTTCTCTATTAAAGCAAGCATTATTGAAACGCATGGTTTGCTCTCCCTCTCTTTATTGATTTTCCCTTTGAGCACCTTTTTTACCACTCTTTGTGATGTCTTCTAATATCCCTGATATAACTCTGGCAACACACTACTGTACACAGAGAGAAAACTAAGCACCAGGAAGCCCCAGCTTGCCCTGCCTCAAGTAAACCAGCTGAGTTGGCAGTACCTCTCCTCTCCTCAACCTCGACAGACACCAGGGCCTGCCAACAAGGTGAGTCTGCAGCCAATCGCAGAGCTGCATCTTGGTGTGACCTTTCACATTTCAAAGTCCAATTCTCTTCTGTTCCCCTGCATCTGGCAGCATTCCCCGAAGCTGCTACAAGGCTGTTCTGTTCAGAGTTTGGTCACCCCACTTGAAAAGCCAGAGACACCAGCCAAGTCTGGCACCGGCCTTCATGATGCACCTGCCCAAGTAGCACCCAGATGTAACACCTCCACAAGTTGTTATAGTTACCAATGCCACAAGGGGGTGCCATACTCAAACTCATTTCCCCGGCTGGGTGAGTTGCCTGCTGTTGTAGGTGAGTAAGTTTGATGATCTGGGGCTTGAATGCATGCATGCCTCACCTTACATACAGCTGTAGTCTCATGTTCCCCAGTTTTTCTAAACAGGGGTTTCTCTGTGTTACATAATTGAGCAACGGACAAAATAAAATTATGGAAATTGCTACTATAATGTGGAAATGCATTTCAGAAAACAAATTGATGGCCTTCCTTTATCTCACACAAGCTAGAGAGAATGATTTGCTCTTAGCTGCACACGCTGTCAAAAAAAGACAAGTGGTTTTTTTAATTATCAAAACATTTTTTTAAACACACAGGTGAGCAACCCATTTCAGTCTCATGACCACCCTGTTTGCTCTCTCACTCAGGCTCTCTGCTCTACCCAGACCAGAGGGAGAAGATGGAGACAACAACCAATCGGGAGTTCACCCCAAAAACAGGAGGCAGGCCTGGGCTGACACAGGTGGTTCAGTGCAACCTGACGCTGGAAGGTGAGAAATGAGCAGGAATGAACTTGGGTACAAGTAAATCTGGGTCAAATACTTTATCTGAAAGAACTTAAGCCTTTTAGATAACAGTGAAATTCCTTCTGATTACTGACAATAAAAAAAACCTATCAATTTTCACAAGAAAATTCCTATTTCATATGATTGTACATTTTGGGTTAGGTACATGTGCTCACAGATCTGCAGAAGTGCTTTCATATTTTACTGGCATCGAAAGAGTTTAATTATTTCAAATACATATTTGACTCCGGGGCTGGGTAGCTGGGTATGAGCAGCTGTTTGTTTAATTTACACCATCTCTTCCTGGCCCTGCTAAGGCTATACTAACTGCGTTTCCGATACAGGGGAGAGAGACCTGACAACAACGCACCGAGAGGAATTCAAGCCGTATCCTCTAGAGGGCGCCCCAGTGGCAAGGCGCCGACGGGCTCCGGTAAAAGAGGAAGAGGAAGTGCTCAAAGGGGCACCAATGGAATCTGTAACCAGATATGGCCATGATTTCCCACCGCGGCCCTACCCGCCCAAAAGGAGAAATCCCGCCCAGCCCCATCCCGACAACCTCGCAATCAATCCAACACTGAGGCAAGAGCTGGGTAGTATTAGTCCCCCCCCTCATTTGGATAACAGCCTTGTGAAATAGCAGCTGTTGACATTGGGGGAGGGATGTTTTGATAGTTATATTCTATTGGCTGTCTTAGTTAGGGCAGCTGCAAAGACTAGCCCTTAATATTGGTGAGCAGGGGTTCCAAAACTTTTTCATGCCCCCTTAAAATGACCACCCTGTGGTTGGGAACCCCCATTTTGCTGAAGAACCCCTGGGACTCCTCCAGAGGGTCACAGATCCCCCTTTGGGAACCCCTGTCATAAAGAGCAATGCAACTGATAGCACCAGAATGAATGAGGCACGGATATTGACATATAATCAATGAATACACATACCTCTGTATATCAGGTAGTGATTTCCTAGAAACAGGTTTTGGAATAATATGGCAAAAATTGACCTTATGCTGCCTTTAGAATAAGTACTGGGACAAGTTGTCCGTTAACATTAAAAACAGCTACTAAGGCTAAACCTGCTAGGTGGAAGCAGCTCAGAATAGGAGCGCTGATATAGGATCAGTTTTCCCTAGGCCATACCCTAACGTTATCCATTATCAGCTAAAAGGCTGAACTGATCCAAGATAAGCACTCCTACCCTGAGACACTTTACATTTACGGGCCCTGATGTTTTTCATCATTATCAGAGGAGACGATGACAGCAGTGCTAACTTTGTCCCAAAGGAGTGAGTTCAGGACTGTCCAAATGGACACTTACCCTGGCTGGGATACCTTGGAACATCAGAGACCAGCCCCAGCTAAACTCAGAGAAGAACTGTCCGTCAGGAACAATGAACGTTTCCATGGCGACACTGTCAGCAAGGTAATTTACAGGAAATGAATATTCACACTGTGCACATCGTTTACTCAACACCCGTCTAGCAACAGATGGGATTGCTTTGAATATAGACTGTCCTTTCTAGTAACCCATTTAAAAATGTACAATTTTATTTTCAGCTGCTCTTAGGAACAACATCAAAGACTTACTCTAATGCAGGGGTGGACGACCCTGGAATATTTATTTGGAATCCGAGTCCCAATATTCAATCTGAATGGTGAAATGTTGATTTACCTTCAGCTAATGCTCACATTTGTCCTAAGCCTAAAAAGTAAATCAATTATGTATTTAGGGGTTGGAATGTAGCAAAAACCAGAAACATCTCTGGCACTCCAGGACCAGGGTTACCTACTCCTGCTCTAGTGCCATCTTGAGTTGTATTGACACTGTTCATGGGAGTTGTAGTCTTATCTCATCCTGTTTTGTGTGGGCAGCTGGCTTTCCAGCCTCTTCCTCTCCCCATCCATCACCACAAGCCGAAACCCCTGGTGCCCACACTAAAGCCCCTGCTGGGACCGTTCAATGACCAGACAGCAAACAGGGAGTTCTTCAAGGACTGGGGGGTTCACAGACGTGTGCGCCATGGTGACCACTATGATGGGGTCTACTTGAAGCCTGTGGTAAGAAAATACCACACCGCATTTCTAATAACAGACTGTGTAGTCGACGGACCTGGGTCAAATACTTTCATTGAAACATTTTAAACCTTTAGAAACCAGTAAAATTCCTGAAGATTACTGACAATTTTAAAAGAAACCTCTATTTTCACCAATATTCCAAACAAGATTCTAATTCATACGATTCTACCTTTTGGTTAGTGGCATGTTTTTTTTTTTATTGTCAGGGATCTGCAGGGGTGTTTTCAAATTGTACTTGCATCTAAAGCATTTAAGTATTTCAAACAAACTAGGTGTAAAAATGCCCAAAGTTTGCCAAGCAAAGCCAAGGGGCTTTGTCAGACTTGCATACCTTAGATTTCCACATTACTCATTTAGCTGGAAATGTACTGCAATAGCACATTTACTATTTACTAGTACCTTACTAACAAATAAAAATGCCAAATTCCAGCAACCTTAAATGAAATTAATCCCTCAAACAACACTGGACAATTTGTGGTTCCCAGGGCAAGTTTGAGAGCGAAACGACAAACTCTCAGACGTTCTTTGGAAAGCAGGCAGAGAGGGTGAGGAACTGTAAACCACAGCACAGACCGATGGAGCACCAGGGACAGCACACATTTTCCACAGAACACCGGGAGGCCTACCGGTGAGCATATTCTTAAACTATGGCATGAAAATGACTGCATTACGAGGCCGATCCAGTGCTGGCCTAATTTCGGAATTCCAAGATTTTGATTTTCCATTTTTTCCTAAACTCTCAATTGTTAAATTGGGGTCTTTTCAGTTTCTTTTTATTATTATTTGCCCCAGGTAATTGTCCATTGTGAAGCAACTTGTGACAACCCATTTGTAAATTGCACTATAAGAAATTGAAGACGGATAGCTTGAATACAAAATCAGTTTACTACCATATTTCATAACCCTTAAAATTGTTGATCCCAGACAGGTATTAATCATCTTGCCCTAGCCTTTCATTACTCTGTCTGTGACATTGCACTGGAATGCATAAAAACTATTGATCTGAAAGCTGTTTTCTATGTGAATATCCATGCATACAGTAGCCTCTGTCTATGCTCTCTTCAGGCCCCTCAGCCTCCCAGTGTGTCAGCTGCAGCTGTACCTTTCTCAGAACCTACCCACCAACAAGGAAAAACTGGAACCACCTGCATTCCAGACCTGAAAACTACAAGAGAAACCCTGTTTAAGACTTTTCATTAAAACTGCATTTAAAAAAAAATCTGCAGTCATTTGACAAACCAACAATTATCAGGGTTCATTAGCATAACAATAATTCAAACAAACTTTTGTTTTGTTTCAGGTCTTCTCAGAATAATTTAAACACAACCGACAGAAGAGTATGGGATTATGTGGATTATTATATCTTGCAAGTCGCTCTGGATAAGAGCGTTTGCTAAATGCTTAAAATGTACAAATGTAAAATGTATGTTCCATATACATTCCCAGGACAGCATCTACTCAATTACATTCTACTCTGTAACTACCTAGTTGGCCAACTGCAGGATACGCCCCGATATAGTACACAACCTCCAGAGCAAAACTATCTATACCATGTTATTTTCAATTTTCCTGGTGAATATACATGGAGCTGCCATGCTGTCTGCTTTTGACTTATGGCTTATGAATACCGTTAGTCAACCAGGTGAACATGGCAGAGCAGCTCAGCACACTGCTTTTGTAGAATGACAATAGTTATGACATACCGTAGCAATCAAGGTTTTCACACCTCTGCTGGAAGTTCTTAACAGACTACAACACCAAAGATTCTGAGAAATAGGTCAGAGGTTAGAGGTTAGGAAAGTTGTGGATAGTAACATAGAAACAGCCTGAAAAAGCAAAGCTGCTGTCATTTGTGGACATCATGAGCCAAAGTAAAGTACACTGGGAACAAATTAAAAGAGGAGCTACATGCCTTGACACTACAATTGAATGTCATTACACCACATTTACATTCTCTCCACACCAGGAACAGTGCTTATCCAATGCCAAAGACGACAAAACAAATTGTATTTAATTTGTTGTCAATACTGCCATTAACTGGCATTTCAAACCAGCTTTGGTGGGTAGGAGCCTGGCTGTTATCAGCAATTACCTGCTTGTTCATCAGTATGTAAAAGTGATGGGTAAATGAGGTATCATGACACCATTGGTGGAGCTACAATATACTACCTATAACTCACTGATTTGAACAATTTGTTATTTTTTGTGACATTTTTGTTGCCATAATACCTCATTCACCCATGTAGTATGTAGCCATTCAAGGCTCAATGGCATTCTAGATATTTAAAAAAATGATACATATTTTACAGCGCCAAAAAGAAAAATGATTTTTTTAGCTTACTCATACATGTCCACCGATCACCCTATTCAGGTGATATGTAGATCAGTGGATATGCACAGAGCCCCCTATGAACTGTTTCCTGTGAACAAGTAGGATGTTCAAGGCCATCTTATTCGCAGAAATAAGCCCATTAATAACACAGCACCCACAGTATTTGAGCATAGTACTGGACTTGCTCACACACACAAAACAGACAGATCAATAGCTGCCCTCAAATACACAGGAAAATACAATAATTACAGACTACCACTAAGTACTTACACAAAGTATTTACTGTACTTACAAATAACAAAATAACCATTTCCCCTCTCAGTTTTATACAGTGTTTAGGGAAAACGAGAATTATGATCGGGTGAGTCAACTCTACATTTTTGGACAAACCCTAAAAAAATACCTCTTTCTCTGCTGAGCAATGCCTATGGTACAAAAACTCAATGAGATACTGAGAAAACAGACAGACATCAAAAACATGAATCATATTTCCAGCACAGCAAAAGTGATTTCCACTATTGGTTGGTCTTCATGACATTGAATTCTTAAAAAATGACAACAAACCAGAAAAAAAAAAAAAAAAAAGTCTGCTTCTTTAATACCAGTTAAAATTGACAAAGTACAGTGTTCTGTTCATAAAAACTGCTCCGGGCTTCAAAATGTCAACTCTTTAATAAAATGCTGTTTGGCCGAAGTGCCCTCCTGGGAGGGTGGTGTTTTGGGTGTGCTGTGACGGAGATGGCTGGCTGGGTCCAGTCCAATCTGGTTCTGCTCGATTCACATCTACATGTCCTCCACACTCCACTTGTAGGCCACGTCCTGCACTGCCTTCTTATCCGCCATTCGGCTGTAACGCCGCTGCTCAAACCCGTTTGACCTGTAGTACGAATACGGCCCATTCAGAAAACCAACAGCTATTTGAAATGTATAAACCGATTCAGTCTGAAATAAAGGAATACTTCTGGTCTAGGCTGTAATACAGACTACATACACAATACATAATACCCTGAAAGAAAGGAGCACGAGGCATACCTGTCCACTCCATCCCAGCGGTACCCAGGCATGATATTAAAGCGGTTTGGGGGTGGGGGCGGTCCCTTGTAGCGAGGTCTTTCTGTATAACCACAAAACAAACATGAATGAACTTGTGCCATAACATAAGATACTGAAGTTACCTGGTGTGTGTTTAGTGCCTGACCTTTGAACACTGTGGTAAGTCTAGTGGCCTGGTTTGTGTTGCACGGCTGAATTTTGACCCCCTGGAGCATTACTATATGTCAGGCTAGTGGCCTGGTTTGTGTTTGTGTTGCACGGCTGAATTTTGACCCCCTGGAGCATTACTACATGTCAGGCTAGTGGCCTGGTGTGTTGCGCAGCTGACCTTTGACCCCCTTGCGCTGCGAGTCCTTCTCCTTCTTCTTGCGCAGGAGGCCGGCCATGGGGTCCCCGTCCCTCTGCTTCTCCCTCAGCAGACGGTCTAGGTCCTCGTCGTCGGCATGCCGTGCCAGTGGCTTCTGCGACTCCCGCAGGGCATCCTCCACGTTCTGCTGCTGCATCTGGCCCTGCGCCAACCTGCAGGCAATGGACATGTTCCCATTAACTGTACTGTTGCATTACAGAACAGTACTAAAGATGACTGGACTGGACTGGCCTGGCCATGTGACCAGACCAGAGCAGACAGGAAAAGACAGGACAGAAGCACTCACCCTTTCCCCCACTGGGCGTATTTTTCATCCCTCTTTGCCTTCTCCCCGGCCTTCTTGCGCTGCTCCTCCTTCTCCAGATCGATGTCCCGCCTCTTCCCCGACTTATCTCTGAACACCGTCTGAGCGTTCCGTGACTCCTCTTGAGAAATTGTGACACAAGCATGAGAGAATTAAAGTCTGGGGGGTTAAAGTTAGGGGGTTCCTTGGGGTCCTGGACAAATTCCCAACCTTGCTCAAATCATCCCCCAGTTTAATTGGCTCAATAATTCCCTCGCTTTTCACCTCAATTGATGTGTGGTGGGCATTCTGGTGCAAAATGGCTGCTGTGTATCACCCCCAGGTGGGTGCTACACATTGGTGGTGGTTGAGGTGAGTTTCCCTCCATCACAGTAAAGTCCTTTGAGATCTTGGGATGTAAGGTGCTACATAAATGGTTATGTTAAGTTACACTGCATTAATGCCAGCAGGGAAATGTGTCATCTTGGCTGTGACATATAGCACAAACACAAAAAACATCAGCGAATAATACAATCCATTATTAAGTCATGTTCTGAGTGGAATCTGCAGAGACTATTGGAGCACACCTGAGTGTAAATGGGGCAATAGGAGAATTTGGCTCATTTTGAATAAAAATGATTAATCTCAACCCCAGACGCTCTAACAAAAGAGAAGTTAGTTTCTAGAAATTTGCTTCCTTCAATATGACTTGTTCCAACAATTTTTAGCCAGCATTAAGTCAGAGGTCATTGGTTGAGTTTGCTTGAATTGCCACCTCCACTTCTCTCGCATCAGTGTGAGCTTGTGTGACCATAAAGTTGTGAGCCTGACAAGTGATGCTAAAAACTACGCTACCTTCCAGCGGCTGGTTCTTCTTCTCCCGTCTACGGTTCTCTTCTTGCTCCTTCCTCAGGATGTCCAACGACACCAGACCCGCCGCTCCCCCAGACAGCATCCGCGGAGTCTGATAACACAGATACTCGCACCTTTCAAATTTAGCTTGAGCTTCAGCTCATGGCAGAAACAGAATCGGTGTACAACAAAAGCAACCAGCAGCATTGTGATAAATCCCTCACCTTCTAAGGTCAGTCATTTACCAAAGCATCAAACAGCCTAGTTTTAGGAAAGCTAAAGAGCGGGCCGGCAAAGAATAGACATTGCTGTAAATAGAAAATACTTTTAAATATTTCAATAACAAAAGTGCTTGGTTACAGTGAAGGCAGAAGCTTTGTGGAGAACTATACTACTTACTTAGCAAGACAGGTCGGGAGTGGTAACCTTTGTGGTTCTGTGTGGCTCAGTTGGTAGAGCACAGCGTTGGCAATGCTTAGGTTGTGGGTTCAATCCCCACTGGGGCCATATACTGAAAAATGTATGCATTCACTACTGTAAGTCGCTTTGGATAAAAGCGTCTGCTAAATGCTGTATATTGTATATTTGTATGAAAAACCTCTCGCTCTCTGCATACACACAGGACTACACACCCACTGCTTTTAGCCATATTCTAATTTTATTCTAATTTAGTTTTGACAATGAGAGAATTCTGCCATGGTGTGCATGTAAGGGGGGGGGCTTTATTTGGTTATTCCCTGCAGGAAGATGTATACATTTGTTTTTTATCTTGCTTGCTTTCTGTAACCAACTACATTTGCATTTATCACTACTGTTTCATTCTCTGTCCAGGGCCAGTGTCAAGGAGTTCATTATATTGCACATCCTGTTTTCTAACATGAATCATTGCTCTTGCAGCTTAATTAACCCCGTTATGCCAATGCTTTCTTCATGTTAACTAAATGTATCGGATGGAGGCTTTCATTATTTTAGCTTTTATATAAATGTAGCGTTAGTGCCACAGCAATTCGGTTAGGTAAAAATAGGTGCGCCGTGTAATAACTTTTTAGCAAAAAGGCATGCCGTGGTATGGAAATGGTTGGGAACCACTCGCCTAATGTATGCTTCACCCATGCTTCAAGACAAGCTACTCAGATTTGGAAACACGAGCCGTTGGAGATGCACTTACTGTCTGCGGGTCGGGTGAGCGATGAGAGGCCCTCCGTGGAGGCGAGAGGTCAGAGTCTGAGCCCCCCCCTCCCTGCTGCCGCCTCCTGGGGGGGGAGAGGTCCGAGTCCGGGGAGGCGCAAGCTGCCTTCCTCGGGGGCGAAAGGTCCAAGTCGGTGTCGTTACGTCTTCGACTTGATTCCACCACTTTTTGTTTCCTCCTGGAAGGGGATGAGTCTAAATAACAAAAGCATCATTTTAAAATCCAATCTGAAACCTTAATAGCTATAAACATATGAACTATAAACTATATACACATATATATATTTTTTTTTACAATATGATTTATTACAACAATATGAAATGATAACAGCTATATAAAGGCTTGCATATTCATAACAAAGACAAGATTTCCACATGATCAAATCATATTACATACCACATACATAACCAACAATGTATATAAAATGAGTTTTTATATGGTCATCCATCATTTTAGAAGGGGAGTCTGCATTCATGGCCAATTCCCTGGTTGTTTTTGAACACATTAACCTTCTAGCAGCATGATATTTGCAAAATCTCATAACCATGTCCTTTTATTGGTATGTGTCAGCTCAATCCAAAGCTGTAGGACACACCTCCTAGCTACTGTCAAGAGTGGAAAATAAATATTAATTTCATGAGCAACACATTCCCTTTGTAAGCTCAAAAAACGGACAAAACGTATTTCCCATCAAAAGCTAGGCATGAAGAATATACACCTTTGCTTCCTTTTTTCAGCATACTGGAGCTGACATGGATCCTTCGGGGTGAAGAGGGTGACAAGGAATCATGGCGCTCTTTCTTTGAGCCTGCCTTTTGCCTTTGGGGAGAGGGGTCAGGGGAATCAAGCTGCCTTTTTCTCGAAGGTGAAAGGTCAGGCGAGTCGTGACGGCTTCTTCTTGGTGGGGAGAAGTCAGGCGAGTCGTGACGGAACTTTCTCGACGGCGAAGCATCCGGAGAGTCATGCCTCTCTCGCGGCAACGACTGTTCCGTTTTCGTTTGGGACTCATTTCCTGAGCTGCGGTACAAACGAGATGCATTAGGTATCTACCATCACAAAGAAAACGTTTTACACTTTAAAAAAAAACTTACTTACACTTTTACACATAAAACAACAAAGTTATTTAGTTACATAAATCGTTTCTGCTTATCCAGGGTATCATCAAACCTCACATTCATATAGGGTAGGTTAAACTACAACCCCTACACAAGAATATGGCAACTATCCCACCACTCAACATTCCTGTGTTGATTGTGTGTATACAGGATGTATATCTGGAAACAAACAAACAAATTAAAATGACCATTCTATATTTTCCAAGGTCTTGCGGTTGCATTTACAGCTCTGACGAGTACAATTTCAGCCAGTTTATCATAACATAAATGAATGACTGAATACTAAAATAAGAAATACCCATGAGCCACTTACAAACTACCAACAACAGACTGTCATGACCTAGATAATGACACATTGACATGGTCCAATTAAAGATGGGCTTAATTAACTACCTTATTGTTGAATGGGAGCCTTGGAATGCTTGTGAATCTTGAGAATCCTCATTTGTAGCTGAGAAGGGGGGGGGGCAGTATTCATATTTAATAAGACACATTCATTATCAGTGTTCAAATATTAAGTTGCCAACGTGAGACCTCAAACAGAATATAGCATGCAGTTCCTGTCCTGACCTCCCAGCATTTTCCACTTCTGGCTGTTCCTGAATTCTTCCAGTCGCTTAACCTCTTCTGGACGCTCATCGATCACTTCGGCCACCTGTACGAAATGGACCCTATAGTTACTGTTACTAGGTTTGCCATCTAGTCACGGAAAGAGACTGGCTTCATTCATGTTATCGAGATGGCGAAGACTGGAGTTCACGTTGGACCTTACCTAGCTACTTAGCAAACCAAATATTGCAGAGCTTTATATTACGTCTTTCACCATACAGTCGACTCCTGACAATGGCCTGGGCCCGATAATTAAATATCATGCATGTTGGCTAGCTAGCTAGTAACTAACATACTGCTAAAGACGTTAACGTAAGAAGTTAGCTGACGAGGTAGTCGTAGCTTGCCCATCGGTACACGAGTAGTTAGCCAATTCAGCTCGCTAACAAGCTAAATCAATGCGGAATAAACAGCATGCTAGCAACGCACTAAGCACTAAAGTTATGCAGTTATCAAGTGTTCAATCATCAAGAGGTTGACATTGCAAATAATAGAACATTTGGATTTAAAGTCTACCACAGGGGCCTCTTCATCCTCCTCCTCCTGGTTCTCTTTCTCTTCTGTGTTTATTAACTGCTCCCAATTGAGGTCGTCGTCCACTATTTTCATTCTGTGTAAAAAAATAAAAAAACATAAATTGGAAGACTTTTAAATGGCGACAATGCATTTTTCTATATCGATAAATACGTTAGTGCTAAGTTCTACATATTAGGCTAATGCGATTGCTAGTTCGTTTTGCAAGCAATAACTTGCTTTTAGTCTTTATTACACACCCTTTCCTGATAGGTTTGATTCGCTTCTTTTTGACTTTATTCTCTTTTTTGCCATCTCCATCGGCAGATAAATAGCGTTTGAGGTACTCTGCTTTTGAGAGAGTCGGGGCTTCGCTACTGCCACTGAAGGCAGCCATGTTGCTGATTTTTTTGCGTCGCACATCGAGAGAACACTACGGAACTCAGTTTGGGACAAATAAGAAAATGCAATGACGGGCACAACGTCCAACAACTTGTTCAATGAAGCTAGCTGGCCTGCCAATATACCAATCAACAGCAAAGTTAGCTAGCCAGCGCTTATATCAATAACTTTATAATTAGCAGCGAAGCGAAAGTGTTTATTGCATTTCATCTGTGTTCATTGACCAAAGAAAAATTGACATCAAGTGTTTTTAAGCAAAGTAATTAGCTCTTAAATGTTTGACTCTACTGTATTCGGCAATACATTCCATCATATTATTTACCCGCACTGCCCAATGTAATTATCGAACCAATGTGAATGAATTATCAAACACAAAAAACTTAACAGCAGAAAGCAGGTCTCGGAAATTCTAATGCTTTAATTTGTTTTAAAGTATTACTACACACAAACTACTAAATTCTGGAACCAGCATGGGATGCAATGTGGTATTGGTGGCTCTTATATGCAGACTTAGGCATAGGCTGTGTAACTGTGGCTGGTTCTGCCCGCAGCGAGTTTCAAACGAAGGATCTTTGACGCGACAAGAGAGCGATTTAGCTCGCCGAGCTAAAGACTCAAATCCCTAACTCCGGGAACTAATCGTACTCTTATACACGTCACCTTCTGCAGCGGGCGTTCACATACACCCGCTACATAGTGCACAGATAGGGGATTAAAGAGTGCTTGAGCACACAGCCTTGTGTCCTCCTGATGGGAAAGTACCTTCTCCTCTCAGTTACTTTTTTTTGTGAGGGCTGGTTTCCGCTCTGGGCAGAAATGAGTAGCACACAGGCAAGCAGTGATACAGGACCAGCCAAATCCTAATCTTTTCCACCTAGAAAAACGGAGCTTAGATGGGCACTGGCAGCCAACTTCCATTTAGCTCCCTGTCCTGCCAGGGTGACAGGATGGTCCATGCCAAGAGTTTGGGACTGGGGAGTGTGTGCCCTCTTTATACTTTGAGCACCTGCCCCGTCATAGGTCTCTGCACAGCACTGCTTATTTAATACATTGTGTTTAATCAATGAGATAGTCATTCAGTGTAATTTATATAGAGGTCCTTGAAACATTTATCTCCAACATACTCTGATCAGGCAGGTGCAAAAGGTGTGGTTGCTCCTTTTCATGTTTGCTGTGCAGACCGTTTTGCTTCACAAAAGTGAAACAATTCGATTTTTCCTCCGTCAGGCTCCCAGGGGTTTTCTACTCGTAGCCTAGGCGGGGCAGCGCAAACACATAACCGGACAGCCAAAAGAAAAATTATTAAACAATTATTATTTCCCGCACAGTTTAACTAATCAGTAATTGGCTGGCTTTTGCCTTCGGTTGTCTCTTCCTCTGTCGGTCGCCTACGTCGGCACTTTCCTTTCCCAGTTGATTCAGGCAAACGGCTTTTCAGTTTCCTTCGGTCAGGCGCTGCGAAGAGAGATTAGCGGGGGAGACACGAGCGGGGGAGCAGCTGTCTGCGCACGGCAATTGCTTTCAGCTGGGATTTACCCAACGAGATACAGCTGTCACTCGTTTCCGCAGCCAGCTCCCGTCAGAACAGTTAGCTGTGCCGACCTTTTTGCTTCGTTCGCTGCCCGTATTTACAGGCAGTCTGACGAAAGCTGCGGAGCCGTCCCCACAATATATAGCCTACAGTTAACTGCGAGAATAAAGGGAACACTTTAGTGGTAAATTAAGGGTTCTGTTATGGTGTAGGGTGCATTTTCTTAGAATGGTTTAGATCCACTCAACCCCTTAGAGGGCAAGGTGCTCTCATCTCTCGTTGAGATGGGAATCTCTGGATCTGCACTGACATGGTTCAAGTCCTATCTGGCTGACCGGTCCTACCAAGTGGCCTGGAGAGGATCCCTCTCCTCTCTCCACACCCTCTCTACCGGAGTGCGGCAGGGCTCGGTGCTAGGCCCCATCCTATTCTCCCTGTACATCAAGTCACTTAGTTCTGTTATGCTCATGGTTTTTCTTACCACTGTTATGCCGATTACATTTAACTCTTTCTATCCTTCTCTCCATCTGAGACCCAGGTCCCGTCATGGATCTCTGCATGCCTGGCTGACATCTCTGCCTGGATGTCCACCCACCACCTGAAGCTGAACCTGGGGAAGACTGAGCTGCTCTTCCTCCCAGCGAAGGGCTCCCCAATGATTGATGCCTCAATCACCATGGAAGGCTCCATAGTGTCTCCTTCCCAGTCTGCCAGGAGTCTTAGAGTGACCTTGGACAACCAGCTGTGCTTCTCGGGCCACATCGCAGCGATCACGCGGGCATGTCGATTCTCCCTCAACAACATCCGGAGGATCTGACCGTTCCTCACCCAAGAGTTCCACACAACTCCTGGTCCAGGCCCTGGTGATCTCACATCTAGACTACTGCAATCCCTTGCTGGCAGGCCTACCGGCCTGTGCCATCAAGCCACTGCAACTAGTCCAGAACGCACGTCTGTTGTTCAATCAACCAAAGTTCACCCATGTCACCCCACTACTCTCCTCTCTCAGTCATCAGTACGCATCGTGCGGGATTCTCTTCAGATTGCTTGGTGCTCTCTGGAGAGAAGTAAGTAGTCTGCCAGGGCTCTTGTCATTTATAGTTATAAAAGTTAATATAAACGTTCATAACATTATAATTCGCAAGGTAACGGTATTGTATAGCTGGCAAAGTGCCGTTGTGCTTTTCTTTGTTTTTATTGACTGCTAATTTGTTTTATTATCGGGAAACACGTTCTGTCAATTACTATAGAGGCTAACGACATGTAGCATATATGTGATGTATGTATGCATTGTATGAGTTATTGTTTGTATGTATGTATATGTATAAGCTATGTATTTGTATTATGTGTATGTGATGTGGGTATATGCTGTATGTATGGTGTATAACATGTAGCTAACGTTGGGTTGGTTATGCTGTCGCTCATTTATTTTCTTTATATATATTAGGCACATGAGACGAGCCAGAGTTGCCATGATAACGGCTATACATTTTGTGTTATCCATGACAGGTATGTTGCCTTGTTGTTTGTTTTACTGTAGCTACATAATGTGTTCATTTTGTTGTATTTCAATTCTGAAATGTTAAGCTGGTGGTGACTCATGCACTGAATGTCGCACAAGATGTGACAGTAGTTCTGTACTAAGATGCAATGTATTTCAATGTATTTATATTGATGCAGTTTGTACAGTGTGAGATTGCTTGGCGCTCTCTGGAGAGAAGCACATGAGACGAGCCAGAGTTGCCATGATAACGGCTATACATTTAGTGTTATCCATGGCAGAATAAATCGAAGTCAACCAGCAGTCGTTGTCCGAGTCTTCAATGAGCGCCACAGAAAAGAACACAACGCAGACAGACCGGTCACACTGGCTCCCCATCGCAGCACGCATCAGATTCAAATCACTATGGTGGTTGCTTTTCAAGCGGCTAGAGATACTGCTTCCCCATACCTCCAAACACTCATCACACCCTACACCCCAGCCAGGCCCCTCCGCTCCGCCTCCTCTGGCAAACTGACTGTCCCATCCCTCTGGGCGCCTGGCAGCCGCTCTTTGTGGCCTCACCTCTTCTCTGTCCTGACCCCTCGGTGGTGGAATGACCTTCCGCAATCGGTCAGGACTGCGGAATCACTTGCGATCTTCTGCAAGAGACTCAAAACCCACTACCACTGAATTCTGTACATCTAGCCAATTGTCATCACCACTGCCAACTTGCTCAACACTTCTTGTATATGTATCCCTGCGTACTCCTCATTTTATTAAAAATAATAAAATAATAATAATTACTAGCCTTTTCCTTCCCAGTGTTACAGGTATAGTATGCAACTGCCTGCAACGATGTCTATTGCTGTATTACTGCACTGATCTCTTGCGCAAACTATGATTGTTCCTACCATGTATTAATGCACATCTTGTAAGTTGCTCTGGATAAGAGCCTTTGCTAAATGCTTAAAATGTCAAATGTAAATGTAAGGTAAAAATCTATAAATACAAAGCCATTCTGAGGGATCCTATCCACTGAACTAGCACGAGTGGTCACTGAATGGTTTGATGATTATGAAAATGATGTAAACCATATGTCATGGCCATCCCAGTCACCAGACCTTAACCAAATTAAAGACTTTCATAAGATTCAGGGGTGGCACCTGAGGCAGCATTTTCCACTTCTATCAACAAAACACCAAATTGTCAAATTTCTTGTTGAAGAATGGTATTAAATCCCTCAAATAGAGCTCCAGAAACTTGTAGAATCTATGCCAAGTTGCACTGAAGCTGTTCTGGTGGCTTGCGGTGGCCCAACTCCCTATTAAGACACTATATGTCAGTGTTTCCTTTATTTTGGCAGTTAACTGTATATACGCACACACCACACACACACACACACACACCGCATCACAATATTTCCTAACAGGAAGCTCCCACTTTTTTATGCGCACATGGGCACGCCAAGAATGCTTTATCTTGGAAAGAATATTTTTACCATGGGGGTGGAGACATGTTAAGTGGAATTACAGGAAAACGAAACTTAAGATTTAAAAACATTTCCTTTCCTGTTTTTCAGGCCTTTGACTGCAGTCAGTCAAAGTCCTGCTTTCACAAACTGATTTCAAATGACAAAACATGCAGAAAAGTACAGTTTGCTTTCTGTATAATATTAATATCTTCCAAATAAATAAAAAATCTGATTTAAATGTTTTTGTACTTTTTTTTGGTAAGTGATATATTGTGAATCAGAATTATGATTGAACTCCTTTTGAATGTATAGAGCTGCTTACAGTTCCTAATGGCTGATATCACATATCGTATTTCCCTCAGGAAAGTAAAAATGTATCTGGACTAATTTTCTGCATTTACATTACATTTACATTTTAGCCATTTAGCAGACGCTCTTATCCAGAGCAACTTACACAGTATACATTTTCTTCATACAATCAATTTATACAGCTGGATATGAAGCTGAAGCAATTCAGGTTAAGTACCTTGCTCAAGGGTACAACAGCAGTGCTTCACCTGGGACTTGAACCTGCAACCTCTGAGTTACCCAGCTCCCTAACCATTACACTATACTTCTGCAGTCCCCCTAACTCCTACAGCTGTTACTCTTAAACAAGGGCATAACCACATATTAAATATTGCTGGGGAAATAATGAAAGGGAATGTTTTATATCTACAAATGATTGGGGGGAACAGATATGACTGTTTTGAATATTGGGGGGGACATGTCCTCCCCCCCGTTCCTTCCACCTGTTACGCCTATGCTCTTAACTGTCTGGCAAAATGATGCAAATGAATGATCAAATCATGACTTTATTGATTTCTGAAATCAACCAAAGATTTGGCGTAAGCAAAAGGAGTTTGTACTTTTTTCAAAGTTTGGGACAAAGTGTTTTTGGTTACACTAAATCTTAATGTGATGATAAATATAACTTCATATTGATACAGTATGCTCTGTAGAAAGCAAAGGTTTCTCCATGGCTATGAGATCTTTAAAAGTAGATAGAAAATGATTTAACAATTTTATGAATGTTTTCACAGAATTACCATCAAGAATTGACATTTCTGTGACAGGGTTCCCTTTTGTTCAGAAACCAAAAGCTCAGGTTATAATCTGAAGCTCTAAACATGACAGAAAATTTACTTTAAGGAATTACACAATCAATTGTACAACTGCTTGTCTCAGTTCTCTTGAAACTATCATTGAGGCGTGTGTTAATAAAACACGAAGAAAATCCCCTTTCTCTGTAAGGAATGTGGTCTCGCAGATTCAAAAGAAAGGTCCTTCAGGAAGTGTTTCATATTGTCTCCTTGTACAGCAAGTTAAAACAAAAAAAAGGTCTAACTCTAGGTGAGTTCCACTTTATGTTTATTTGGATATGTATATCTTGTAAAGTTGTAAATGTTATTTATGTATAATATGTATATGATTGCAGATCTATATTTTATCTAATTGGGAAAGGGCATGGTTTCTGTTTTTATAAGAGGATTGTGTTTTACCTGTCTGGAAATAAATATTTGACTTTTGGGGTTAATATCAAATAACACCAGATAAAAATAATGCCTATTTAAAACACAGATGCACTACAACAAATCAATTTAAAGGCAGTCAAGTATTACAAGGAATAGTATACAAAGTTATTTGAACAGATTTGAACAAAGATCTAAATTTAAAATAGCAATTATATATATATGATGGTAAAATTTATTTTACATTGGGGCATGTACAATTGCTAATGTACAATTCTTGCTGCAGAAATTGAGCTGAAACATGTGGGCCGAAGACGACTTTGAGCCATCAGCAGTCCCATGTCTGCAAAGCTTCACAGAACCCCAAAATGGCAATCTATACAACATGTATCACGGAACATCTTGGGGTGCTGCCCAGCAAATTATGGCCAGTGGGTTCCGTCAATCCGAGAAAGGAATGTTCGGGCGGGGAGTTTATGTCAGCCGTGACCTTCAGAAGGCCAGCCGGTACCCCCTTGATCTACCTGAAAATCAGCGTGTCGTGCTAAAGGTCAGGGTTAATGTTGGCAGAGTGAAGAAAATTGACGTCCAACGGCACCCCATGCAGACGACGTGGCACACTGTGCATGGCTATGATACAGCCTGGTGTCCTCAAACTGTGGGATGGTGAAGAGTGGCCTGGAAGAGGACTGCATCTGGGACCCTCAACGCATCACAGTTTTAAAAGCAATCTATCCAAAAATGCCAAGACTTGGCTATGCTGGTTATGACTACTGTTGAAAACAAAATCATGCATCCTGTTAAACTTACTAATAACACATATTATGAGAAAACAATTATAAAACCAAATTTAGACAAATTACAGTTTTTGAAATGTAAAGTGTATCTCATTATTTGTATTAAAACATAAATTGGCAAAGTTATTTTTGGTTGTTGTGTGTTGTTTTATCTCAGCAAGTACACATTAAGAGCTCTCTCTCTCATGAACACAAATTTAATTTAATGTCATCAATTAAAATTCTGCAGAATTTACAGAAGCTGAATATGGTGGGTGATGAGTGCTGGTGGAAAGCATAGTGGAATGTATAGCGTGAGAAAGCAACAAAGCTGTTATATGAGAGACTACAGTATCTGCAACAAATGACTTCCTTGTTTTAACCCTGCAAACCATTAAATAATCTCAGTCCATTTAGCATGATGGTACTGCACTGACATAGAGGGACCATATAATTTTATGTTTAAATCACTTTAATAAACTTTCATTAAAATGTATTTGAAGGTTTATAACATTTATAACCGACAAATGCTTTTGAAGCCGCAAGGTATAGGTCATTGGTATGTTTCAAATAGGTTATAAACCCATACAATTAAAGGCTTTTTAACTTCAACTCCCCACACAAGTGCCTTGATTTTATTTTTGTACATGCATGTTGCTTCCTCTGTTTTCAAAGAGCACCAGTGATTAGGATTAGGATTATAGTTACTATACCAGGAAAGTGCACTGGTTCTTTTTTCCTCATTATCACTTCTATAACTGATGATGTCCAGTCAGCCTGCACAGATGGTGTTGCTCTCTTAACACTTCTCTCAAAGCTCAATGACTTGCCTGCCTTTGAGATACTTTTGAAGAAGAGTATGATCTTCATGAGAGAATATGCACAAATACTAGCCCTAAAATAACACATTCAATATTTTGCAGCACTATGGTTTAGTCAGTTATATGAGTCTGAATAGAGCACATACAAGAGTTGCAAGCATATCAAGATTTCTTCATATTTCTATTCAAATGTTGTATACAACACTGTGGGTAGGGATTGTGAACAATACAAAAAATACATTCAACTTTATCACACCCCTGCCCTCTTACAAGACTAATATACATCAATTAAATGTAAATACCAACATATTCATTCCCTTTCAGTGCACTCAACATGTATTCACAGTTTTCATGTGAATTCAAGTATTACAGAAACGGAAAAAGTGTAACCCATCTACCCAATTCAAATGAGTGTCAACCACACTTTAACTTTTCATTTTAAGAAAATGAAACTGAAAGAATGAGTTGTCTCATAGACACGAGGTCCACATCAAGGTATTTTGTGTGATGATTGCACTGCGAAAGACAAAAATGCAAGTGTGTATACACAGGTGTGAGAGCAATTAGAGATGAAGGTAGTGTGACAAGAAGTTAAGTCACCTTTTTGGTTTATGTTTACCATGACCTGTCTGTTTTCACCTACAGTTTCCACCCTTTCATTACTCTCTGGTCAAAATGTGTTGTTCTTCACAGCCATGGAGTTTCACATTGAAAAAATCATGAATCATTTTGACCCGAACAACACGAGGGTTAAGAGGTTAAAAAAAAAGAAGAAAAAAAAAAGTTATTTTAAATGGCAGATATTTCCACACTCGATTTGCACCAGAAGGGAAAAAACAAAGGGGTAGGATAGAATAGAATAGAATAGAATAGAATAGAATTGAATAGAATAGAATAGAATAGAATAGAATAGAATAGCCTTTATTAATCCCGGGGGGGGGAAATTTGGTTTGTCACAGCAACAATAGTACAGGAGTGAAAGAACACACAAGACATACAGGACATAACAACATACTGGATAATAAATATATTTAAAAACCAGAGTACAAACCTAAATACAATAATTTAAGAAATAAAAATAAAAAGAATAAAAATATACTGGAGGTAGTGCAAATCCACCAGATAGTACTTCAGTACACTGGTATGTGCTGTCTAAGAAAAACAAAGAAAAACAAGTATGAGATGTGAAAAACAGTAGCAGTCGGGGCAGCAGTGAGATGTACAAGGAATGTACACAGAATGTAGGGTAGGTACAGCAGTAGAGTGTGACAGTGCTCAGTGTTCAATGTTCATAGTTATACTGTTTGATGGCTGCTGGTAGAAAGGAGCGCTTGAACCGCTCCGTTCTGCAGGTGAATTGGATGAGCCTGTGGCTGAAGGTGCTCTCCATCTGGGATAGGATGCGTGGTTTCAAGAAAATGCGCTTACTTGTACTGAAGAGTCTGTTCATGGAGCATCTGTCCTTGAAGCCAGACACAAGGCAGGATGCTCCAGGCACAATATGCACAACGCATGCAAGTTTTTTTCTTATTTGTTTGCTCTTTCTTTCAGATCTTGTAGCAAATTATTGAAAATAAAAACATGCAGTAAAGCATTCCAGTATATTGTAATGCTTTGCATTGTTGCGTTTGCCATTTTAAAACAAGTTTAAATATTTCAGATTGACTTAAACTTCACTTTTTAATCAAGTTAATCCCATCTATGGTTTTGGGACCTACAACCTACCTAAGACTGATTGCCAATACAAAATAATTTTAGAAAAGGCACAAGTTGTTATGTTCTGAGTGTCTGTTCTGTTGTTTTTTGTACTTTGTTTATTTTTCATCAGTCATTATTCATTATTCTTTATTCTGTTTTCTACTTTCATCTTTCTGTCACGTTCTGGTCCCTGTCTGTCTTTGTTCCGTTTATTTCGAGATCCACTCCTTGTCTTGTCATGCACTTCGGGAAGTTCTACATTTCGGGTTTTCTTCGTCTTCGCTTATTATCTCGTTTTCTTCCTTCTTACTTTCTAGATTGCACTTTGTATATATTAGTTAGATGTATATAGTACTAATCTACTAACATTAGGGATTTAGATTAAGTTACTAACACTACTAATCACTAATTATCTCACGCTTCTGACTATCGCTGTCTTTCTCTCTCATTATCCTATCCCTGTTAGCTTTTCACTTTTCCTTTCATTCGCACGCAGCTTCTCTCTTTGCGTTCCTCCCCTTCTAACTATGCACGTGTCTGCCTGATCTCCCAGGTCGTTTATTGTCTATATGTTTGTACGATTCCCAGTCCGTGTCTTTCGTTTCCCCTCGTTATTCTATTAGCGAATCCCCCCGTTATTAGATTAACGATTCCCATTGTTTACACCTGTGTTCCTTCCCCTCTCTCCTCCCAGTCACACCTGAGTCCTATTGTGTTCCCTTCCCTGCTTGTATATAAGTTCCGTGTCTATGTTCTTTCCTGGTCTGTAATGATCCTTATTCCCTGAGCCTATTCTTCTGAAGCCAGTGTTTATTGAATTTTCCGAGACATCCCTTCTGTTAACTACTCCGAGCCTGCCTATCGATTCTGTTTGTTTGCCTATCTGCCTACCTGTTTTGACCTTTTGGACTGCCTTTTTGTGACCACTCTTTGCATTCTGTTTGCACTCTGTACCTTCGCTACTTCTGATTCCTGGTTTTGACTCCTGCTTCCCAATAAACGACTCTCTTGCCTAATCCTGATCTGCGTCTGGGTCCTTATCCTGATCGTCACACAAGTACAGTATAGTGTATTCTATTAAGCTAAAAGCATAATGTTTTGGCTTTTCAGCAACCTTCATCAGTTCAACACAGACATATCAATCCCAGTACAATACAATCATCTAGCTATCTTTCAACCTCAATCCATTAGCTAGCTATAAATTAAGCTAAAATAGCTAGGTGACAATTAGCAACA
Organism: Aldrovandia affinis; assembly: GCA_029706075.1. Classification (NCBI taxonomy): domain Eukaryota; kingdom Metazoa; phylum Chordata; class Actinopteri; order Notacanthiformes; family Halosauridae; genus Aldrovandia; species Aldrovandia affinis. Next base: position 5,911,353 of record JAINUG010000046.1, read on the forward strand.
AAATTAGCTAATCAATTTAAACAGCTAACAATTATAAGCACACATAGCTATAAACCCAGACAAGTGTATAGGGAGGTGTGGTAGTGGATTATTATTAAAATCAGTTAGACACAGTCAGGTTCTGGCTATCTCAATAACTGTGAGGTTGGTTGACATTACTATACGTACATTCCCCATTACCAACATTTATCCGAATCCAACTGCAGTCCTTAGTAGGGGTGGGCGGATCGATACCAAAAGTATTGATACTACCAATACTAAGTCTTGTTTTGAGTATCGATACTGGCGTCAATATGATCGATACAAAAAACCGGATCCGTCTCTCTTCTACATTGTACCCATTTTTATTTCATCAAAGAGTAGAGAAACTGTCTCTGCAAACGACGTTCTGTTGTCATCTTCCGACAAGAGTGTAATGTTAGATCACGTTCTGGGCACGTGAACACACTTCTTAGTGAATGCACTCTCTGCTTCTGTGCTGCTGTTCTGTGCACTCACTATCAAACAACATGCGCGCAGCCCTCGCCTAAACTGTTCCTCTTTAGTTCAGAGAAGACACATAGTTGCACGGATGGCTGAACGAAAGAGGAGCATCATTTGTAGTTATTTCACAGCTGTGAATGAAAACGTCGCGAACTGCGATGTATGTAGGAAGGCTGTTCGCTACTGTGGCAACACGACCAATTTGTTTAAGCACATTACAAAAATCCACGAGCAAGAGAACTCGGATTTGTTTTATATCTACAAATGATTGGGGGGAACAGATATGACTGTTTTGAATATTGGGGGGGACATGTCCTCCCCCCCGTTCCCTCCACCTGTTACGCCTATGCTCTTAACTGTCTGGCAAAATGATGCAAATGAATGATCAAATCATGAGTTTATTGATTTCTGAAATCAACCAAAGCAAAAGGAGTTTGTACTTTTTTCAAAGTTTGGGACAAAGTGTTTTTGGTTACACTAAATCTTAATGTGATGATAAATATAACTTCATATTGATACAGTATGCTCTGTAGAAAGCAAAGGTTTCTCCATTGCTATGAGATCTTTAAAAGTAGATAGAAAATGATTTAACAATTTTATGAATGTTTTCACAGAATTACCATCAAGAATTGAAATGTCTTTATTTGAATAATGTAACTGTACTATGTTTTGTTTATTGAAAATCAATAAAAATTGTTAAAGAGAAGAATTGAAATTTCTGTGACAGGGTTCCCTTTTGTTCAGAGATACCAAAAGCTCAGGTTATAATCTGAAGCTCGAAACATGACAGAAAATGTACTTTAAGGAATTACACAATCAATTGTACAACTGCTTGTCTCAGTTCTCTTGAAACTATCTTTTAGGCGTGTGTTAATAAAACACGAAGAAAATCCCCTTTCTCTGTAAGGGGTGTGGTCTCGCAGATTCAAAAGAAAGGTCTTTCAGGAAGTGTTTCATATTGTCGCCTTGTATCCGGTACAGCAAGTTAAAACAAAAAAAGGTCTAACTCTAGGTGAGTTCCACTTTATGTTTATTTGGATATGTATATCTTGTAAAGTTGTAAATGTTATTTATGTATAATATGTATGTTGTATTGGAGATCTATATTTTATCTCATTGGGAAAGGGCATGGTTTCTGTTTTTAAAAGAGGATTGTGTTTTACCTGTCTGGAAATAAATATTTGACTTTTGGGGTTAATATCAAATAACACCAGATAAAAATAATACCTATTTAAAACACAGATGCATTACAACAAATCAATTTAAAGGCAGTAAAGTATTACAAGGAATAGTATACAAAGTTATTTGAACAGATTTGAACAAAGATCTACATTTAAAATAGCAATTATATATATATGATGGTAAAATGTATTTTACATTGGGGCATGAACATTTGTATTATATCCTTGTGCTCACAATTGCTAATGTACAATTCTTACTGCAGAAATTGAGCTGAAACATGTGGGCCGAAGACGACTTTGAGCCATCAGCAGTCCCATGTCTGAAAAGCTTCACAGAACCCCAAAATGGTAATCAATACATCATGTATCACGGAACATCTTGGGGGTGCTGCCCAGCAAATTATGGCCAGTGGGTTCCGCCAATCCGAGAAAGGAATGTTCGGGCGGGGAGTTTATGTCAGCCGTGACCTTCAGAAGGCCAGCCGGTACCCCCTTGATCTACCTGAAAATCAGCGTGTCGTGCTAAAGGTCAGGGTTAATGTTGGCAAAGTGAAGAAAATTGACTTCCAACGGCACCCCATGCAGACGACGTGGCACACTGTGGATGGCTATGATACAGCCTGGTGTCCTCCTAACTGTGGGATGGTGCAGAGTGGCCTGGAAGAGGACTGCATCTGGGACCCTCACCGCATCACAGTTTTAAAAGCAATCTATCCAAAAAGAAGCTAAACAACTGGTGGAATGCCAAGACCTGGCTATGCTGGTTATGATTACTGTTGAAGACAAATTAATGCATCCTGTTAAACATACTAATAACACATATTATGAGAAAACAATTATAAAACCAAATTTAGACAAATTACAGTTTTTGAAATGTAAAGTGTATCTCATTATTTGTATTAAAACATAAATTGGCAAAGTTATTTTTGTTTGTTGTGTGTTGTTTTATCTCAGCAAGTACACATTAAGAGCTCTCTCTCTCATGAACACAAATTTAATTTAATGTCATCAATTAAAATTCTGCAGAATTTACAGAAGCTGAATATGGTGGGTGATGGGTGCTGGTGGAAAGCCTAGTGGAATGTATGGCGTGAGAAAGCAACAAAGCTGTTATATGAGAGACTACAGTATCTGCAACAAATGACTTCCTTGTTTTAACCCTGCAAACCATTAAATAATCTCAGTCCATTTAGCATGATGGTACTGCACTGACATAGAGGGACCATATAATTTTATGTTTAAATCACTTTAATAAACTTTCATTAAAATGTATTTGAAGGTTTATAACATTTATAACCGACAAATGCTTTTGAAGCCGCAAGGTATAGGTCATTGGTATGTTTCAAATAGGTTATAAACCCATACAATTAAAGGCTTTTTTAACTTCAACTCCCCACACAAGTGCCTTGATTTTATTTTTGTACATGCATGTTGCTTCCTCTGTTTTCAAAGAGCACCAGTGATTAGGATTAGGATTATAGTTACTATACCAGGAAAGTGCACTGGTTCTTTTTTCCTCATTATCACTTCTATAACTGATGATGTCCAGTCAGCCTGCACAGATGGTGTTGCTCTCTTAACACTTCTCTCAAAGCTCAATGACTTGCCTGCCTTTGAGGTACTTTTGAAGAAGAGTATGATCTTCATGAGAGAATATGCACAAATACTAGCCCTAAAATAACACATTCAATATTTTGCAGCACTATGGTTTAGTCAGTTATATGAGTCTGAATAGAGCACATACAAGAGTTGCAAGCATATCAAGATTTCTTCATATTTCTATTCAAATGTTGTATACAACACTGTGGGTAGGGATTGTGAACAATACAAAAAATACATTCAACTTTATCACACCCTGCCCTCTTACAAGACTAATATACATCAATTAAATGTAAATACCAACATATTCATTCCCTTTCAGTGCACTCAACATGTATTCACAGTTTTCATGTGAATTCAAGTATTACAGAAACGGAAAAAGTGTAACCCATCTACCCAATTCAAATGAGTGTCAACCACACTTTAACTTTTCATTTTAAGAAAATGAAACTGAAAGAATGAGTTGTCTCATAGACACGAGGTCCACATCAAGGTATTTTGTATGATGATTGCACCGCGAAAGACAAAAATGCAAGTGTGTATACACAGGTGTGAGAGCAATTAGAGATGAAGGTAGTGTGACAAGAAGTTAAGTCACCTTTTTGGTTTATGTTTACCATGACCTGTCTGTTTTCACCTACAGTTTCCACCCTTTCATTACTCTCTGGTCAAAATGTGTTGTTCTTCACAGCCATGGAGTTTCACATTGAAAAAATCATGAATCATTTTGACCCGAACAACACGAGGGTTAAGAGGTTAAAAAAAAAGAAGAAAAAAAAAAGTTATTTTAAATGGCAGATATTTCCACACTCGATTTGCACCAGAAGGGAAAAAACAAAGGGGTAGGATGCGTGGTTTCAAGAAAATGCGCTTACTTGTACTGAAGAGTCTGTTCATGGAGCATCTGTCCTTGAAGCCAGACACAAGGCAGGATGCTACAGGCACAATATGCACAACGCATGCAAGTTTTTTTCTTATTTGTTTGCTCTTTCTTTCAGATCTTGTAGCAAATTATTGAAAATAAAAATATGCAGTAAAGCATTCCAGTATATTGTAATGCTTTGCATTGTTGCGTTTGCCATTTTAAAACAAGTTTAAATATTTCAGATTGACTTAAACTTCACTTTTTAATCAAGTTAATCCCATCTATGGTTTTGGGACCTACAACCTACCTAAGACTGATTGCCAATAGAAAATAATTTTAGAAAAGGCACAAGTTGTTATGTTCTGAGTGTCTGTTCTGTTGTTTTTTGTACTTTGTTTATTTTTCATCAGTCATTATTCATTATTCTTTATTCTGTTTTCTACTTTCATCTTTCTGTCACGTTCTGGTCCCTGTCTGTCTTTGTTCCGTTTATTTCGAGATCCACTCCTTGTCTTGTCATGCACTTCGGGAAGTTCTACATTTCGGGTTTTCTTCGTCTTCGCTTATTATCTCGTTTTCTTCCTTCTTACTTTCTAGATTGCACTTTGTATATATTAGTTAGATGTATATAGTACTAATCTACTAACATTAGGGATTTAGATTAAGTTACTAACACTACTAATCACTAATTATCTCACGCTTCTGACTATCGCTGTCTTTCTCTCTCATTATCCTATCCCTGTTAGCTTTTCACTTTTCTTTCATTCGCACGCAGCTTCTCTCTTTGCGTTCCTCCCCTTCTAACTATGCACGTGTCTGCCTGATCTCCCAGGTCGTTTATTGTCTATATGTTTGTACGATTCCCAGTCCGTGTCTTTCGTTTCCCCTCGTTATTCTATTAGCGAATCCCCCCGTTATTAGATTAACGATTCCCATTGTTTACACCTGTGTTCCTTCCCCTCTCTCCTCCCAGTCACACCTGAGTCCTATTGTGTTCCCTTCCCTGCTTGTATATAAGTTCCGTGTCTATGTTCTTTCCTGGTCTGTAATGATCCTTATTCCCTGAGCCTATTCTTCTGAAGCCAGTGTTTATTGAATTTTCCGAGACATCCCTTCTGTTAACTACTCCGAGCCTGCCTATCGATTCTGTTTGTTTGCCTATCTGCCTACCTGTTTTGACCTTTTGGACTGCCTTTTTGTGACCACTCTTTGCATTCTGTTTGCACTCTGTACCTTCGCTACTTCTGCTTCCTGGTTTTGACTCCTGCTTCCCAATAAACGACTCTCTTGCCTAATCCTGATCTGCGTCTGGGTCCTTATCCTGATCGTCACACAAGTACAGTATAGTGTATTCTATTAAGCTAAAAGCATAATGTTTTGGCTTTTCAGCAACCTTCATCAGTTCAACACAGACATATCAATCCCAGTACAATACAATCATCTAGCTATCTTTCAACCTCAATCCATTAGCTAGCTATAAATTAAGCTAAAATAGCTAGGTGACAATTAGCAACAAAATTAGCTAATCAATTTAAACAGCTAACAATTATAAGCACACATAGCTATAAACCCAGACAAGTGTATAGGGAGGTGTGGTAGTGGATTATTATTAAAATCAGTTAGACACAGTCAGGTTCTGGCTATCTCAATAACTGTGAGGTTGGTTGACATTACTATACGTACATTCCCCATTACCAACATTTATCCGAATCCAACTGCAGTCCTTAGTAGGGGTGGGCGGATCGATACCAAAAGTATTGATACTACCAATACTAAGTCTTGTTTTGAGTATCGATACTGGCGTCAATATGATCGATACAAAAAACCGGATCCGTCTCTCTTCTACATTGTACCCATTTTTATTTCATCAAAGAGTAGAGAAACTGTCTCTGCAAACGACGTTCTGTTGTCATCTTCCGACAAGAGTGTAATGTTAGATCACGTTCTGGGCACGTGAACACACTTCTTAGTGAATGCACTCTCTGCTTCTGTGCTGCTGTTCTGTGCACTCACTATCAAACAACATGCGCGCAGCCCTCGCCTAAACTGTTCCTCTTTAGTTCAGAGAAGACACATAGTTGCACGGATGGCTGAACGAAAGAGGAGCATCATTTGGAGTTATTTCACAGCTGTGAATGAAAACGTCGCGAACTGCGATATATGTAGGAAGGCTGTTCGCTACTGTGGCAACACGACCAATTTGTTTAAGCACATTAGAAAAATCCACGAGCAAGAGAACTCGGAACTGCAACAGAAAATAAGGGAGGAGGAGGAGGAGGGAAATGCCCTGCCGGACCCGCGAGTTCACTGGCAAAGTCTTTTCAGAGAGGCAAGGAATATCTTGGTAGTCTATATAGTAGTAAAATTAATATTTTAGTCAAATTGGATCTTCAGCGTTGGTTAATGTTACATTTTCAAACTGTAATTGGTCATCATTAGCTGTTACTGTAGCAGACTATATTCAGACATCCAAATAATATATTCAGACATTCAAACGTGTTATCTAAATTAATTAATTTAATTGAAAAAAACGATATACCTCAAACTTGAAAATAACCTAAAAAGAAATGCTTAATGTTTGGCAAATCATTTGGTGGTAATGAAAATGTATTCAGAAGTAGCCTATTAATGATGCATTCACCTCATAAATCATGACACATGGCTCTCCCCTACATGAAAGTAGATTCGCCGCTTTTAATAATATAAAGGATCGGTATCGATATCAGTGATCCGGGCCCTGGTATTCTCTAACTACCGACCTGTCTCTCTCCTCCCATTCCTCTCCAAAACGTTAGAGCGGGCTGTCTATAATCAACTGTCTGCTCATCTCTCACAGAACGACCTGCTCGATCCTAACCAATCTGGGTTCAGAGCAGGCCACTCCACAGAGACTGCTCTCCTTGCGGTCACAGAGGCTCTTCACATCGCTAAGTCCCGATCCCTTAGCTCCGTCCTCCTTCTCCTCGACCTGTCGGCGGCATTCGAGACCGTGGACCACCGGATCCTGCTCTCATCTCTCGTCGAGATGGGAATCTCTGGATCTGTGTTGACATGGTTTGAGTCCTACCTGGCTGACCGGTCCTACCAGGTGGCCTGGAGAGGATCCCTCTCCTCTCCCCGCACCCTCTCTACCGGTGTCCCGCAGGGCTCGGTGCTAGGCCCTGTCCTATTTTCTCTGTACACCAAGTCACTTGGTTCTGTTATTTCTGCTCATGGTTTTTCCTATCACTGTTATGCTGATGACACTCAACTGTTTCTCTCCTTCCCTCCATCTGATACCCAGGTCCCGGCACGGATCTCTGCATGCCTGGCTGACATCTCCACATGGATGTCCACCCACCACCTGAAGCTGAACCTGGGGAAGACAGAGCTGCTCTTCCTCCCAGCGAAGGGCTCCCCGATGATTGATGCATCAATCACCGTGGAAGGCTCCATAGTGTCTCCGTCCCAGTCTGCCAGGAGTCTTGGGGTAACCCTGGACAACCAGCTGTGCTTCTCGAGCCATAGTGCAGCGATCACTCGGACCTGCCGTTTCTCCCTCCACAACATCCGGAGGATCCGACCGTTCCTCACCCAAGAGGCCACTCAACTCCTGGTCCAGGCCCTGGTGATCTCACGTCTGGACTACTGCAACTCCTTGCTGGCAGGCCTTCCGGCCTGTGCCATCAAGCCACTGCAACTAGTCCAGAACGCTGCTGCTCGCCTGGTGTTCAACCAGCCGAAGTTCACCCATGTCACCCCTCTACTCTCCTCTCTGCACTGGCTCCCCATCGCAGCACGCATCAGATTCAAGTCACTGGTGCTTGCTTTTCAAGCGGCCAGAGGTACTGCTCCCCATACCTCCAGTCACTCATCACGCCCTACACCCCGTCCAGACCTCTCCGCTCCGCCTCCGCTGGCAGACTGACTGCCCCATCCCTCCGGGCGCCTGGCAGCCGCTCCTCGCGGTCTCGCCTCTTCTCTGTCCTGGTCCTCGTTGGTGGAACGACCTCCCGCAATTGGTCAGGACTGCGGAATCACTTCCAATCTTCCGCAAGAGACTCAAAACCCACCTCTTCAGACTCCACTACCCCTGATCTCTGTCCATCTAGCTAAATTGTCTTCACCACTGTCTACTTGTTCAACACTATACTCTTTATTTAAAAAAAAAAAAAAAAAAAAAAAAAAAAAAATTGTACATTTTGTAAACATTGTAAAATACCTTTTCCTTCCCGGTGTTACAGGTATGGTACGCAGATGCCTGCAATGATGTCTATTGCTGTATTCCTGCACTGATCTCGTGCGCTAACTGTGATTGTTCCTACCATGTATTGATGCACATCTTGTAAGTCGCTCTGGATAAGAGCGTCTGCTAAATGCTTAAAATGTAAAATGTAATGTACTTGGTAGGCTATTGGATCGAAACCAAATTTTGTGGTATCGCCCACCCCTAGTCCTTAGATCAGCTGTGACGACATGTAGGCCTAGGCTATAGCCTGCAGTTTTATTTGATTAAAACTTTAAATAGCCTATGTTAAATTGGCCAAGGGTAACGAGATGCTCTACTACTGGAACTGGATTTTAGAGCATGTCCCACATTTCAATAATAAAATATGTTTTGCATAGTGGGTAATTCCCACTACCACAGCCAAGTCATAAACAAGTGATAAGGCACCTGGTATGCTTCGTTTCCGCGGGACTTTGGGTAAAGCCCCTAACTTGTCCAGCCAATTTTATGTACTTTATAACAAGCTTGCCCGCAGTTTCTCAAACCCAAAGAAAGGGAACGAAGTCGAATAACAGGAAATCACTCTCCTCTGAAAGGTAACGTTACTATATTTTGTAATGGCATTGACTACTTTCTTTCTCAAAATATTATAATTGTTGGCTACTTATACTTGTTTGTGGCAGTCTTGTAGTGTAGAACGTTTCGTTTGTTTGAATAATGAGAACGTCACCCTTCCGATTAGAACCACTCAAATGTTATCAAAATTGATTAGGATTAGGTGTAGGAAGAATAAACGTGTATCCTGTAAAATTACACATGTAGGAAATGTTTATCCACACACCGTTCCTCTAAAAAAACACCATGAGTGAGATTAAAGTTACTAAATACAGCTAACAATACACCAAAACATTCGCAAATCTTGAAGTAAAATGCATGTCTGCTTAATTTGGCATATGGTGTAGATTGTGCATATTGCTAAATTATGCGATATCTACAAATGATTGGGGGGAACAGATATGACTGTTTTGAATATTGTGGGGGACATGTCCTCCCCCCCGTTCCCTCCACCTGTTACGCCTATGCTCTTAACTGTCTGGCAAAATGATGCAAATGAATGATCAAATCATGAGTTTATTGATTTCTGAAATCAACCAAAGCAAAAGGAGTTTGTACTTTTTTCAAAGTTTGGGACAAAGTGTTTTTGGTTACACTAAATCTTAATGTGATGATAAATATAACTTCATATTGATACAGTATGCTCTGTAGAAAGCAAAGGTTTCTCCATTGCTATGAGATCTTTAAAAGTAGATAGAAAATGATTTAACAATTTTATGAATGTTTTCACAGAATTACCATCAAGAATTGAAATGTCTTTATTTGAATAATGTAACTGTACTATGTTTTGTTTATTGAAAATCAATAAAAATTGTTAAAGAGAAGAATTGAAATTTCTGTGACAGGGTTCCCTTTTGTTCAGAGATACCAAAAGCTCAGGTTATAATCTGAAGCTCGAAACATGACAGAAAATGTACTTTAAGGAATTACACAATCAATTGTACAACTGCTTGTCTCAGTTCTCTTGAAACTATCTTTTAGGCGTGTGTTAATAAAACACGAAGAAAATCCCCTTTCTCTGTAAGGGGTGTGGTCTCGCAGATTCAAAAGAAAGGTCTTTCAGGAAGTGTTTCATATTGTCGCCTTGTATCCGGTACAGCAAGTTAAAACAAAAAAAAGGTCTAACTCTAGGTGAGTTCCACTTTATGTTTATTTGGATATGTATATCTTGTAAAGTTGTAAATGTTATTTATGTATAATATGTACAGTGGGGAAAATAAGTATTTCACCCCCTGCTGATTTTGTGAGTTTGCCCCCTTACAAAGAAAGGAACGGAACGGTCGGTCTATAAATTTCATGGTAGGTTCATCTTAACAGTGAGAGACAGAATATTTTTTTTTTAAAATCACATTATATGAATTTTAAACATTTATTTGTGTTTTATTGAGGAAAATAAGTATTTCACCCCCTAGCAAAACAGCAAGAATTCTGGCTCCCACAGACCGGTTATGTGACCAGGAGGCACACAGATTAGTCCTCTTACTTAATTAGTACTCCTAATTAAGTACTCGTTACCTGTATAAAAGACAACTGTCCACAGAATCAATCAATGAATCAGATTCCAACCTCTCCACAATGGGCAAGACCAAAGAATTGTCTAAGGACATCAGGGACAAAATTGTAGACCTGCACAAGACTGGAATGGGCTACAAGACCATTGGCAAGCAGCTTGGTGAGAAGGAATCAACTGTTGGTGCGATAATTAGAAAATGGAAGAAACACCAATTGACCATCAATCTCCCTCGGTCTGGGGCTCCATGCAAGATCTCACCTCGTGGAGTGAACCTGATCATGAGAAAGGTGAGGGAACAACCCAGAACTACACGGCTGGAGCTTGTTGATGATCTCAAGGCAGCTGGGACCACAGTCACCAAGATGACCATTGGTAACACACTACGCCGTAATGGATTGAAATCCTGTAGTGCCCGCAAGGTCCCCCTGCTCAAGAAGGCACATGTACAGGCCCGTCTGAAGTTTGCCAATGAGCACCTGGATGATTCAGAGGAGGCTTGGGAGAAAGTGCTGTGGTCAGATGAGACTAAAATCGAGCTCTTTGGCATCAACTCGACTCGCCGTGTTTGGAGGAAGAAAAAAGCTGCCTTGGACCCCAAGAACACCATCCCCACCGTCAAGCATTGCGGTGGAAACATTATGCTTTGGGGCTGTTTCTCTGCTAAGGGCACAGGACGACTTCACCGGATCGAGGGGAGGATGAATGGGGCCATGTACCGGGAAATCTTGGGTGAGAACCTCCTTCCCTCAGCCAGGACACTGAAAATGGATTTCTAAGGATTTGGAGAGGATCTGCAAAGAGGAGTGGGCCAAAATCCCTCCTGGGATCTGCGCAAACTTGGTGACCAACCTCAAGAAACGTCTGACTGCTGTGCTTGCCAACAAGGGTTTCTCCACCAAGTACTGAGTCATGTTTTGCTAGGGGGTGAAATACTTATTTTCCTCAATAAAACACAAATAAATGTTTAAAATTCATATAATGTGATTTTCTGGGATTTTTTTAAATATTCTGTCTCTCACTGTTAAGATGAACCTACCATGAAAATTATAGACCGTTCCTTTCTTTGTAAGGGGGCAAACTCACAAAATCAGCAGGGGGTGAAATACTTATTTTCCCCACTGTATGTTGTATTGCAGATCTATATTTTATCTCATTGGGAAAGGGCATGGTTTCTGTTTTTATAGGAGGATTGTGTTTTACCTGTCTGGAAATAAATATTTGACTTTTGGGGTTAATATCAAATAACACCAGATAAAAATAATACCTATTTAAAACACAGATGCATTACAACAAATCAATTTAAAGGCAGTAAAGTATTACAAGGAATAGTATACAAAGTTATTTGAACAGATTTGAACAAAGATCTACATTTAAAATAGCAATTATATATATATGATGGTAAAATGTATTTTACATTGGGGCATGAACATTTGTATTATATCCTTGTGCTCACAATTGCTAATGTACAATTCTTACTGCAGAAATTGAGCTGAAACATGTGGGCCGAAGACGACTTTGAGCCATCAGCAGTCCCATGTCTGAAAAGCTTCACAGAACCCCAAAATGGTAATCAATACATCATGTATCACGGAACATCTCGGGGTGCTGCCCAGCAAATTATGGCCAGTGGGTTCCGCCAATCCGAGAAAGGAATGTTCGGGCGGGGAGTTTATGTCAGCCGTGACCTTCAGAAGGCCAGCCGGTACCCCCTTCATCTACCTGAAAATCAGCGTGTCGTGCTAAAGGTCAGGGTTAATGTTGGCAAAGTGAAGAAAATTGACTTCCAACGGCATCCCATGCAGACAACGTGGCACACTGTGCATGGCTATGATACAGCCTGGTGTCCTCCTAACTGCGGGATGGTGCAGAGTGGCCTGGAAGAGGACTGCATCTGGGACCCTCACCGCATCACAGTTTTAAAAGCAATCTATCCAAAAATAAGCTAAACAACTGGTGGAATGCCAAGACCTGGCTATGCTGGTTATGATTACTGTTGAAGACAAATTCATGCATCCTGTTAAACATACTAATAACACATATTATGAGAAAACAATTATAAAACCAAATTTAGACAAATTAGTTTTTGAAATGTAAAGTGTATCTCATTATTTGTATTAAAACATAAATTGGCAAAGTTATTTTTGTTTGTTGTGTGTTGTTTTATCTCAGCAAGTACACATTAAGAGCTCTCTCTCTCATGAACACAAATTTAATTTAATGTCATCAATTAAAATTCTGCAGAATTTACAGAAGCTGAATATGGTGGGTGATGGGTGCTGGTGGAAAGCCTAGTGGAATGTATGGCGTGAGAAAGCAACAAAGCTGTTATATGAGAGACTACAGTATCTGCAACAAATGACTTCCTTGTTTTAACCCTGCAAACCATTAAATAATCTCAGTCCATTTAGCATGATGGTACTGCACTGACATAGAGGGACCATATAATTTTATGTTAAAATCACTTTAATAAACTTTCATTAAAATGTATTTGAAGGTTTATAACATTTATAACCGACAAATGCTTTTGAAGCCGCAAGGTATAGGTCATTGGTATGTTTCAAATAGGTTATAAACCCATACAATTAAAGGCTTTTTTAACTTCAACTCCCCACACAAGTGCCTTGATTTTATTTTTGTACATGCATGTTGCTTCCTCTGCACAGTAAATTTTGCAGTGTCAAAGTAACACTTAAAGAGTTAAATTTAACACTCTTCCCGAGTGTATTTGGTCCCACTCAGAATTAGTGTTAAATTGACTCTAGCCCTTGTGTTAAAATTTCAGAGTGAAATTAATAGAGTAAAAGTTTAACACTGACTTACACTGTATAGTGTTATTTATACTTAACACTACAATGTGAATAACTCCGGAGAGTGTAAATATTACACTGTATAGTGTTATTTACAGTTAACACTACAGGTTGAACAACTCTGGATAGTGTAAATATTACACGGTATAGTGTTATTTATAGTTAACACTACAGTGTCAATAACTCTGTAGGTGTAAATATTACACCTTATAGTGTTATTTATACTAACACTACAGGTTAAATAACTCTGGATAGTGTAAATACTACACTGTATAGTGTAATTTATACTTAACACTACAATGTGAATAACTCCGGAGAGTGTAAATATTACACTGTATAGTGTTATTTACAGTTAACACTACAGGTTGAACAACTCTGGATAGTGTAAATATTACACGGTATAGTGTTATTTATAGTTAACACTACAGTGTCAATAACTCTGTAGGTGTAAATATTACACCTTATAGTGTTATTTATACTTAACACTACAGGTTAAATAACTCTGGATAGTGTAAATACTACACTGTATAGTGTAATTTATACTTAACACTACAATGTGAATAACTCCGGGAGAGTGTAAATATTACACTGTATAGTGTTATTTACAGTTAACACTACAGGTTGAACAACTCTGGATAGTGTAAATATTACACGGTATAGTGTTATTTATAGTTAACACTACAGTGTCAATAACTCTGTAGGTGTAAATATTACACCTTATAGTGTTATTTATACTTAACACTACAGGTTAAATAACTCTGGATAGTGTAAATACTACACTGTATAGTGTAATTTATACTTAACACTACAGGTTACATAACTCTGGATAGTGTAAATATTATTCTCATAAGTGTTGATTATTTACCCTATGATAACAAAATCAACTCTAATTGAGTTACACTGCATTGTCTCTGAAACCTTGAAAATAAAGTGAAATAACAATAAATCTAAACATGTTTTTCACTTTTTTAAATATACCATAAAAATCACATCACAAAATAATGAATTTAGCAACTTTATTTTAAAACTGACACTGACCTCTCAGGTCTCCATTACTTTTTTTTTTGTCAAGCTGAGAAAAAAACAAAATTGACCTCTCAGGTCTCCATAAAATGGCAATATGGAACAATATAAAAGGAGGCATCTACTGTTCCATACTTCACCTGAACATCGTATGGTTTGAAGTAAAAACAGCTCATTTATATCCAACACCTTAACAACCTTGTCTGGATGCAGCCTGACCTTAAAGGCATGGTAATGAGGATCAAAACATGTGGTTTCCATCACTTTTCCACAGAGCAACACATTGTCATCTTTCACAGCAATATTTTGATCTTACAAAACACAGGCATCTCAGACACAACCTCAGTGCAGATAATGAAGTCACGGCGGTACTCTGTACCTTCATATTTAACCCATTTGGCAGAAAAGAAACTGGTTACATCTCCAAATTTAGAACCAATCTCTGACCTTCTTTAAGATCACCAAGTGCTACCATCTTTCCTGGACCTAACGTTAGTCTTCCCTTGCTAAATGACTCCCGATGCAATGCCATACAACTCTGATGCTTTTTGGCTAATGTCTTTGTTATGTTCTTGAAGCATTTTAATTGCCGCTTGAAGAAATTATGTTTGGCTTCATAACGCATACACCACATGTGCAGAATTGGGCCAATGTTCCTTATACTACGAGGGTAATAGCTCAATTAAGTTCATTTTGTCTTCTTATTTCAAATAAATGTTTTACTTTCTTTTGATCAGACAATGAGATAAAAAGTTGTAGTTTACCTGACAGTTTCGACTGGCAACTGCAGTCTTCCTCAGAAGAAATCCACCTGACAGCTTGGATGCGTCGTCAGCTGATGTTTAGCAGGCGTGGCCAGCCTGACAGATCTTGATAGATCCGCCAGGCCGGCCACGCCTCGCCCGTCCGTTGTTCTCTGGAGGAGAGAGTCCCAGGTGGGAGAGCATGTATGCTCCTTCGTCCCTGTTGATGGTGCCGTTGGCGGTTGAAATCAGGAGGCGGGCCAACGGCACCATCAACAGGGACGAAGGAGCATACATGCTCTCCCACACCTGGGACTCTCTCTCTCCAGAGAACAACGGATTTGTGAGAGGCGTGGCCGGCCTGACGGATCTATCAAGATCTGTCAGGCTGGCCACGCCTGCTAAACATCAGCTGACGACGCATCCAAGCTGTCAGGTGACGCTTTCTGAGGAAGACTGCAGTTGCCAGTCGAAACTGTCAGGTAAACTACAACTTTTATCTCATTGTCTGATCAAAAGAAAGTAAAACATTTATACGAGGGTAATGTATCATGAAGTGATGTTTGGGCAAGAGATTGTTTGCAGGAAATAGCTGCTTGAATAGCTGATGGTGATCAATGATTAAATGTTTGAGATAAGTGGTCATGCCTTCCGACAGGACTGGTGAAAATATAATGTTAACAATCTGTAGGAGCAAAAGCAGAAGATGCCAGTACTTATCACCTGTCTGTATTAAATCACCAAAAAGCAATGGCATGTTGCGCAACAAGCACCAAGACTGTATGGCATTCAAACCCAAATCATTACTTCCATCCAGCAACTTTACTCTTGGCGGACGGTTTCGCTGCTGATTGTAACCATAGTCATAGGAGTGTATTCTACCAGCCAATTCTTCAACAGTTAGGAAGTTCTCCTGAATGTACTGCAGTACAAGCTTCACCTCAAACTGAGCAACCCTTCCAAAATATCATGCATGATATCTACAGAAAAATTGTTGGCTGTGTTGTAGTACTGCAGGGAATTCAACAGGCAACTGTGTTTGACACCATACACATGAGGTAGCGTAGGATCTGTTTGTACAGTTTGACAGTGTTGTGCATGCATTTCAACAGTTCTTAGTACAACTTCCGGATTATCTTCACAGAACACAGTTTGAAAAGAAGCTTTCTCAAGGAGACAGAAACGACAGCAATATCGAGCTGAAAATGACTCTACAAACCCAAACAGACCATGCAAACCAAGATTATCCCCAGTGACCTGAATTATTGTACCATAAATCACATGTTTAAAAATGGGAAAAGTCAGTCCTCTGTCTCAAGCACTTTAACATCATTGATAAATGGCTCAAGTATAGAATTAAAGCCATAACGCTTTGATGTCCTGTGCATGGAAAAGAGCAACCAAATGAATATTAATCAAAGCGGAATTATAGATTGGGGGGAAATTCCTTAAAGTGAAATATATAGCACCTAATTTGTGTATACCCTTTTTAGAACCCAGGGGATTCGCAGTTTCAAAGTCGTCATAAAAATCTGAATCTGCAAGGAATCTTTTTCTATAGAAAATAGGGACTTTCTTTAAAATAGGTAGCATCTCTCAAGTCTGCAAACACACCTTCCTTGGGCATGTACCTGGGCTTCAACATGTCTTGAACAAGTTCTGAGTTTTGAAAAAGAATCTTCAATGTTTCCAAAATAGGAACATAAGCAAACTTATCAGTTACAATAACCTGGTCATATGTCCCAGCAGTTCTGTTTCTTCTGCTGTCAAATCTTGTACCAAGCACCTTTTCAATAGGCTCAACATTTCCCATCTGTCTCTGAAGTGTTTGTTTCGTTTAGCTTCTGAATTTAAGTATGTGAATGGGTTTTTCAACTTTTCGAATGCTAGTTTTATTTTGCTCTTATTTTCTGTGTCCTGTGCAGATAAGCACTGTAAAGCTGCATCTTCCGCCCTGACAATGAATCTCAGAGACCACTTCTTCCATGGATGAGACAAAACTATTTACAGTACACTGACTTAATCCAGCTGCCTTGAGTTGGGCGACGGCAGTGGCACACATATCTAGAGTGTTCCTATTAGACTTCCTCATCAGTTCAGATGTTGTGTCCATCTCATCAACAACTGA
The DNA here is from genome assembly GCA_029706075.1 of Aldrovandia affinis. NCBI lineage: Eukaryota > Metazoa > Chordata > Actinopteri > Notacanthiformes > Halosauridae > Aldrovandia > Aldrovandia affinis. Next base: position 5,928,517 of record JAINUG010000046.1, read on the forward strand.
TGTTGTGGCTGTCTCATCTCTATGAGCTATCATCGCCTCCTGCACTGCTTACATTATCAGTATCAGCCTGTTCATAAAAATACTCAGTATGTTTGGTGTTTAAATGTTTCCTAAAGCCAGAGAATGTTCCAAACACAGAGCCACATCCAGTCTGAACACATTTAAGGTGAAGATCTTTTCCAGGAAAGTAACCATGAACTAAACGCAAATGCCTAACAAGCATATTTGAACTACTTAACTCAGCCTGACAAACAAAACACTTCATGCTGAGAATCTTCAAGCACTAATGAAGCAACCTCACCCTAACCTCTGCAACCCGAGGACTCTCCTTGACTTTCCTAACATCAATGTTGTACACAGTGGTCTGAATGAACGTGTACATGTTATGGAGCATGGGGTTGTATGATGTGCCAAACACAAATGTGCCTTAAATAGTTCATCAAACGCACCAAGACAAGAGGTCGACCTGCAGGGTATGGCATTCTTGTCAAGGACAATGAAGAACTGGTGGACGGCATTCTTCCTAGCTCCAACAGCCAAGAGATAGGGCTGACTGCTGGTAGTGATGGCGTCGAGATGCTCTTGGATGCTTGTTCCAGACTGAGAAAACAAACATACAAGCAGAGGCGATCCAAATTACTTGTCTACTCTGTACCATTATAATCAAAAATATGCATTATACATTAGAGAGACTATACAAATTACACATCTGTACTATTATAATCAAAAATGTTCATCATACATTACAAAACAATACAAACCTTCTTGAAGACCACAAGATGCTTCTCTGCTTGGGACGCCGACACCTTCCCTGGTTTCCTCCGACCTGAGCAGAGGGTGGAATCAGGTGCAAAAGGAGGAAGACTGATGAGAGATCACTGTCCCAGCCTGTAACAACACAAGTTTGATGTTAACAAGATTATATGGACCATCAACACAGTTCAGTCCACCTGCAATATCAGCAGCATTTTAACAAAACAAAAAAATACAGCAGTTCTATTTCATAAGCTCTAAAAAATCATTCGACTACAGCTCAGCTCAAACACTTCAGTGCTTTTGAGGTTTTGTTCAAAATACAGTACCAGTCCAAAGTTTGGATGCACTCTCTCATAAAAGTGAACAGGAAGGTAATTTGAGACTGGATGACTATACAAAATTTGTCACAGAAGTCGATGAGTGCAATAAAACAACAGTATGCTTTAAGGCATCTCACCAAAGTCAGCATCCCTCTCAGTGCTATCCTCAGGAGGATCCGCTGTCAAGAGGAGTTCTTCAAGCTCACTGGTGGATGGAAGCTTCCGGCATTCTTGGATGATCTTTTTCTTGTATGCGGTCGGCCACTTCTCCAGAAGCTTCCTGATACACCCTCTCCAAACATCAGGACGAAGTCCTGTTCAACCTGGAGTGGACATGTTGGGTGACAATTTCAGGATTTCCACAGCGAACCGAAGTACAGGTGCTACTGTAAATGATTAATACAATACTCATATACTGTCTAAACGTCATAACACAAAATAGTGACATAATTACCAAGCCTTTGACGTCTTTGAAACGTGGAAACTCAAAAACAGTATGTTGCAAGACTGCTGGGGTCGAGGATCATGTTGCGGCGATAGTCAAAGGTCAGCTTCATCTTGTTCTTGACGATGTCCTCATCCGCTGAATGTTTCATCAGTGAAATCGCTTCCTTGCACTCATCTTCACTCAGGGCAGTCTCTGAACAAACTGGCACTGTCGTCGGACAGTTGGTCCCCCAGACATGCCTTCGCCAGATGCTCCTGCAGCTGATGCTGAACAATATTGGAAAATTGTATCAATACTGGTGACAACCATGAACATTTCAAAAACACTTTCTTTGTTCTAATTTTTTTAAGAAAAAGGGCATGGATGGACGGGCCTCTCCATTCATAGTGGTGTGCTTTAGTGGCCTACTGTGCGCTGTACGCAGGTGCGTGACTAAATGTCCATAAGTGAGTGAGTGTCATGACTTGTATGCACTGCATACCATGCCCCATGGGAAAAATGCTGTTAACTGTTGTCTGGGAAAACATTATGTGCAACAAAATGCAATCACTGATCTTGTAACTGGTTTGTTCCCTACATTTTTCCGGTATCATTTCAGGGTTACCTTCAAAGAGTGTTTGTCTGTCTTTAGCACTGCATCTCTGGATGGTTTAATCCTCCAGGCCAAGTAACCAGTGCCACTCTCGCCATCATAATAATGCTCTTGGAGGGTGAAGGCATAGCAGAAACACATTAAAAGGTGAAAATATACTGTTAGGATTCAAAATGTATCAATGTTACTCGGACATCTGAACATGAGCCGGGACATCTGAACATAAGCCGCCTGACGGGACATGTGGGAATGGACAGCGTAATGCACGCGCGCAATCGTAAATTGCCCGTCGTACTGGCGTGTGTGTGCAGTTAAACAAGTATCTAAATGCCGAGCGGTGTGTACAGGCGTGTGTTTATGGACGATATTAAAGTGAAGATTTGCACATTTCGATCTCCTTGCAGTTAATTATAAAAGAGTACTACTTAAGTAAAAGTACAGGCGTGTGTTTATGGACGATAGTGACATTTTGTGTTATATCTAACATAGACCCTGCATACAATATTAGATATTTAGATAACCTGCCCTATCAACTGTTTTAAGCAGAATAAACGCATAATAATATTTGACAAGCATTTATTGTTTCAATATGCATGTGGATGTTGTGGTAGAGATGAAGACATCGATAGAAAGTTAACTGGTTTACTCTGCTATCGCCGGGCGGACTGTCGTCAGGTAAGGTGCATGACAATGACAGACGTGCCATGTCTGCATATGTGGGAATTGGTTCATCGCTAGGGATACAAAGGGTACACCAAGTTTGTCTGTCTCCGCGCTCTCAAAACAAAGACTGCGGAAGAGGTGTCCCATCATTTGCTGCATATCTTCAGTGACAAAGGGCACCACCACAGATATTGCAAAGCGATAATGGCAGAGAATTTGCAAACAATGTAATAAAGGAGCTTGTTTCTATGTGGCCAGAATGCAAGCTTGTAGCAGCAGAAATACTACATTGGCCAAACATCTCGCAAGTTGAAAATCAGACTTAATGAACACAGCATTAAACGGGCAGATATCACCTCACCCGTGGTACGCATTTCTATGAACATGGTCACAAAGTAGGGCATCGCAAGTGTATCGTGAATTGAAAAGGTATGGCTTAACCGTAGGTTATGAGAACTTACTGTTACAACGTGAATGTTTTTGGATTAATCAGTTAAAGACAATGTTCCCAACTGGCATGAATGAGGAATTTAATATGACCCGTTCCTTTAAGTGATCACCACCTGTATCCAATTTTTTTTTGCCAACTATTCAGCTTGATCTGATATATGAACGGTGTAAAAACCTGATGCGCTCAGCGATTGCTATAGCCTAGTTGTTTTGAAATGTATTTAGCCTATTATCTTTTGTATTTTGTATTTTTAATCTTGTATTTAACGGTCTGTGGGTGTTTACTGAATGGACTTGAAGAAACTGCAGACCTACTTACTGCCTTGTTAATTGAATTGTGAGTGTGTGTTCCTGCCACCGATTAGGCTAACTCATCTGCAACACCTGTGAGAACACCAATATCAAGCCAGTCCCACTGCCGCCGCATTTAGATACTTGTTTAGCTGCACACACCACCACGCCAGTACGACGGGCCATTTACGATCGCGCGTGCTTTACGCTGTCCATTCACACATGTCCCGCCAGGTCAAGCTTATGTTCAGATGTCCGGCTCATGTTCAGATGTCCCGGTTCGACGGGTCATCTGAACATGTCCCTGTCCCGGTTTCCCATGTACCGTAACATCAATATTGCATTTAACATAGCCACAACCATTACTGTGTGCAACTCACATAGCCATTCTTTGAGTGAGGATCACTTAGGTAGGGAATAAGCTCACAATTCCTCTGGCATAATGTTTCCTCAGGTGTCTGGGTGGTGATGTACTGTGAGATTAAAGAAGAAATTATTTCTCAGTCATGTGTCTTTGTGAAAGATTATTGCTCCCAATGAGCAGGCTGGCACCTTAAATGGCAGCTAGCCACCATTGGTGTGTGAATGTGTGTATCAATGGCTGAATGAAAAGCCCTTGCAGTGCTTCGGATGAAAGTGCAAGTGCAGTCCATTTAACACATTTGATTTAGATTTCAAATCAAGCTAGATTGAGAAACACAAGGACCAGCTAAAACCAATTAGTAAATTACCCATTATTTTCTGTCAGGTCAGCAGCCAGTATGTTCACCATTTTCCTTCTGCTTTCATCCACCAAGGACTTGGTTCGATTGTACTCATTTATAATGCGCTCTCCACCAGGCTTCTTGGTAAGAATGGATTCCACCAACTTAAAAAACAGAATACAAAATAATGCATGTTAGGATTATATACATTATCCACTGCAAATCAAAGTTAACTTCAATGCTGGAAATAATACTCAGGAATAAATTGTGTCAAAAAAGCATGTGTGTTTGCGTATCAGCTCTTACATGCTTAGCTTCTGCATCCAGCCTCTGGCGTTTTTTCTGGGAGGGCTATCGACGATGTCTGTATCGTGCGAGTCAGACGTATCAAGGGATGATGGTTTGGACTGCTCAGGAGAAGCTCCCATGAAGCCACACTCTAATTCTGATTGGAGAAGTACAGTTACCTCATGAACTCATCCTTTATGTAGTGAATGTAGTTTCACATAACACGTAATATATCCATCCATCCATTAAATAAAATTACAAGTTTAACTGAAAGTCAAACCTGTGTCATATTTGATGGTTAGCACCCCATATGAGGCATCCTTCACGATCTCCTCAAAAACATCCTCATCCAACTCAGTCCCTGAGCTGTCTACAACCTTGACACCTTCAGTTACAGCTGGGACACCAAACCTTGCAAACGCTAGGAAACCGGCAGGAGGGAACATAGAAGACATGTATATTTATAAGAAAAAAGTTGAGGATGACATGAGGTTCAAAACTAACATTTTCCACTGAGTGGCGCTGGCGCTACCAACTTTTTCAGTTGGTAGCGCCACAGACAGATTTGCACACTTTTTCCCATAGGCTAACTCGCATTCCATGCAGAAGAGGCTGATGACTACCCGTCTTAAATTCGATTTTCTTCAATTGATCCAAGATAGATTGTGACTTGAGAGAAATAAAGTACAAAAATTATGTTATTCTTTTGAAACACTGACACTTTCTACTGTACTTTTAAAACATTACACATTATAAATCGTGCAATAATATGTGATGTACAGTACAGAAAAACATGTTTAAAAGAAACAAAACAGTCACATATATTGACATCAGCTCTTTGGCCTGGTCCTTCGGCACTGGGAGAACCAGTGCTGAACACTCTCCTTACTTGAGAGAAATAAAGTGCAAAATTATTTAGCATTCATCCGGTGCTGAACACTCTCCTTACTTGAGAGAAATAAAGTGCAAAATTATTTAACATTCATCCAGTGCTGAACACTCTCCTTACTTGAGAGAAATAAAGTGCAAAATTATTTAACATTCAATTTTTTTCTGAAGAAACACTGAACTGTTTTCTTTATACTGTACTCTTAAATTAGTTAAAATCAGCGGGACAAGCCGATCAGATTTCCAGAGCGACTTTACAAACACACCCTTATGAACAGCGTGCTATGCGTATAGATACACACGGGCGGAAGTCTTTGAAACAGCGACCCCACAGAGGGGTAAAGTATGGATAGGGTACTGCAGTTGCCAATGCAATCCTATGAGTTTTCCTAAAAACACCCTGTTTTCACCGGTTTACCACTGAGGCTGTAGTTATTTTTATTGTGTTCTAATAAAGTTTTCCATATCTTTGGTTTGTCGTTTTTAATGAAAAATAGCTGTCATTTCAATAGACAACCCACAATAAATATAAAATCACTCCATCTGTGTCTCGAAATCGTTAGCATTCGTGAGATAAGAAGTTAAGCTGAAGCATTATATGGCAGGTAGAGACTGTATGTAAGCCTGTGACATGTTAAAAATACAGACTGTTCAAAACAAAGTCGATAAAAAAAAAATATATAAAAATATGGTGACGTTAGTGAAATGCGACTCCTTTGATCTGTCTGTAATGATCTCTTAGCATTTCAGGTAACCCATTCGAGTGGGAAAATAAATATAATACACATCATCTAATGAGATAACAAAAAAGTATGCTAATAAGGAGACAACATACATTTGAAAACATATTTTTATTGCAATAAATATCGTCCCCAGTTCATGTCGGATGATCTCAAAAGTTGGCTAACTACAGCTGAATTCTCATAGGATTGCATTGGCAACTGCAGTACCCTATCCATACTTTACCCCTCTGTGGGGTCGCTGTTTCAGATTTTCACCAAAAATCACTTCCGCCCGTGTGTATCTATCGAGAAGGTGCGTTCGTAAAGTCGCTCTTGAAATCTAACACACAATAGGCATTCGGGTTCCACGTGTGCCGATCCGATTTCCAGAGCGACTTACGAACGCATCGAGACGGGAATGAAGAGCGCTCCGCATCGTGAAGAGACCAGCCATCTTCGACAGAGTATCACCTGCCACGGGTGAACTGGGAACTGTAAGCCCCGAAGTGTTTCCGGGATTTTAGCATAGGACTGTTCCAGTTACGGGCCCCGAAAGGTTTTACCGTTTGTTATTTTGTTCCTTTGGGGAGTTGTGCACAACTGGGGTTGCAGCGCTGCCGAATACTGTTGTGAAGTTCATGTCTGTACTTATTAATATGTATCGGGTAATTCGAGTGATCTTAATGATGGCAAATATTGTCGTTATACGCCTAAGTTTTTAAATACAATACAGTTATATAAAATTGAACCGTCTTGTGTCTGCTTGATTGATTTCACAACTACACAGTCTTATAATATCATATCTGACCCTGAGGTAAATTCTACTTGTATCAACGAAGGGTTACATAGAAATTCTATAGTCAGAATGACTCGTAATACACTTTCCGAAGTACCTTAACCTAACTAAACATTTATTATAACATTTCCAAGGTACTTCAACCTAGGTGGACATTCATTAAACAAACCCACAGTGTATCAAGAGATAACATTTGTGTTTGGTGGCTAATGCTATCTGCACATGGCATGATAAAAACTCAGCCATAAACCAGACTCTCACTCAAAGTTGCAAGTATATCCATGAATAACAATACTTCATAATTTACTTATGGAGAGTTTAAAGTTATCATATTAACCCAGGTCCCAATGCCTACACTTGCTTACCTGATATGGAACCGCTCAGCTCCCGCTTACAGTCAGAATGACTAGACTGCCAGCTGGCGGGATATGCTATGCTGAAAACCCGCCCACGACTGACCTTTATCGTTGACCTTTCCTTCCCGCCTTTTACTAGGGCCGTACCAACTAAGCAGACAATTGGACCGAACCACTTCCATAGAATAGGGGGTTACATTCTCCCTACTTAAAACAGGCCGTCTCGACCTCTAATTGAAGGGACATAACCTGGCCAATAGGATACCTGACCAAAGGTTCATCCTATACATTGCCTGAGAAGTTTGCTTACTGCTTTGTATTGCTCCTGAAACATAAGATTCTGTTATCGAACAGGGCGCAACTCGTGTTTGAGAGCGTACAGAAACAGATATCGCGCCTATGCGTCCCATAATTTTCAGTATCCCAGAATACTATCCCAGAACAGAATAAAGAATTAGCTACTGTTAAATATGGCATTATTGTGCATTGTTCAATTTCTTACCTGCATCCAAGAACTCTGTTAGATTAGCTGGCTCAGCTACTCTAACAAATCTCTGACATCGCCCAGTTTTGCTTTCAGGAGCATGCTTGCAGCGAATCTACAGACAGCATAAGCACATTCATGTTGCACATTATTACTACAATTAACAAGAACAAAATGTGTATAGTAATAATTACATGCATTTCAACCTAACAGCTTTACAGCAAAGGCCAACTTTGTTGGATTGCAGATAACTAATGGTAGCCAAGCTAACATTGACAGCTAACCTTGAGCCATGTGCTCCAGTTAGGTATCTGTTATGGCAGTTATGGAAGTTATGGAATAATCCCTCATCACGTTGACAACACGGATTTCCAACGACATTAACGTCACGACTGTGGTGGGGCTTGCACTTGCTAGCTAATGGCTAGCACTAGCTCGACCGCCAGCCAGCCAGCCAGCTAGATAGCGTTAGCTTTAGTGTAGCTAGCTAGCCAGCCAGCTTAACCTCTTACATGTTTTTATCAAAAACGCCCAAAAACGACATACCCAAAAGTAAATTAAAGCTGCTCTTCAACCGCTTGCAGTATATGCATGGTTTTGGTCTCATTCAAAAGATAACACTCTGAATTTTTGAATTGCAAGACAAATCGGAGCACACGAAAAACATTACCCAAATTTACGACCTGCATCATTTCTCTGCATCATATAGCTAACTTAAATGATATGAATATGAAACAATTCTATGCTGTTTCTGTAGTTACCAAATAATTGATGTAATGGGCAAATTTTGCATACCTCAGTCTCCTGATGCGAAGAAAGCATGGATCTCTGGAAGAAAGTGGCGGGATGAAAATTGTGGTCCGTTTGTGGGGAAGTTGCGTGGAGGAGGTGGGCGGAGCTTTCTAGAGTTCTTCTGACACCACCTGTTAACTCTGAGTATTTTCACCAACACTGGGGGCGTTTTTACTCCAGATGTTGTTGGAATAACTCAAAAAGAGTCAACATACTTTGACACTGCAGATTTGACACTAGGGAATTTACTGTGTGTTTTCAAAGAGCACCAGTGATTAGGATTAGGATTATAGTTACTATACCAGGAAAGTGCACTGGTTCTTTTTTCCTCATTATCACTTCTATAACTGATGATGTCCAGTCAGCCTGCACAGATGGTGTTGCTCTCTTAACACTTCTCTCAAAGCTCAATGACTTGCCTGCCTTTGAGGTACTTTTGAAGAAGAGTATGATCTTCATGAGAGAATATGCACAAATACTAGCCCTAAAATAACACATTCAATATTTTGCAGCACTATGGTTTAGTCAGTTATATGAGTCTGAATAGAGCACATACAAGAGTTGCAAGCATATCAAGATTTCTTCATATTTCTATTCAAATGTTGTATACAACACTGTGGGTAGGGATTGTGAACAATACAAAAAATACATTCAACTTTATCACACCCTGCCCTCTTACAAGACTAATATACATCAATTAAATGTAAATACCAACATATTCATTCCCTTTCAGTGCACTCAACATGTATTCACAGTTTTCATGTGAATTCAAGTATTACAGAAACGGAAAAGTGTAACCCATCTACCCAATTCAAATGAGTGTCAACCACACTTGAACTTTTCATTTTAAGAAAATGAAACTGAAAGAATGAGTTGTCTCATAGACACGAGGTCCACATCAAGGTATTTTGTGTGATGATTGCACCGCGAAAGACAAAAATGCAAGTGTGTATACACAGGTGTGAGAGCAATTAGAGATGAAGGTAGTGTGACAAGAAGTTAAGTCACCTTTTTGGTTTATGTTTACCATGACCTGTCTGTTTTCACCTACAGTTTCCACCCTTTCATTACTCTCTGGTCAAAATGTGTTGTTCTTCACAGCCATGGAGTTTCACATTGAAAAAATCATGAATCATTTTGACCCGAACAACACGAGGGTTAAGAGGTTAAAAAAAAGAAAAAAAAAAAGTTATTTTAAATGGCAGATAACAATTTGCACCAGAAGGGAAAAAACAAAGGGGTAGGATGCGTGGTTTCAAGAAAATGCGCTTACTTGTACTGAAGAGTCTGTTCATGGAGCATCTGTCCTTGAAGCCAGACACAAGGCAGGATGCTACAGGCACAATATGCACAACGCATGCAAGTTTTTTTTTCTTATTTGTTTGCTCTTTCTTTCAGATCTTGTAGCAAATTATTGAAAATAAAAACATGCAGTAAAGCATTCCAGTATATTGTAATGCTTTGCATTGTTGCGTTTGCCATTTTAAAACAAGTTTAAATATTTCAGATTGACTTAAACTTCACTTTTTAATCAAGTTAATCCCATCTATGGTTTTGGGACCTACAACCTACCTAAGACTGATTGCCAATACAAAATAATTTTAGAAAAGGCACAAGTTGTTATGTTCTGAGTGTCTGTTCTGTTGTTTTTGTACTTTGTTTATTTTTCATCAGTCATTATTCATTATTCTTTATTCTGTTTTCTACTTTCATCTTTCTGTCACGTTCTGGTCCCTGTCTGTCTTTGTTCCGTTTATTTCGAGATCCACTCCTTGTCTTGTCATGCACTTCGAGAAGTTCTACATTTCGGGTTTTCTTCGTCTTCGCTTATTATCTCGTTTTCTTCCTTCTTACTTTCTAGATTGCACTTTGTATATATTAGTTAGATGTATATAGTACTAATCTACTAACATTAGGGATTTAGATTAAGTTACTAACACTACTAATCACTAATTATCTCACACTTCTGACTATCGCTGTCTTTCTCTCTCATTATCCTATCCCTGTTAGCTTTTCACTTTTCCTTTCATTCGCACGCAGCTTCTCTCTTTGCGTTCCTCCCCTTCTAACTATGCACGTGTCTGCCTGATCTCCCAGGTCGTTTATTGTCTATATGTTTGTACGATTCCCAGTCCGTGTCTTTCGTTTCCCCTCGTTATTCTATTAGCGAATCCCCCCGTTATTAGATTAACGATTCCCATTGTTTACACCTGTGTTCCTTCCCCTCTCTCCTCCCAGTCACACCTGAGTCCTATTGTGTTCCCTTCCCTGCTTGTATATAAGTTCCGTGTCTATGTTCTTTCCTGGTCTGTAATGATCCTTATTCCCTGAGCCTATTCTTCTGAAGCCAGTGTTTATTGAATTTTCCGAGACATCCCTTCTGTTAACTACTCCGAGCCTGCCTATCGATTCTGTTTGTTTGCCTATCTGCCTACCTGTTTTGACCTTTTGGACTGCCTTTTGTGACCACTCTTTGCATTCTGTTTGCACTCTGTACCTTCGCTACTTCTGATTCCTGGTTTTGACTCCTGCTTCCCAATAAACGACTCTTTTGCCTAATCCTGATCTGCGTCTGGGTCCTTATCCTGATCGTCACACAAGTACAGTATAGTGTATTCTATTAAGCTAAAAGCATAATGTTTTGGCTTTTCAGCAACCTTCATCAGTTCAACACAGACATATCAATCCCAGTACAATACAATCATCTAGCTATCTTTCAACCTCAATCCATTAGCTAGCTATAAATTAAGCTAAAATAGCTAGGTGACAATTAGCAACAAAATTAGCTAATCAATTTAAACAGCTAACAATTATAAGCACACATAGCTATAAACCCAGACAAGTGTATAGGGAGGTGTGGTAGTGGATTATTATTAAAATCAGTTAGACACAGTCAGGTTCTGGCTATCTCAATAACTGTGAGGTTGGTTGACATTACTATACGTACATTCCCCATTACCAACATTTATCCGAATCCAACTGCAGTCCTTAGTAGGGGTGGGCGGATCGATACCAAAAGTATTGATACTACCAATACTAAGTCTTGTTTTGAGTATCGATACTGGCGTCAATATGATCGATACAAAAAAACGGATCCGTCTCTCTTCTACATTGTACCCATTTTTATTTCATCAAAGAGTAGAGAAACTGTCTCTGCAAACAACGTTCTGTTGTCATCTTCCGACAAGAGTGTAATGTTAGATCACGTTCTGGGCACGTGAACACACTTCTTAGTGAATGCACTCTCTGCTTCTGTGCTGCTGTTCTGTGCACTCACTATCAAACAACATGCGCGCAGCCCTCGCCTAAACTGTTCGTCTTTAGTTCAGAGAAGACACATAGTTGCACAGATGGCTGAACGAAAGAGGAGCATCATTTGGAGTTATTTCACAGCTGTGAATGAAAACGTCGCGAACTGCGATGTATGTATGAAGGCTGTTCGCTACTGTGGCAACACGACCAATTTGTTTAAGCACATTAGAAAAATCCACGAGCAAGAGAACTCGGAACTGCAACAGAAAATAAGGGAGGAGGAGGAGGAGGGAAATGCCCTGCCGGACCCGCGAGTTCACTGGCAAAGTCTTTTCAGAGAGGCAAGGAATATCTTGGTAGCCTATGTAGTAGTAAAATTAATATTTTAGTCAAATTGGATCTTCAGCGTTGGTTAATGTTACATTTTCAAACTGTAATTGGTCATCATTAGCTGTTACTGTAGCAGACTATATTCAGACATCCAAATAATATATTCAGACATTCAAACGCGTTATCTAAATTAATTAATTTAATTGAAAAAAACGATATACCTCAAACTTGAAAATAACCTAAAAAGAAATGCTTAATGTTTGGCAAATCATTTGGTGGTAATGAAAATGTATTCAGAAGTAGCCTATTAATGATGCATTCACCTCATAAATCATGACACATTGCTCTCCCCTACATGAAAGTACATTCGCCGCTTTTAATAATATAAAGGATCGGTATCGATATCAGTGATCCTGGCCCTGGTATTACTTGGTAGGCTATTGGATCGAAACCAAATTTTGTGGTATCGCCCACCCCTAGTCCTTAGATCAGCTGTGACGACATGTAGGCCTAGGCTATAGCCTGCAGTTTTATTTTATTAAAACTTTAAATAGCCTATGTTAAATTAGCCAAGGGTAACGAGATGCTCTACTACTGGAACTGTATTTTAGAGCATGTCCCACATTTCAATAATAAAATATGTATTACATAGTGGGTAATTCCCACTACCACAGCCAAGCCATAAACAAGTAATAAGTCACCTGGTATGTTTCGTTTTCGCGGGACTTTGGGTAACGCCCCTAACTTGTCCAGCCAATTTTATCTACTTTATAACAAGCTTGCCCGCAGTTTCTCAAACCTAAAGAAAGGGAACGAAGTCGAATAACAGGAAATCACTCTCCTCTGAAAGGTAACGTTACTATATTTTGTAATGGCATTGACTACTTTCTTTCTCAAAATATTATAATTGTTGGCTACTTATACTTGTTTGTGGCAGTCTTGTAGTGTAGAACGTTTCGTTTGTTTGAATAATGAGAACGTCACCCTTCCGATTAGAACCACTCAAATGTTATCAAAATTGATTAGGATTAGGTGTAGGAAGAATAAACGTGTATCCTGTAAAATTACACGTGTAGGAAATGTTTATCCACACACCGTTCCTCTAAAAAAACACCATGAGTGAGATTAAAGTTACTAAATACAGCTAACAATACACCAAAACATTCGCAAATCTTGAAGTAAAATGCATGTCTGCTTAATTTGGCATATGCTGTAGATTGTGCATATTGCTAAATTATGCGATGGCCAAACTGCATCCGTTTGTATTTAATATGAAATTATTTAATATTGAAATACGATGAGACATTGAAATCCTTGAGATAGATATGTTTGCAACTTTTTTTCTTCTTTTTTTTTTAAGTGGAAAAAACGTTGACAAAAAGCAAAGGCACTATGCTGGGCTACCAAGATGAAAGCCAGTGCCTGCAACAAACCTGCCAGCTGTTTTTGTTCTTTCGTTTTTTGTAAAAGAAAAAAAAAATCACGAAGATTTAACCATTTAATCTCTGTAATTAGTTAATATATTTCATCTCGACGGTTCGTTATTTAATGGCGGCACGGTGGTGCAGTGGATAGCGCTGTCGCCTCACAGCAAGAAGGTCTCGGGTTGAACCCAGGCCGGGGCCTTTCTGTGTGGAGTTTGCATGTTCTCCCGTGTCCGCGTGGGTTTCCTCCGGGTACTCCGGTTTCTTCCCACAGTCCAAAGACATGCACGTTAGGCTAATTGGAGAGTCTAAATTGCCCGTAGGTATGAGTGTGTGAGTGAATGGTGTGTGTGCCCTGCGATGGATTGGCGACCTGTCCAGGTGTATTCCTGCCTCTCGCCCGGAACGCATGCTGGGATAGGCTCCAGCCCCCCCCCCCGCGACCCTGACCAGGAATAAGCGGCTTAGACAATGGATGGATGGATGGACGGTTCGTTATTTAGTTAATATAATTTTAGGAAAAAAGAGAGGGTGGGGGGAAGCCAAAGTACCAGTTTGCTTTCCAGTTCCACAAATTCAAATGTGAAATCAGCAACACTTACTTTACTGAGGGCACCAAAGCTGGCAACATTAGGCATAACTAAAGCAGGTGGAGATCAACAAATTGTTCTGTGCCATTTTTGATTAGATTAATATCAGTGGATCTGCTATGCAACTGGAAAACTTTGGAACAAGACTCCATGATCACAATAATGAAATATTTATAAAAACAATGAAAACCATATGCCATAGGCCATCTCAGTCACCAGATTTCAACCCAATTGAACACTTGGGAGGAATGGGAGAGTGTGTAGCTGTGCCTGAGACCACTCGTACTCTGTCGGTGGCTCGTCATTTTCACTTGAATACAGTGGTGAACTCCTCCCTTGTCAATTATGTCACATATCCACTGCCGGCAGTGCAAAACCAGCACACCCACTCAGTCACCACAGCATGTGTTAGCTCTGTCCATCTTTTGGTTTCATGAAACCTCATTCTCTGGTCACTGCTCTATCGATATCAGATTTTTCAATGCAATTTCTTTTCATTTAGCAGTTCCAACAAAAGGAAAAGCAGAATGTACTGGGCTGAAGATGACAACATGGGCCCCAAGGCCCCCTGCCTGGAGAGCCACACCAAGCCCGTCAACAACTCGTCCTACAAAATGTACCATGGCACCACCAAGAGTGCTGCTGAAAACATCAAGAGGCACGGCTTCTCCCAGTCGGAGAATGGCATGCTGGGCCCGGGGGTATACATTAGCCGTGACCCTCAGAAGGCTGGCCGGTACCCCCTGGACGTGGACGAGCGGGACCGCAGGGTCTTGGAGCTGAAGGTGGACGTCGGGAAGGTGAAGAGGATTGACAAACAGGGGCACCCCCTGCAGAAGTCCTGGCACGACCGAGGGTACGATACGGCCTGGGTACCCCCTAAGTGCGGCATGGTGCCCAGCGGCTTGGAAGAGGACTGCGTCTGGGACCCCAGCAGGATCAAGGTGACAAAGGTCATCAAGGCCAAGTCTCTGCCCTCTCAGAGCTATTACGATGCTGAGGATGATGACGGGTATTAGACTTCTCGAAACAATTATTATACAAAATGTAAGAGGTGTTGGGTTTAAATGCTGTTCTTTGTTGAAAATCTTTTGATAAGTCACATGTTCAGAAGTCAAATGAAAATATATTCTGTTTTGGGATCCAGTGATCATCCTGGCTCTTAGAGATTAGTGGTACTTTTATATTTCCTGTTAAATGTTTCACTCAATGTTTGACTTTATTAGTTATGTCATAAAATCAGGTTATAAAATATATATATATATAAATAAAGGCTGTTGCAAAAAAATTACAAAATGTAACCTGAGGGAAATACGATATGTGATATCAGCATTAGGAACTATGTAAGCAGCTCTATACATTAAAGGAGTTCAACTAATTCTGATTCACAATATATCACTTACCAAAAAAGTACAAAACATTTAAATCAGATTTTTATTTATTTAAAGATATTAATATTATACAGAAAGCAAACTGTACTTTTCTGCATGTTTTGTCATTTGAAATCAGTTTGAAAAAGCAGGACTTTGATTGACTGCAGTCAAGGTCGAAAACAGGAAAGGAAATGTTTTTAAATCTTAAGTTTTTTCCTGTAATTCCACTTTAAAAAAAGAAAAAAAAGTTATTTTAAATGGCAGATATTTCCACTCGATTTGCACCAGAAGGGAAAAACAAAGGGGTAGGATGCGTGGTTTCAAGAAAATGCGCTTACTTGTACTGAAGAGTTTGTTTCATGGAGCATCTGTCCTTGACCAGACACAAGGCAGGATGCTACAGGCACAATATGCACAACATGCAAGTTTTGTTCTTATTTGTTTGCTTTCTTTCAGATCTTGTGCAATTATTGAAAATAAAAATATGCAGTAAAAGCATTTCCAGTATATTGTAATGCTTTTGCATTGTTGCGCTTTGCCATTTTAAAACAAGTTTAAATATTTCAGATTGACTTAAACTTCACTTTTAATCAAGTTTAATCCATCTATGGTTTGGGACTTACAACCTACCTAAGACTGATTGCCAATACAAAATAATTGAAAAGGGGCACAAGTTGTTATGTTCTGAGTGTCCATTCTGTTGTTTTTTGTACTTTGTTTATTTTCATCAGTCATTATTCATTATTCTTTATTCTGTTTTCTACTTTCATCTTTCTGTCACGTTCTGGTCCCCTGTCTGTCTTTGTTCCGTTTATTTAGATCCACTCTTGTCTTGTCATGCACTTCGGGAAGTTCTACATTTGGTTTTCTTAGCCTTCGCTTATTATCTCGCTTTTCTTCCTTCTTACTTAGATTGCACTTTGTTGTATAGTTAGTTAGATGTATATAATTAATCTACTAACATTAGGATTTAGATTAAGTTACTAACACTACTAATCACTAATTATCTCACGCTCTGACTATCGCTGTCTTTTCTCTCATTATCCTATCCCTGTTAGCTTTCACTTTTCCTTTCATTCGCACGCAGCTTCTCTCTTTCGTTCCTCCTTCTAACTATGCACGCGTGTCTGCTTGATCTCCCAGGTCGTTTATTGTCTATATGTTTGTAACGAGCCCCAGTCCGTGTCTTTTTCTTTCCTCGTTATTCTATTAGCGAATCCCCCCGTTATTAGATTAACGATTCCCATTGTTTACACCTGTGTTCCTTCCTCTCTCCTCCCAGTCACACCTGAGTCCTATTGTGTTCCCTTTCCCTGCTTGTATACAGTAAGTTCCGTGTCTATGTTCTTTCCTGGTCTGTAATGATCCTTATTCCCTGAGCCTATTCTTCTGAAGCCAGTGTTTATTGAATTTTCTGAGACATCCCTTCTGTTAACTACCTGAGCCTGCCTATCGATTCTGTTTGTTTGCCTATCTGCCTACCTGTTTTGACCTTTTTGACTGCCTTTTGTGACCACTCTTTGCATTCTGTTTGCACTCTGTACCTTCGCTACTTCTGATTCCTGGTTTTGACTCCTGCTTCCCAATAAACGACTCTCTTTGCCTAATCCTGATCTGCGTCTGGGTCCTTATCCTGATCGTCACACAAGTACAGTATAGTGTATTCTATTAAGCTAAAAGCATAATGTTTTGGCTTTTCAGCAACCTTCATCAGTTCAACACAGACATATCAATCCCAGTACAATACAATCTAGCAGCTATCTTTCAACCTCAATCCATTAGCTAGCTATAAATTAAGCTAAAATAGCTAGGTGACAATTAGCAACAAAATTAGCTAATCAATTTAAACAGCTAACAATTATAAGCACACATAGCTATAAACCCAGACAAGTGTATAGGGAGGTGTGGTAGTGGATTATTATTAAAATCAGTTAGACACAGTCAGGTTCTGGCTATCTCAATAACTGTGAGGTTGGTTGACATTACTATACGTACATTCCCCATTACCAACATTTATCCGAATCCAACTGCAGTCCTTAGTAGGGGTGGGCGGATCGATACCAAAAGTATTGATACTACCAATACTAAGTCTTGTTTTGAGTATCGATACTGGCGTCAATATGATCGATACAAAAAAACGGATCCGTCTCTCTTCTACATTGTACCCATTTTTATTTCATCAAAGAGTAGAGAAACTGTCTCTGCAAACAACGTTCTGTTGTCATCTTCCGACAAGAGTGTAATGTTAGATCACGTTCTGGGCACGAACACTTCTTTAGTGAATGCACTCTCTGCTTCTGTGCTGCTGTTCTGTGCACTCACTATCAAACAACATGCGCGCAGCCCTCGCCTAAACTGTTCCTCTTTAGTTCAGAGAAGACACATAGTTGCACGGATGGCTGAACGAAAGAGGAGCATCATTTGGAGTTATTTCACAGCTGTGAATGAAAACGTCGCGAACTGCGATATATGTAGGAAGGCTGTTCGCTACTGTGACAACACGACCAATTTGTTTAAGCACAATACAAAAATCCACGAGCAAGAGAACTAGGAACTGCAAAAGAAAATAAGGGAGGAGGAGGAGGGAAATGCCCTGCCGGACCCGCGAGTTCACTGGCAAAGTCTTTTCAGAGAGGCAAGGAATATCTTAGCCTATGTAGTAGTAAAATTAATATTTTAGTCAAATTGGATCTTCAGCGTTGGTTAATGTTACATTTTCAAACTGTAATTGGTCATCATTAGCTGTTACTGTAGCAGACTATATTCAGACATCCAAATAATATATTCAGACATTCAAACGTGTTATCTAAATTAATTAATTTAATTGAAAAAAACGATATACCTCAAACTTGAAAATAACCTAAAAAGAAATGCTTAATGTTTGGCAAATCATTTGGTGGTAATGAAAATGTATTCAGAAGTAGCCTATTAATGATGCATTCACCTCATAAATCATGACACATTGCTTCTCCCCTACATGAAAGTACATTCGCCGCTTTTAATAATATAAAGGATCGGTATCGATATCAGTGATCCTGGCCCTGGTATTACTTGGTAGGCTATTGGATCGAAACCAAATTTTGTGGTATCGCCCACCCCTAGTCCTTAGATCAGCTGTGACGACATGTAGGCCCAGGGCTATAGCCTGCAGTTTTATTTATTAAACTTTAAATAGCCTATGTTAAATTAGCCAAGGGTAACGAGATGCTCTACTACTGTAACTGGATTTTAGAGCATGTCCCACATTTCAATAGTAAAATATGTATTGCATAGTGGGTAATTCCCACTACCACAGCCAAGCCATAAACAAGTAATAAGGCACCTGGTATGTTTCGTTTTCGCGGGACTTTGGGTAACGCCCCTAACTTGTCCAGCCAATTTTATCTACTTTAAAACAAGCTTGCCCGCAGTTTCTCATACCTAAAGAAAGGGAACGAAGTCGAATAACAGGAAATCACTCTCCTCTGAAAGGTAACGTTACTATATTTTGTAATGGCATTGACTACTTTCTTTCTCAAAATATTATAATTGTTGGCTACTTATACTTGTTTGTGGCAGTCTTGTAGTGTAGAACGTTTCGTTTGTTTGAATAATGAGAACGTCTCCCTTCCGATTAGAACCACTCAAATGTTATCCAAATTGATTAGGATTAGGTGTAGGAAGAATAAACGTGTATCCTGTAAAATTACACGTGTAGGAAATGTTTATCCACACACCGTTCCTCTAAAAAACACCATGAGTGAGATTAAAGTTACTAAATACAGCTAACAATACACCAAAACATTCGCAAATCTTGAAGTAAAATGCATGTCTGCTTAATTTGGCATATGCTGTAGATTGTGCATATTGCTAAATTATGCGATGGCCAAACTGCATCCGTTTGTATTTAATATGAAATTATTTAATATTGAAATACGATGAGACATTGAAATCCTTGGGATAGATATGTTTGCAACTTTTTTTTCTTTTTTTAAGTGGAAAACGTTGACAAAAAGCAAAGGCACTATGCTGGGCTACCAAGATGAAAGCCAGTGCCTGCAACAAACCTGCCAGCTGTTTTTTTTTCTTTCGTTTTTTGTAAAAGAAAAAAAAATCACGAAGATTTAACCATTTAATCTCTGTAATTAGTTAATATATTACATCTCGACGGTTCGTTATTTAGTTAATATAATTTTAGGAAAAAAAGGGTGGGGGGAAGCCAAAGTACCAGTTTGCGTTCCATTTCCACAAATTCAAATGTGAAATCAGCAACACTTTACTGAGAGCAGCCAAAGCTGGCAACATTAGGCATAACTAAAGCAGGTGGAGATCAACAAATTGTTCTGTGCCATTTTTGATTAGATTAATATCAGTGGATCTGCTATGCAACTGGAAAACTTTGGAACAAGACTCCATGATCACAATAATGAAATATTTATAAAAACAATGAAAACCATATGCCATAGGCCATCTCAGTCACCAGATTTCAACCCAATTGAACACTTGGGAGAGGAATGGGAGAGTGTGTAGCTGTGCCTGAGACCACTCGTACTCTGTCGGTGGCTCGTCATTTTCACTTGAATACAGTGGTGAACTCCTCCCTTGTCAATTATGTCACATATCCACTGCCGGCAGTGCAAACCAGCACACCCACTCAGTCACCACAGCATGTGTTAGCTCTGTCCATCTTTTGGTTTCATGAAACCTCATTCTCCGGTCACTGCTCTATAGGTATCAGATTTTTCAATGCAATTTCTTTTCATTTAGCAGTTCCAACAAAAGGAAAAGCAGAATGTACTGGGCTGAAGATGACAACATGGGCCCCAAGGCCCCCTGCCTGGAGAGCCACACCAAGCCCGTCAACAACTCGTCCTACAAAATGTACCATGGCACCACCAAGAGTGCTGCTGAAAACATCAAGAGGCACGGCTTCTCCCAGTCGGAGAATGGCATGCTGGGCCCGGGGTATACATTAGCCGTGACCCTCAGAAGGCTGGCCGGTACCCTGGACGTGGGACGAGCGGGACCGCAGGGTCTTGGAGCTGAAGGTGGACGTCGGGAAGGTGAAGAGGATTGACAAACAGGGGCACCCCCTGCAGAAGTCCTGGCACGACCACCGAGGTACGATACGGCCTGGGTACCCCTAAATGCGGCATGGTGCCCAGCGGCTTGGAAGAGGACTGCGTCTGGGACCCCAGCAGGATCAAGGTGACAAAGGTCATCAAGGCCAAGTCTCTGCCCTCTCAGAGCTATTACGATGCTGAGGATGATGACGGGTATTAGACTTCTCGAAACAATTATTATACAAAAATGTAAGAGGTGTTGGGTTTAAGTAATGCTGTTCTTTGTTGAAAATCTTTTGATAAGTCACATTTTCAGAAGTCAAATGAAAATGTATTCTGTTTTGGAATCCAGTGATCATCCTGGCTCTTAGAGATTCGTGGTACTTATATTTCCTGTTAAATGTTTCACTCAATGTTTGACTTTATTAGTTATGTCATAAAATCTGGTTATTGAATATATATATATCTAAAAATAAAGGCTGTTGCAAAAAAAAAAGTAAACGTTTCATTTTATTTCCCAGATGTGTTGCTGTTGCCTCTAGTTTGTGTTGTGCCTGAAATTCACTGCTGCGGTTAAATGAGACACATTCATTGCATTGCATTATTTGTGTAGAACTATAGTCAAAATCACATAACCATTTCCCAAGATTGTCAGGTCTGAGGAAGCCACGGACAAATTGCTGTTTATGGATTATTGTTTATGGATTAACCCTACAAACCAGAATATGTAAATCCTTTTAAAATAAAACTTGATCATTCTCAGTCAGGACTTCCCAAACTGGGTCCACAACTCACTTCATGAATACATTAATACATTAATCAGGGTTTTCATAGACTTTTCATACACATAACTCACTTAAAGAGGACCTAACACAAATTGAAACATTGCCAAAGTGAATTGAAACTCAGTATAAAACCTTGTATACCAGTATATACCAGTATGGTCCCGTTTTCACACCAAGACGAGTCAATACATATGTACAGTGCCGTGAAAAAGTATTTGCCCCCTTCCTAATTTCTTCATTTTTTGCATATTTGTCACACTTAAATGTTTCAGATCATCAAACAAATTTTAATATTAGACAAAGATAACCTGAGTGAATAGAAAATGCAGTTTTTAAATGATGATTTAATTTATTAAGGGAAAAAAGCTATCCAACCCTACCTGGCCCTATGTGAAAAAGTAATTGCCCCCCTTAATAAATCAACCGATTAACCACATTTTTAAAAAGCTGAGTTCAATTTCACAAGCCGCACCCAGGCCTGATTACTGCCAGACCTGTTGAATCTAGAAATCACTTAAATAGAACCTGTCTGACAAAGTGAAGTAGGCTAAAAGATCTCAAAAAGCAGCACATGATGCCGCGATCTAAAGAAATTCAAGAACAGATGAGAAACAAAGTCATTGACATCTATCAGTCTGGAAAGGGTTACAAAGCCATTTCTAAGGCTTTGGGACTCCAGCGAACCACGGTGTGAGCCATTATCTACAAATGGATAAAACTTGGAACAGTGGTGAACCTTCCTAGGAGTGGCCGGCCTACCAAAATTACTGCAAGAGCGCATCGACGACTCATCCAGGAGGTCACAAAAGACCCCAGACGAACATCTAAAGAACTGCAGGCCTCACTTGCCTCAGTTAATGCCAGTGTTCATGATTCCACAATAAGAAAAAAAAGAGAAAAAAATGGCATCCATGGGAGAGTTCCAAGGTGAAAACCACTGCTGACCAAAAAACACAAAGGCTCGTCTCACATTTGCCAAAAACATCTTGATGACCCCCAAAACTTTTGGGAAAATATTCTGTGGACTGACGAGTCAAAAGTGGAACTTTTGGAAGGTGTGGGTCCGTTACATCTGGCATAAAACTAACACAGCATTCTATAATAAAAACATCATACCAACAGTCAAACATGGAGGTGGTAGTGTGATGGTCTGGGGCTGCTTTGCTGCTTCAGGACCCGGACGACTTGCCATAATTGATGGAACCATGAATTCTGCTCTCTACCACAAAATCCTGAAGGAGAATGTCCGGCCATCAGTTTGTGACCTCAAGCTCAAGCGCACTTGGGTTATGCAGCAGGACAATGATCCGAAACACACCAGCAAGTCCACCTCTGAATGGCTCAAGAAAAACAAAATGAAGGTTTTGGAGTGGCCTAGTCAAAGCCTGGACTTAAATCTGATTGAGATGCAGTGGCATGACCTTAAACAGGCAGTTCATGCTCGAAAACCCTCCAATGTGGCTGAATTAAAACAATTCTGCAAAGAAGAGTGGGCCAAAATTCCTCCACAGCAATGTGAAAGACTCATTGCCAGTTATCGCAAACGTTTGATTGCAGTTGTTGCCGCCAAGGGTGGCACAACCAGTTATTAAGTTCAGGGGGGCAATTACTTTTCACATGGGTGATATGGGTGTTGGATAACTTTTTTCCTTCAATAAATGAAATAATCATTTAAAAACTGTATTTTGTGTTTACTCGGGTTCTCCTTGTCTTATATTACATTTTGTATGAAGATCTGAAACCATTCAGTTTGACAAATATACAAAAATAGAGGAAATCAGGAGGGGGCAAATACTTTTTCACGGCACTGTATATATGCTCATTTATACATTTTTCAACTTTTATAGAACATTTGGAAGCTTCCGCGTCCTGCACACCTGCTTCTAACCCAGGGTTAATTCAGTTACCACCTGGGGTGCGTTCAACAAGCAACACGCACGGTCCTGTTATTGTGAGAAACCTGGTTTTCTTTTTTGTATCTCATACAGTCTTCCAAAAACTGCTATGCTCTTTTGGTTGCAATCTGGCTCACTGGAATTCATGCAAATGTGTGCAACAAAGTGGGTCATAAATTCATTTTTATACACAGTGTGTTTAAAATGTGTTTAATGGTGATATAAAGGAACAAAGGGGAAATATGTTAAATGAAACAAGATTCAATCCCACTTAAAATGTAAGTGAGAAGTTAAAGGTTTTGTTAGAAAAGACAGGAAATTCAAATGAGCATCAAAACAATTTAATTCTTTTAAAAATGGTTTGCCTAGTATAGTCCATCCATTTACTCCAGCCCTGGTTACAATATATTCTTTTTTTTAGATAAATATAAATGTTAACTTAACAATAAATAATAAATGTTCACTTTTTGGAGCCTTTGGTACTGTTCGCCAGGTCAAACTGATCCAGGACATTATTGGGATTTTAAAGCAATAAAGAAATAAAAATGTATGTAAGAATACTTAACATACTGTATATTGTCTTTATCTCAATTACAAACAATATAGATAACATATAGGGTTGATGTTTGTTTGTTTACCTCTGCTAGATCACATTTAACAATTGAAGTGTCATTCGGTTTTTGTGATAAAGTTGTGATTTACAGTACCAGTCAAAAGTTTGAGTACACCTTCCGTCTGGACTACGGCTAAGCAGGCACTCCTTCATTCTTGAGCAAGATAATGACCCGAAACACACCTTGAAGTTGTGCAAGAACTATCTGGTGAAGGGGGAACGTGAAGGACAACTCAAACTAGGGACCTGGCCTGCCCAGTGTCCAGACCTCAATCCCATAGAACTTGTGTGGGATGAACTGGACAGAACAGTCAAAGCAAAGCAAGCCACAAGTGCCTCTGGGAATTGCTGCAGGAGAGCTGGGAAGACATATCGGGTCATTTCCTGCTGAAACTTATTAACCCAATGGCCCGTGTTTGTGAGGCTGTTATCACAGCAAAGGGTGGCTATTTTGAGGAATCCAAGATTGAAATTTCAATTAAATTTTATTGAACATTGCTTTGATGTTCCTTTTGTTTATCGTTACATGTGTTTTTTGTAATTTTCAAGTATTTAAAGAAATGTATATGGTGTAAAACATTCCAGCAGGTGTACTCAAACTTTTGACTGCTACTGTATGTCAAATAAAATCCACCATAATGAAGACATGGGTGGCATAAATCATGTTTATCTTGAATACATTTCAATCAAACAAGGTTTTCATGGAATGTAACAATGTTGTAACTGTATGGCGGGTGTGCGCGCGTGTGTGTTTGATATCCATAGAGAAACTGGGAGGTGATTTTGAAGAGAAAAGAAATACAGAGAGAGAATCCTTATGGACCAGGATTGTGGATGGGGGATTGTGTGTATGGGGGGTGGAGGTGGCGTAGGTGTGTGTGGTGGTGGTGGTGGGACTAGGCTTGTGATATTTTCTTTTGGCAATATTGTCTACAACATGGTGGAGAGGGTTGTGTTCAATCTATGAAATATGCTGCAAATTTGATTGAGCGAAAGACAAAAATGGAAGTGTGTATACACAGGTGTGAGAGTAATTAGAGATGAAGGTAGTGTGACAAGAATTAAGTCATCTTTTTGATTCATGTTTACCATGTCCTGTCTGTTTTCACCTACAGTTTCCACCCTTTCATTACTCTCTGGTCAAATTGTGTTCTTTTACATGTTCTTCACAGAAAATAAGCCAAAGCCATGGAGTTTCACATTGAAAAAATCATGAATCATATCATTTTTACAGTGGCGGGCCGTGCATTTCACACCTAGGCCTTCAGTAGTGCTCCGTCTGAATCAATCCACCCCTCAATAACTATTTTATGGCTATAAAAGCCATCTTATTGTTATGTTTTGAGTGTCTGTTCGGTTTGTTTTTGCACTTTGTTTATTTATCTTTCTTCAGTCATGTTTCATTCTCGTTCTGTCATGCACTTCTGGAAATTCTATGTTTCGGTTTTTCCGTCTTCTTTTCTAATCTCGTTTTACTTCCTTCTTACTTTCTAATTACACTTTGTATATATTAGTTAGATGTATATAGTACTAACCAACTAATCTACTAACATTAGGGATTTAGATTAAGTTACTAACACTACTAATCACGAATTATCTCACGCTTCATCTATCGCTGTCATTCTCTCTCGTCCTATCTCTGTACGCTTCTCACGTTCCGCTTTATTCGCACGCAGTTTTTCTTTATGCGTTCCTCCTCCTCCCTAAAAAAACGAAACATAGAATTTCCCGAAGTGCATGACAAGACAAGGAGAGGAACTCGAACAGGAACAATGACAGACGGGGAACAGAACGAGAATGAAAACAATGAAACATGACTGAAGAAAGATAAATAAACAAAGTGCAAAAACAAACCGAACAGACACCCGTTGCTGTTGCATCGCAGATAGATAACTCGTGTATCCAGAATAAATGCCTTTACTG
This sequence comes from Aldrovandia affinis, assembly GCA_029706075.1. Classification (NCBI taxonomy): domain Eukaryota; kingdom Metazoa; phylum Chordata; class Actinopteri; order Notacanthiformes; family Halosauridae; genus Aldrovandia; species Aldrovandia affinis. The sequence continues at coordinate 5,954,294 of JAINUG010000046.1, forward strand.
AAGAAACAAACCCAGGGTGCTACAGCTGCGACACACGTAAAAAAGCATCAATAATAACCTCATAAAATTGCAATATTATTTAGGAAAATAGCAACATTTTACTCACCAAAATCCTTATTATTTGTACACAAAATCCATCCTCCTTTCTTTCCTCAAAAAGAGTTCAATTACTCTGTCGTACAGATTATCCGTGTGTTTCAGTTCCATCAAGAAGTCCTTTTCTATCGCCATCGAAGCTAATGCTGAAAGTTGAGCCTGCCCTGTCGTATTTCTGGCATAAGTTTTAATTCGCTTTAGGGCTGAAAATGTCCGCTCAAATGTCTGATTCACAGACTGATGTTAATTATATTTTGTCCATGAATACTTATTAAATAATTCCAAATGGTCTGTCCGCTTCCTTTCATAGCTTCTCCCCTGGTTGCGCTGCTTCCAGACGTGTATTTTCATATCAAAGCATTTAACCAATCACATTACATCATAGTCAGACACTCTCTGACTATCCAATCAAAGGGTGTTAATACGCTGACGTTACCTAGGCCTTCTAGAAGGCCTTCGTGTCCCCAACTCAAAATCTGATTGGTTGAAGCAACAGTTTGATCAACACTTATTTTATGCTACAGGGCCTGCAGAACTGATTGTGAAGGCCTCCAGGCAGATTTATTTTTTTATTTTTTATTTTTTTATTATTTTTTTATTTTTATTTTTTATTTTGTTTCTGATTTTATCCCATTTTCTCCCAATTTGGTAGCCAATTAGACCCGGTATTTTTACGTCAATCCCCCCCTAGTAATGTGAGTTCGCTGCCGTAGTCCTGCGACCGGTAGTGACGAGAGGCGTGACGCCTCTTCCGAGACGTCACTCGCCCAGCCGTCGACCGAACCCCGGTACTTACAGGGCCACTCTTATACGCAGCTTAACGTCATGTCGGCTTCCCCCTCCCTGGGGCGGACAGCCAATCTCCGCCCTGGTGGCACTCCCGGCCAAAGCCGACACTTGGCGAGACGGGGAATTGAACCCCGGTCTCCGTGGCCAGCGTCGGACGTTGTAACCACTGGACCACGCGGGAGGCCCCCAGGCAGATTTCTTTGACCCTGGCAACAAATGATGGCTGAAATGTGATTGGTTAAATGCTTTAATATGAAAATACACGTCTGGATGCAGCGCAACCAGGGGAACAGCTATGAAAGGAAGCGAACAGACCATTTGGAATTATTTAATAAGTATTCATGGACAAAATATAATTAACATCAGTCTGTGATTCAGATATTTTTTAGGCCAGCAGAGAAGGCCTTGCAGGCCCTGACGGCCCACCACTGCATTTTTAATATAGTAAAAAAAACGGGTCATTTTGAGGGTTAAGAGGTTTAAAAACAAATTAAAAAATAAGTTATTTAAAAAGGCAGATATTTCCACACCCGATTTGCACTGGAAGGGAAAAAACTAAGGGGTAGGATGCATGGTTTCAAAAAAATGGGCTTGCTTGTACTGAAGTCTGTTCTTGAAGCATCTGTCCTTGAAGCCAGACACAAGGCAGGATGCTACAGGCACAATATGCACAATGCATGCAAGTTTTTTTTTCTTCTTTTTTGCTCTTTCTTTCAGATCTTGTGGCAAATTATTGAAAGTAAAAACATGCAGTAAAGCATTCCAGCACATTGTAATGCTTTGCATTGTTGCGTTTTCCATTTTAAAAACAGGTTTAAATACTGTTGTGTTCTATGATACTGTGATACATGTTACAAATAGGTATACATACATACCTCTAGAGGTCACCGTGTTAGTTCCTTGTTACCTCTAGTATTGAATATCCTGTGAGGATGTGACGTAGTGCTGGCAGGGAAATGGAGAGAAGAATAATGAATGGATGCCCTGTTCACGCTCTTGCTCTGAAGTAAAGCTAACTAATATTAACGTGACTGACTTGCCTCCTGATTCCGCAATATAACAAATACTTAAGATTGACTTAAACTTCACTTTTTAATCAAGTTAATCCCATCTGCGGCCTTGGGTCCTACAACCTACCTAAGACTGATTGCCAATACAAAATCATTTTAGAAAAGGCACAAGTAAAGTAGACTATATTCTATTAAGCCAGAAGCATAATGTTTTGGCTTTTCAGCAATCTTCATCAGTTCAACACAGACATATAAATCCCAGTACAATACAATCATCTAGCTAGCTTGCAACCTCAATCCATTAGCTAGCTATAATATAAACTAAAATAGCTAGGTAACAATTAGCAACAAAATTAGCTAATCAATTTAAACAGCTACCAGTTATAAGCACATACAGCTAGAAACCCAGACAAGTGTATAGGGGGGTAGGTGTAGATGATTATTTTAAAAAGCAGTTAGCCAGAACCTGACTGTGTCTATCTCAATAACTGTGAGGTTGGTTGACATAACTGTACGTACATTCCCCATTACCAACATTTATCGAATCCAACTGCAGTCCTTAGATCAGCTGTGACCACATGTAGGCCTATAGCTTGCAGTTTTATTTGATTAAAACGTTAAATAGCCTATGTTAAATTAGCCAAGGGTAACGAGATGATCTACTACTGGAACTGGATTTTGGAGCATGTCCCACATTTCAATAATAAAATATGTATTACATAGTGGGTAATTCCCACTACCACAGCCAAGCCATAAACAAGTAATAGGTCACCTGGTATGTTTCGTTTTCGCGGGAATTTGGGTAACGCCCCTAATGTGTCCCGCCAATTTTATGTACTCTATAACAAGCTTGCCCGCAGTTTCTCAAACCCAAAGAAAGGGAACGAAGACGAATAACAGGAAACCACTCTCATTTGAAAGGTAACGTTACTATATTTTGTAATGGCCTTGACTACTTTCTTTCTCAAAATATTGTAATTGTTGGCTACGTATCATTGTTTGTGGCAGTCTTGTAGTGTAGAACGTTTCGTTTGTTTGAATAATGACTTGGTCACCCTTCCGATTAGAACCACTCAAATGTTATCAAAATTGATTAGGATTGGGTATAGGAAGAATAAACGTGTATCCTGGAAAATTATACGTGTAGGTAAAATGGATGGATAAATGTTTATCCACACAACGTTACTTAATACAGCTAACAATACACCAAAACATTGAGTCACAAATGTTGAAGTAAAATACATTTCTGCTTAATTTGGCATATGCCGTAGATTGTGCATATTGCTAAATTATGCGGTGGCCAAACTGCAACCGTTTGTATTTAATATGAAATTATTTAACATTGTTTAATATCGAAATACGATGAGATATCCTGGGGATAGATGTGTTTGCGAAATTTGCAACTTTTTTATTTTTATTTTTAAGTGGAAAAAACGTTGACAAAAAGCAAAGGCACTATGCTGGGCTACCAAGATAAAAGCCAATGCCTGCAACAAACCTGCCAGCTGTTTTTCTTTTTTTTCTTTTTCTTTTACAAAAAACGAATCACTAAGATTTAACCATTTAAACTCTGTAATAAGTTAATGTATTCTCCACGGTTCGTTGTTATTTAGTTGATATGCTTTTAGGAAAAAAGAGAGGGTGGGGGGAAGCCAAAGTGCCAGTTGGGTTTCCAGTTCCACAAATTCAAATGTGAAATCAGCAACACTTTACTGAGAGCAGCCAAAGCTGGCAACATTAGGCATAACTAAAGCAGGTGGAGATCAACAAATTGTTCTGTGCCATTTTTGATTAGATTAATATCAGTGGATCTGCTATGCAACTGGAAAACTTTGTAGCTTGACTCCATGATCACAATAATGAAATATTTATAAAAACAATGAAAACCATATGCCATAGGCCATCTCAGTCACCAGATTTCAACCCAATTGAACACTTGGGAGGTGTGCCTGAGACCACTCGTACTCTGTCGGTGGCTCGTCATTTTCACTTGAATACAGTGGTGAACTCCTCCCTTGTCAATTATGTCACATGCCCACTCAGTCACCACAGCATGTGTTAGCTCTGTCCATCTTTTGGTTTCATGAAACCTCATTCTCTGGTCACTGCTCTATAGACATCAGATTTTTCAATGCAATTTCTTTTTATTTAGCAGTTCCAACAAAAGGAAAAGCAGAATGTACTGGGCTGAAGATGACAACATGGGCCCCAAGGCCCCCTGCCTGGAGAGCCACACCAAGCCCGTCAACAACTCGTCCTACAAAATGTACCATGGCACCACCAAGAGTGCTGCTGAAAACATCAAGAGGCACGGCTTCTCCCAGTCGGAGGATGGCATGCTGGGCCCGGGGGTATACATTAGCCGTGACCCTCAGAAGGCTGGCCGGTACCCCCTGGACGTGGACGAGCGGGACCGCAGGGTCTTGGAGCTGAAGGTGGACGTCGGGAAGGTGAAGAGGATTGACAAACAGGGGCACCCCCTGCAGAAGTCCTGGCACGACCGAGGGTACGATACGGCCTGGGTACCCCCTAAGTGCGGCATGGTGCCCAGCGGCTTGGAGGAGGACTGCGTCTGGGACCCCAGCAGGATCAAGGTGACAAAGGTCATCAAGGCCAAGTCTCTGCCCTCTCAGAGCTATTACGATGCTGAGGATGACGATGGGTATTAGACTTCTCGAAACAATTATTATACAAAATGTAGGAGGTGTTGGGTTTAAGTAATGCTGTTCTTTGTTGAAAATCTTTTGATAAGTCACATGTTCAAAATGAAAATGTATTCTGTTTTGGAATCCAGTGATCATCCTGGCTCTTAGAGATTAGTGGTACTTATATTTCCTGTTAAATGTTTCACTCCATGTTTGACTTTATTAGTTATGTCATAAAATCTGGTTATTGAATATATATATATATAAAAATAAAGGCTGTTGCAAAAAAAAAAAATTCAACGTTTCATTTTATTTCCCAGATGTGTTGCTGTTGCCTCTAGTTTGTGTTGTGCCTGAAATTCACTGCTGGGGTTAAATGAGACGCATTCATTGCATTGCATTATTTTTGTAGAACTAGAGTCAAAATCACATAACCATTTCCCAAGACTGTCAGGTCTGAGTAAGCCACGGACAAATTGCTGTTTATGGATTATTGTTTATGGATTAACCCTACAAACCAGAAGAATATATAAATCCTTTTAAAATAAAACTTGATCATTCTCAGTCCGGGCTTCCCAAACTGGGTCCACGACTCACTTCATGAATACATGAATACATTAATCAGGTTTTTCATAGACTTTTCATACACATAACTCACTTAAAGAGGACCTAACACAAATTGAAACATTGCCAAAGTGAATTGAAACTCCGTATAAAACCTTGTATACCAGTACCAGTATGGTCCTGTTTTTTTCACACCAAGACGAGCCAATATATATAGTCATTTATACATTTTCCAACTTTTATAGAACATTTGGAAGCTCCCGAGTCCTGCACACCTGCTTCTAACCCAGGGTTAATTCAGTTACCACCTGGGGTGCGTTCAACAAGCAACACGCACGGTCCTGTTATTGTGAGAAGCCTGGTTTTATTTTTGTATATCATCCACTCTTCCGAAAAACTACTCTGCTCTTTTGGTTGCAATCTGGCTCACTGGAATTCATGCAAATGTGTGCAACAAAGTGGGTCATAAATTCATTTTTATACACAGTGTGTTTAAAATGTGTTTAATGGTGATGTAAAGGGACAAAGGGGAAATATGTTCGATGAAACAAAAGATTAAATCCCACTTAAAATTGAAGTGAGAAGTTAAAGGTTTTGTTAGAAAAGACAGGAAATTCAAATGAGCATCAAAACAATTTAATTATTTTAAAAATGGTTTGCCTAGTATAGTCCATCCATTTACTCCAGCTCTGGTTACAATATATTCTTTTTTTTAAACAAGTATTTTACACAATTAGATGTGTATATAGATGGTCTCTCTCTCATTCAAGTGTCTCATGAACTACTAAAAGTGTACAATCACCAACGTGTCATTCTTGAAGATGACTTAGCTAACACGTGTGTCTTTGTTGCATCATAATTGGTAGACGATGTGTATTTTATGATAATAATCCTCTGGAATTCTTTTTTTAACTTATAAGAAACTTAAACTTATGAGCCAGTTGAACCCTCCCACTTTGCCAACTTGTTATTGAATATAAGGGAAGTGGTTACTTTACAAATTCATCTTTTTACAAATCTTTGACAAAAAAGTAGCACTCACATTCTTTAGAATTAAGGGGAAACAGCAGAAGGTTCAAATTGTACTCTTATTAAACAAGCACAAACAATATGATTGATCCCACTATCCTCCACCTCCACTATAGCAGCATTTTCAAGATATGGCTCCTTAGTAGTAGTGTTACAGCACAGTGGCAAATTCTAGGGGTACAAATGAGCCACAACATAAAGGGTGGGACCAACAGACACAATTACAAAAGTAGAGGGGAAACACAACACAAATGTATTTACAGAACTGCCAACTAGGTATGGGGAAACAATAAACAAGGAGCCGGGAAACAATCATAAATCAAAATCGAATAACACCTGGTCACTTTGTCTTACTATCTATCTGAAGAACCAAGAAAAAGGGTGGCTTTCATGTCTGTCAGCCTCCATCTTCTTCTTTTCCGGGTTAATGGAAAGCTGAAACCTGGAGGGATTTCCCTTCCTCATGGAACAAGGTTGAACATTCTAGTTCCCCACCATATGTGGTCCACCTTTGCCAACAGCAGTGCAAGCAGTAGTCCTCTGGCGTGATGGCTGCTCAGCAAAAAGAGGCCGCAGCTTTGGAGGATGCATGTGCAAGCCTGCACTTTCCCAGCATAGAATTCTGCAAAGAATCAGACAGGCTTACAATTACAACTGAGCATTCCAAACTGTGATGAAGTCAAGATAAATAAATATAAATGTTAACTTAACAATAAATAATAAATGTTCACTTTTTGGAGCCTTTGGTACTGTTGGAGCCATTATGTCATTTTTGTTTGTTTTATTTTATCCTTATTTAAGCTTGCTTAAAATATTATTTGTACATGCAGTTCCCCCATTGAACATTAGGTGGAGCATTTGGTTATTTAATTAGCTCCAGACTAATGAACCATAGGTGCGTGAATGGAGGAAGTCATACAGTTTTTGACCGCATATCTAGGTTCAATGAAATGTAGCGCGACTGGCGTGCTTAATTTGAATGTATGAATGGAAACATACTAACTATGGACCTAACTGTTGTTATGAACTTATGCTAAGGTGAGCATGAATCAGCCTGTATTTGATGGGAATAAATGGAACACAGCGTCCAAAGATAAGGATTGCATTGGACAATGTTTGTTTGTGAACCCTGATTACGCGTCGAAAAAGCTCACTCCGTCCGCCCCTCGGTGACTATCAAATTGGTTGAAAGTCGCTGAAACAAAGTCAAAAACTAGCTTCATTAAAACCTCAAGGTCGTCTTTCACGGGATTCAGCTGATCGATTGGGCATCGCTTGCACAACGAGTGGACTACGATTGGACAACATTCCGTTTGGATTATTGATAACGTTGGATTTATATTTCGTGTGGATTATTGGACATGGACAATGGATTTCTGTTCCGCAGTGGATTACTTGGACAAATGACAAGCTAGGCCTACAAGGACAGCTAATTCCTAGCTACAGAGACCACCACAGAGACAATTAGTGCCTACCTACAATGGACAGAGGTATGTAGCAGTACCATCGATGTATGGCCATTGTGAAATGTGTTACGCATAACTGTTTGTAACAGCCGTATTTTAGGTAGTCATATAGCTAATTGAAAATAACGGTGATATTCGATTTGTTGGTTGTCCTTAATGTTTTGCCAGTTGGTTACAATATCCTTGTTTACATAACTAACGTTAGCTTGCTGTACTGGATAGCATGCTAGCTAACGTTAGCAAGATACATGCGGTTTCTTGGTGTGCACATTTGACTGCAAATCCAATGCATTGGTTGGTTCCAACTTGTATTATGAGCTGTGGGGTGGTCTATCTGTGAAAGTATTGTTTTGTGAAGGTATTGTTTTATGGTTGAAATATTTGAACGATAATGGATTCTGATAAAGAGGTACAGAATCAAGGTTCCGTTGTTAATGAACCCGCAGCGGCTGAAACGCAGCTAAATGTTGACGCGGACAAGGGTGAAATGGAAAACCCACCCGTCCAAAAACGTGAGGTTAAATTAACACAAAGGGCATTGTTGGACAAACTGGACAAACTGCAAAAGGCTAGGAAGTCCAAACTAAACAAAGCATCAAACCTACAAAGGACAATTCAGGACCTAATGCAGGACAGAGAATATGAAACAGAGGTGCGGTGTACATTTGGGAAATACACAACTATGTGCAACGAGGCAAGAGAAGAGGTGCACGAATCTCTGTCGCAACTGTTACCTCCTGAAGAAAAGGAGAAACATGAAATATGGTTTAAAGCAAAAATGTTGACTGTCAATGATTTTAATGATAAGGTGAATATGTGGTTGTCCAATGCAGACATTCCAAACCCTGATGCCAATGTCGAAAATAGTGATTGGGCTGAGAGTGAGGTCAAACCCAGTGACAGCATTTCCAATGTTGAAACAAAGGTTTCTGTTGAGAGAACAAGCAGGAAAAGTCACGCCAGTTCAAAAAGCAGCAAAAGCAGCAAATCCTCTACTGCGTCAGCACGCATTCTGGCAGAGGCAGAGAGAGCTGCACTCATAACTCGCGCTGCGGCTTTAAAGGAGAAGCACGCTCTGGAGGAGGAAGCTGAACTGCTCAGGAAAAGAAAGGAAAGACTGGAGCTTGATACAGAGATGGCAGCAGCTGCTGCTAAATTGGCAATATTAACAGCCTCCAGTCACCAAGCTTTTTCAAAAGCACCATCAGATGGAATGGAGTCATACTATGAAAGAGGAGCAAGGTTAAAGGAAACCTCTACCACTCTCAACCCACTTGCTAAAGCCTATCAACTAACACCTGTGGTCTCAAACCAACAACCACATGTACAACAAGCACCTGTACAGCAACCACCTATGCAACAAGGACAACAACCTGCATATAGGAATGCAACACAAGACAACAGTCAACCAATCAGTACAATGTTGCATAAAACCCCATCGAGCCAACCTCTTTTGGACCAGCTTACAAATGTCATTCAAGGTCAACTATTTCCCCAAGGACATGATGTAACGCCAGTTCTCTGCAACTTAATGCAACAGCAAAATGAAATAACAACATTGTTAATGGAACAACAAAACGCACACTTACTGCCACCAAGAGAAATACCATGCTTTGACGGAGACCCTCTGCAGTACAGAACATTTCTCAGAGCCTTTGAACACTGTGTGGAGAAAAACACACGAGACCGAGGAGATTGTTTATACTTCCTGGACAAGTACACAAAGGGTCAGCCAAGAGAACTAGTGCGTAGCTGTCAGCACATGGAAGCAGACAGAGGCTATGACATGGCTAAGGATCTTTTACAGGAACACTTTGGAAATGAGCATAAGATCACGGCAGCGTATATGGAGAAAGTCATCAGCTGGCCAGTAGTGAAGCCTGAGGACGTTAAGGCTCTTCAAGCTTATGCATTATTTTTGCGCGAGTGTTGCAACGCAATGGAGGATGTACAGTACCTGAGAGAACTGGATATGCCAACGAATATGAAAGCAGTGATTCTGAAGCTTCCATATAAGCTAAGAGAAAAATGGAGAAGCTCTGCATGTGAGATACTGGAAAGATCCAAACGTAGGGCACAGTTCAAAGACATGGTCATGTTCATCGAGAGGCAAGTCAAAATAGTGTCTGACCCAATCTTTGGTGACATTCAGAATGCACAGCTGAGTACAGTAAACAAACCTGTGAGCAGGATGAAATCCCAATCTAAGCCCAGATTCAAAGGAGACAATTTTGCAACTACTGTTGCCACCATTGAAACCCCTACATTGGAAGAAAGCAGACAGCCCAAGCAGGTTCAACGGCCAAGTAATTCTGGTTCATCTGCCAACAACACCAGCGTTTGCCTGTGTTGCTCTCGAGGTCACACGCTGGAGCAGTGTCCTCAATTGGAGGAGAAGTCGCACAGGGACAAGATTTCATTCATAAAGGAGAACGGGATCTGTTTTGGCTGCCTTCGCAGAGGGCATATGAGCAAGGATTGTGAAAAGCGCAGTCAAACCCATCCCAGCGTTCTTCACATTACCCAAAGGGAGAGAGCAGTGAATGCAGACCCAAAACAGCCACATAAAACCTCAGTGGGTAATGCTGTCATCTCTTTGCAAACATGTGGTCAGACAGGGGCCGGGAACAGCAGTGGATTTTATCCATCCTACCTGTGCAGGTGAAGTCTAATAAGGGAAACAAGGTCATACAAACGTATGCATTTCTAGATCCAGGTAGCACGGACACCTTCTGTTCAGAAAACCTAATGAGGAAGCTGAATATGAATGGAAGGAAAACCCAAATCAGCTTACTGACCATGGGCCCAAAAGCATCTGTTCCCAGTCACATGTTGTCAGGTTTGGAGATTTCAAGTCTCACTGGAAAACAGTTCTACGGGCTACCAAATGTCTACACCCAGAAGAGGATGCCTGTGGAAAAGAACAACATCATCAAAGAAGAGGAGTTGGCTAAGTGGCCATACCTGGATGGTGTTAGTGTTCCTCACATTCAAGCTGAGGTGGAGTTGTTGATAGGTACCAACGCCTCCAACTTGCTGGAACCTTGGGAAGTAGTCAACAGCCATGGAAATGGACCCTATGCCATTAGGACCCTATTGGGGTGGGTTATTAATGGTCCCCTTCAAGGATACAGTAAGGAGCGGTGTGAGAGTGGCAACCCCACTGCTACTGTTAACAGGATATCCATAGAAACCCTGGGGGAATTACTGAACAAGCAGTACAACCATGATTTTAATGAAAAGACATCAGAAGACAAAGAGGAGATGTCAAGAGATGATGTGAAGTTCATGGAAATCATGAAAGATTCAGTCAGGCTTCAAGATGGACATTATAGCTTGAATCTTCCTTTTAAGAAAGGAGAGGTCTCTCTGCCAAACAATCAGTGTGTTGCCCAGCAGCGCATTATTGGATTGAAAAGGAGGTTTGAGAGAAATGAGAAGTTCCACCAGGAATACACCAACTTTCTCAGTGATGCCAGTGAAAGTGGATATGGCACTGTGACATATCTCAGGGTACGGAACAACAGCAACAAGATTCATGTCTCTTTCTTGCAAGGCAAAGCCAGGGTGACACCACTAAAGCAAGTGACAATTCCTCGCTTAGAGCTCACTGCTGCTGTTCTTGCCGTTCGTGTGGACACGATGCTTAGAGCGGAATTACAGCTTCAACTTGAGAAATCATGTTTCTGGACTGATAGTACTTGCGTTTTAAAGTATATCAGAAATGAGGACAAGAGATTTCAAACCTTTGTGGCAAACAGGGTATCTACCATCCGAAGAGCAACTGATGTCCCACAGTGGAGGTACGTGCATACCACTCAGAATCCTGCAGACGAAGCCTCAAGGGGATTTAAGGTGGATTATTTGCTGACAAACAGAAGATGGCTTGATGGCCCTGAGTTTCTGTGGAAAGCAGAGGAAGAGTGGCCAGCTAGCAGCTTGGATTACGACATTGCTGCTGACGATCCTGAGGTCAAAAGGGAGCTCACAACGAATGCAGTAATTGTTGAAGATGCACCAAGTGCCACTCATCAACTGGTGACATACTTTTCTGACTGGAAAAGGTTGAAAAGATCAGTTGCATGGATTCTGAAGATAAGGAGGGCTCTACTGGAGATGAGCCAAAAAAGAAAACAAATGAGTCAACAGGACGCAAACGTCAGTGACAACAAAATGGAACGGGAAATGCGACGGATTAAAGCTGTCGTGAGAGGGCAGAGTTTGACTCCAGATGATCTTGCAGAAGCAGAAACTTCCATCATCTGCTTCACTCAACAGGAAAGGTTCCATGATGAATTGGCTGTATTATCATCGGAAAATGTGGAGTGAAAAAGAGAGTCCCATATGCAAACTGGACCCCATTCTGGAAGATGGATTACTTAGAGTTGGAGGAAGGTTGAGTAAGGCAGCCATGCCTGAAGAGACAAAACATCCAGTCATCCTATCCAAAGGTCAACATGTATCCACTCTAATACTTAAGTACATTCATGAACAGGTGGGCCATGGTGGGAGGAATCAAGTTCTCTCCAGATTGCGGAGGAAATATTGGATTACCAGTGCTAATGCAGCAACAAGAAAGGTCCTGTCCAACTGTGGCTTCTGCAGGCGCCATAAAGGGAAGTTGGGTGAGCAAAAAATGGCAGACTTGCCTGTAGAACGAATCATTCCTGATCTTCCTCCATTCACCAATGTTGGAGTTGATTATTTTGGGCCGATTGAGATCAAGAGAGGACGTAGCCTTGAAAAGCGCTATGGAGTCATTTTTACCTGTATGTCATGTAGAGCAGTCCACTTGGAGGTTGCTTACTCACTGGATACTGACTCATGTATAAACGCTCTGTGCAGATTTGTTTGTAGAAGGGGGCAAGTCTCTCATTTACGGTCTGACAATGGAACCAACTTCATTGGTGCTGAAAGGGAGTTGAGGGAAGCTCTTGCTGCTTTGAATCACCGCAGAATTCAAGGAGCCTTTCTGCAGGAGGGAATAAAGTGGAGCTTCAACCCACCAACAGCTTCTCATCATGGGGGTGTATGGGAGCGCATCATCAGGATGGTGAGACGGATACTGACATCAGTCTTACATCAACAGACCCTGAGTGACGAGGGATTCCATACCATTCTGTGTGAAGTCGAAGCCATTTTGAATGACAGGCCCATCACAAAGTTGTCTGAAGATCCCAATGATCTGGAAGCTCTGACACCTAATCACCTGCTCACAATGAAAAGAAAACCGATTTTACCGCCTGGATTATTTGAGAAGACCGACCTCTACATCAAACGGAGGTGGAGGCAGGTGCAGTACATCTCCGACCTTTTTTGGAAACGCTGGCTAAGAGAGTACTTACCTTTGCTACAGGAGCGTCAAAGGTGGAGTAAAGAGAGACGAAGTCTTGTTTCTGGAGACATTGTGCTTATTGCAGATGCTACAGCTCCACGTGGTTCCTGGTTACTCGGAAGAGTTCTAGAGACCTATCCAGACAGGAAAGGACTGGTGCGTTCTGCTCGAGTGCAGACCAAGACCAGCACACTAGATAGGCCAGTGACCAAACTTTGTCTTCTTCAAGAAGCTGCAACATAAATTGTAATTGGACAGGCAATTGTGACCTCTGACCCATAGGGGATTTTTTTTGTTTTGTTTTTCAATTTTCACCTGAATTTATTGGCTCCTTTAAGTACATATGTATTGAATTGTTTATGCCCTCCTGCCATTAACAATTAGGGGCCGGTGTGTTGGAGCCATTGTCATTTTTGTTTGTTTTATTTTATCCTTATTTAAGCTTGCTTAAAATATTATTTGTACATGCAGTTCCCCCATTGAACATTAGGTGGAGCATTTGGTTATTTAATTAGCTCCAGACTAATGAACCATAGGTGCGTGAATGGAGGAAGTCATACAGTTTTTGACCGCATATCTAGGTTCAATGAAATGTAGCGCGACTGGCGTGCTTAATTTGAATGTATGAATGGAAACATACTAACTATGGACCTAACTGTTGTTATGAACTTATGCTAAGGTGAGCATGAATCAGCCTGTATTTGATGGGAATAAATGGAACACAGCGTCCAAAGATAAGGATTGCATTGGACAATGTTTGTTTGTGAACCCTGATTACGCGTCGAAAAAGCTCACTCCGTCCGCCCCTCGGTGACTATCAAATTGGTTGAAAGTCGCTGAAACAGGTACTGTTCGCCAGGTCAAACTGATCCAGGACATTATTGGGATTTTAAAGCAACAAAGAAATAAAAATGTATGTAAGAATACTTAACATATATTGTCTTTATCTCAATTCCAAACAATATAGATAACATATATGGTTGATGTTTCTTTGTTTTACCTCTGCTAGATCACATTGAACAATTAAAGTGTCATTCGGTTTTTGTGATAAAGTTGTGATTTACAGTACCAGTCAAAAGTTTGAGTACACCTTCCATCTGGACTACGGCTAAGCAGGCACTCCTTCATTCTTGAGCAAGATAACGACCCGAAACACACCTTGAAGTTGTGCAAGAACTATCTGGTGAAGGGGGAACGTGAAGGACAACTCAAACTAGGGACCTGGCCTGCCCAGTGTCCAGACCTCAATCCCATAGAACTTGTATGGGATGAACTGGACAGAACAGTCAAAGCAAAGCAAGCCACAAGTGCCTCTGGGAATTGCTACAGGAGAGCTGGGAAGACATATCGGGTAATTTCCTGCTGAAACTTATTAACCCAATGGCCCGTGTTTGTGAGGCTGTTATCACAGCAAAGGGTGGCTATTTTGAGGAATCCAAGATTGAAATTTCAATTAAATGTTATTGAACATTGCTTTGATGTTCCTTTTGTTTATCGTTACATGTGTTTTTTGTAATTTTCAAGTATTTAAAGAAATGTATATGGTGTAAAACATTCCAGCAGATGTACTCAAACTTTTGACTGCTACTGAATGTCAAATAAAATCCACCATAATGAAGACATGGGTGGCATAAATCATGTTTATCTTGAATACATTTCAATCAAACAAGGTTTTCATGGAATGTAACAATGTTGTAACTGTATGGTAGGTGTGCGCACGTGTGTTTGATATCCATAGAGAAACTGTGAGGTGATTTTGAAGAGAAAAGAAATACAGAGAGAGAATCCTTATGGACCAGAATTATGGATGGGGGATTGTGTGTATGGGGGTGGAGGTGGAGTAGGTGTGTGTGGTGGTGGTGGTGGGACTAGGCTTGTGATATTTTCTTTTGGCAATATTGTCTATAACATGGTGGAGAGGGTTGTGTTCAATCTATGAAATATGCTGCAAATTTACTTGAGCGAAAGACAAAAATGGAAGTGTGTATACACAGGTGTGAGAGTAATTAGAGATGAAGGTAGTGTGACAAGAATTAAGTCATCTTTTTGATTCATGTTTACCATGTCCTGTCTGTTTTCACCTACAGTTTCCACCCTTTCATTACTCTCTGGTCAAATTGTGTTCTTTTACATGTTCTTCACAGAAAATAAGCCAAAGCCATGGAGTTTCACATTGAAAAAATCATGAATCATATCATTTTTAATATAGTAAAAAAAACGGGTCATTTTGAGGGTTAAGAGGTTTCAAAACAAATAAAAAAATAAGTTATTTAAAAAGGCTGATATTTCCACACCCGATTTGCACTGGAAGGGAAAAAACAAAGGGGTGGGATGCATGGTTTCAAAAAAATGGGCTTGCTTGTACTGAAGTCTGTTCTTGAAGCATCTGTCCTTGAGGCCAGACACAAGGGAGGATGCTACAGGCACAATATGCACAATGCATGCAAGTTTTCTTTTCAGATCTTTCAGATCAAATTATTGAAAGTAAAAACATGCAGTAAAGCATTCCAGCACATTGTAATGCTTTGCATTGTTGCGTTTTCCATTTTAAAAACAGGTTTAAATACTGTTGTGTTCTATGATACTGTGATACATGTTACAAATAGGTATACATACATACCTCTAGAGGTCACCGTGTTAGTTCCTTGTTACCTCTAGTATTGAATATCCTGTGAGGATGTGACGTAGTGCTGGCAGGGAAATGGAGAGAAGAATAATGAATGGATGCCCTGTTCACGCTCTTGCTCTGAAGTAAAGCTAACTACTATTAACGTGACTGACTTGCCTCCTGATTCCGCAATATAACAAATACTTAAGATTGACTTAAACTTCACTTTTTAATCAAGTTAATCCCATCTGCAGCCTTGGGTCCTACAACCTACCTAAGACTGTTTGCCAATACAAAATCATTTTAGAAAAGGCACAAGTAAAGTAGACTATATTCTATTAAGCCAGAAGCATAATGTTTTGGCTTTTCAGCAATCTTCATCAGTTCAACACAGACATATAAATCCCAGTACAATACAATCATCTAGCTAGCTTGCAACCTCAATCCATTAGCTAGCTATAATATAAACTAAAATAGCTAGGTAACAATTAGCAACAAAATTAGCTAATCAATTTAAACAGCTACCAGTTATAAGCACATACAGCTAGAAACCCAGACAAGTGTATAGGGGGGTGGGTGTAGATGATTCTTTTAAAAAGCAGTTAGCCAGAACCTGACTGTGTCTATCTCAATAACTGTGAGGTTGGTTGACATAACTGTACGTACATTCCCCATTACCAACATTTATCGAATCCAACTGCAGTCCTTAGATCAGCTGTGACCACATGTAGGCCTATAGCCTGCAGTTTTATTTGATTAAAACGTTAAATAGCCTATGTTAAATTAGCCAAGGGTAACGAGATGATCTACTACTGGAACTGGATTTTGGAGCATGTCCCACATTTCAATAATAAAATATGTATTACATAGTGGGTAATTCCCACTACCACAGCCAAGCCATAAACAAGTAATAGGTCACCTGGTATGTTTCGTTTTCGCGGGAATTTGGGTAACGCCCCTAATGTGTCCCGCCAATTTTATGTACTCTATAACAAGCTTGCCCGCAGTTTCTCATACCTAAAGAAAGGGAACGAAGACGAATAACAGGAAACCACTCTCATTTGAAAGGTAACGTTACTATATTTTGTAATGGCCTTGACTACTTTCTTTCTCAAAATATTGTAATTGTTGGCTACGTATCATTGTTTGTGGCAGTCTTGTAGTGTAGAACGTTTCGTTTGTTTGAATAATGACTAGGTCACCCTTCCGATTAGAACCACTCAAATGTTATCAAAATTGATTAGGATTGGGTATAGGAAGAATAAACGTGTATCCTGGAAAATTATACGTGTAGGTAAAATGGATGGATAAATGTTTATCCACACAACGTTACTTAATACAGCTAACAATACACCAAAACATTGAATCATAAATCTTGAAGTAAAATACATGTCTGCTTAATTTGGCATATGCTGTAGATTGTGCATATTGCTAAATTATGCGGTGGCCAAACTGCAACCGTTTGTATTTAATATGAAATTATTTAACATTGTTTAATATCGAAATACGATGAGATATCCTGGGGATAGATGTGTTTGCGAAATTTGCAACTTTTTAATTGTAATTTTTTAGTGGAAAAAACGTTGACAAAAAGCAAAGGCACTATGCTGGGCTACCAAGATAAAAGCCAATGTCTGCAACAAACCTGCCAGCTGTTTTTCTTTTACAAAAAACTAATCACTACGATTTAACCATTTAAACTCTGTAATAAGTTAATGTATTACATCTCGACGGTTCGTTGTTATTTAGTTGATATGCTTTTAGGAAAAAAGAGAGGGTGGGGGGAAGCCAAAGTGCCAGTTGGGTTTCCAGTTCCACAAATTCAAATGTGAAATCAGCAACACTTTACTGAGGGCACCAAAGCTGGCAACATTAGGCATAACTAAAGCAGGTGGAGATCAACAAATTATTCTGTGCCATTTTTGATTAGATTAATATCAGTGGATCTGCTATGCAACTGGAAAACTTTGTAGTGTGACTCCATGATCACAATAATGAAATATTTATAAAAACAATGAAAACCATATGCCATAGGCCATCTCAGTCACCAGATTTCAACCCAATTGAACACTTGGGAGGAATGGGAGAGTGTGTAGCTGTGCCTGAGACCACTCGTACTCTGTCGGTGGCTCGTCATTTTCACTTGAATACAGTGGTGAACTCCTCCCTTGTCAATTATGTCACATATCCACTGCAAAACCAGCACACCCACTCAGTCACCACAGCATGTGTTAGCTCTGTCCATCTTTTGGTTTCATGAAACCTCATTCTCTGGTCACTGCTCTATAGATATCAGATTTTTCAATGTAATTTCGTTTCATTTAGCAGTTCCAACAAAAGGAAAAGCAGAATGTACTGGGCTGAAGATGACAACATGGGCCCCAAGGCCCCCTGCCTGGAGAGCCACACCAAGCCCGTCAACAACTCGTCCTACAAAATGTACCACGGCACCACCAAGAGTGCTGCTGAAAACATCAAGAGGCACGGCTTCTCCCAGTCGGAGAATGGCATGCTGGGCCCGGGGGTATACATTAGCCGTGACCCTCAGAAGGCTGGCCGGTACCCCCTGGACGTGGACGAGCGGGACCGCAGGGTCTTGGAGCTGAAGGTGGACGTCGGGAAGGTGAAGAGGATTGACAAACAGGGGCACCCCCTGCAGAAGTCCTGGCATGACCGAGGGTACGATACGGCCTGGGTACCCCCTAAATGCGGCATGGTGCCCAGCGGCTTGGAAGAGGACTGCGTCTGGGACCCCAGCAGGATCAAGGTGACTAAGGTCATCAAGGCCAAGTCTCTGCCCTCTCAGAGCTATTACGATGCTGAGGATGACGACGGGTATTAGACTTCTCGAAACAATTATTATACAAAATGTAAGAGGTGTTGGGTTTAAATGCTGTTCTTTGTTGAAAATCTTTTGATAAGTCACATTTTCAGAAGTCAAATGAAAATGTATTCTGTTTTGGAATCCAGTGATCATCCTGGCTCTTAGAGATTCGTGGTACTTCTATTTCCTGTTAAATGTTTCACTCAATGTTTGACTTTATTAGTTATGTCATAAAATCTGGTTATTGAATATATATATATATATAAAAATAAAGGCTGTTGCAAAAAAAAAAGTAAACGTTTCATTTTATTTCCCAGATGTGTTGCTGTTGCCTCTAGTTTGTGTTGTGCCTGAAATTCACTGCTGCGGTTAAATGAGACACATTCATTGCATTGCATTATTTGTGTAGAACTATAGTCAAAATCACATAACCATTTCCCAAGACTGTCAGGTCTGAGGAAGCCACGGACAAATTGCTGTTTATGGATTATTGTTTATGGATTAACCCTACAAACCAGAATATGTAAATCCTTTTAAAATAAAACTTGATAATTCTCAGTCCGGGCTTCCCAAACTGGGTCCACGACTCACTTCATGAATACATGAATACATTAATCAGGTTTTTCATAGACTTTTCATACACATAACTCACTTAAAGAGGACCTAACACAAATTGAAACATTGCCAAAGTGAATTGAAACTCAGTATAAAACCTTGTATACCAGTATGGTCCAGTTTTTTTCACACCAAGACGAGCCAATATATATACTCATTTATCAATTTTCCAACTTTTATAGAACATTTGGAAGCTCCTGAGTCCTGCACACCTGCTTCTAACCCAGGGTTAATTTAGTTACCACCTGGGGTGCGTTCAACAAGCAACACGCACGGTCCTGTTATTGTGAGAAGCCTGGTTTTCTTTTTTGTATCTCATCCACTCTTTCAAAAACTGCTCTGCTCTCTTGGTTGCAATCTGGCTCACTGGAATTCATGCAAATGTGTGCAACAAAGTGGGTCATAAATTCTTTTTTATACACAGTGTGTTTAAAATGTGTTTAATGGTGATGTAAAGGGACAAAGGGGAAATATGTTCAATGAAACAAGATTCAATCCCACTTAAAATTTAAGTGAGAAGTTAAAGGTTTTGATGGAAAAAACAGGAAATTCAAATGAGCATCAAAACAATTTAATTATTTTAAAAATGGTTTGCCTAGTGTAGTCCATCCATTTACTCCAGCCCTGGTTACAATATATTCTTTTTTTTTTAAACAAGTATTTTACACAATTAGATGTATATATAGATGGTCTCTCTCTCTCATTCAAGTGCATTGAACTACTAAAAGTGTACAATCACCAACGTGTCATTCTTGAAGATGACTTAGCTAACACGTGTGTCTTTGTTGCATCATAATTGGTAGACGATATGTATTTTATGATAATAATCCTCTGGAAAAAAAAATTTGTACTTATAAGAAACTGAAACTTATGAGCCAGTTGAACCCTCCCACTTTGCCAACTTGTTATTGAATATAAGGGAAGTGGTTACTTTCTTTACAAATTCAGCTTTTTACAAATCTTTGACAAAAAAGTAGCACTCACATTCTTTAGAATTAATGGGAAACAGCAGAAGGTTAAAATTGTACTCTACGGGTACAAATGAGCCATGACATAAAGGGTGGGACCAACAGACACAATCACAAAAGTAGGGGGAAAACACAACACAAATGTATTTACAGAACTGCCAACTAGGTATGGGGAAACAAACAAGGAGCCGGGAAACAATCATAAATCAAAATCGAATAACTTCTGGTCACTTCGTCTTACTATCTATCTGAAGAACAAAGAAAAAGGGTGGCTTTCATGTCTGTCAGCCTCTATCTTATTATTTTCCGGGTTAATGACAAGCTGAAACCTGGAGGGATTTCCCTGCCTCATGGAACAAGGTTGAACATTCTAGTGCCCCACCATATGTGGTCCACCTTTGCCAACAGCAGTGCAAGCAGTAGTCCTCTGGCGTGATGGCTGCTCAGCAAAAAGAGGCCGCAACTTTGGAGGACGCATGTGCAAGTCTGCACTTTCCCAGCAGAGAATTCTGCAAAGAATCAGACAGGCTTACAATTACAACTGAGCATTCCAAACTGTGATGAAGTAAAGATAAATAAATATAAATGTTAACTTAACAATAAATAATAAATGTTCGCCAGGTCAAAACTGATCCAGGACATTATTGGGATTTTAAAGCAATAAAGAAATAAAAATGTATGTAAGAATACTTAACATACTGTATATTGTCTTTATCTCAATTCCAAACAATATAGATAACATATAGGGTTGATGTTTGTTTGTTTACCTCTGCTAGATCACATTGAACAATTAAAGTGTCATTCGGTTTTTGTGATAAAGTTGTGATTTACAGTACCAGTCAAAAGTTTGAGTACACCTTCCATCTGGACTACGGCTAAGCAGGCACTCCTTCATTCTTGAGCAAGATAACGACCCAAAACACACCTTGAAGTTGTGCAAGAACTATCTGGTGAAGGGGGAACGTGAAGGACAACTCAAACTAAGGACCTGGCCTGCCCAGTGTCCAGACCTCAATCCCATAGAACTTGTATGGGATGAACTGGACAGAACAGTCAAAGCAAAGCAACCCACAAGTGCCTCCGGGAATTGCTGCAGGAGAGCTGGGAAGACATATCGGGTAATTTCCTGCTGAAACTTATTTTCCGAATGGCCCGTGTTTGTGAGGCTGTTATCACAGCAAAGGCTATTTTGAGGAATCCAAGATTCAAATTTCAATGTAATTTTATTGAACATTGCTTTAATGTTCCTTTTGTTTATCGTTACATGTGTTTTTTGTAATTTTCAAGTATTTAAAGAAATGTATATGGTGTAAAACATTCCAGCAGGTGTACTCAAACTTTTGACTGCTACTGTATGTCAAATAAAATCCTTGTTCATGTTTATCTTGAATACATTTCAATCAAACAAGGTTTTCATGGAATGTAACAATGTTGTAACTGTATGGCGGGTGTGCGTGTTTGATATCCATAGAGAAACTGGGAGGTGATTTTGAAGAGAAAAGAAATACAGAGAGAGAATCCTTATGGAGCAGGATTATGAATGGGGGATTGTGTGTATGGGGGGTGGAGGTGGAGTAGGTGTGTGGGCTGGTGGTGGGACTAGGCTTGTGATATTTTCTTTTGGCAATATTGTCTATAACATGGTGGAGAGGGTTGTGTTCAATCTATGAAATATGCTGCAAATTTGATTGAGCGAAAGACAAAAATGGAAGTGTGTATACACAGGTGTGAGAGTAATTAGAGATGAAGGTAGTGTGACAAGAATTAAGTAATCTTTTTGATTCATGTTTACCATGTCCTGTCTGTTTTCACCTACAGTTTCCACCCTTTCATTACTCTCTGGTCAAATTGTGTTATTTTACATGTTCTTCACAGAAAATAAGCCAAGGCCATGGAGTTTCACAATGAAAAAATCATGAATCATATCATTTTTAATGTAGTAAAAAAACGGGTCATTTTGAGGGTTAAGAGGTTTAAAAACAAATACAAAAATAAGTTATTTAAAAAGGCAGATATTTCCACACCCGATTTGCACTGGAAGGGAAAAAACAAAGGGGTAGGATGCATGGTTTCAAAAAAATGTGCTTGCTTGTACTGAAGTCTGTTCTTGAAGCATCTGTCCTTGAGGCCAGACACAAGGGAGGATGCTACAGGCACAATATGCACAATGCATGCAAGTTTTTTTTCTTCTTTTTTGCTCTTTCTTTCAGATATTGTGGCAAATTATTGAAAGTAAAAACATGCAGTAAAGCATTCCAGCACATTGTAATGCTTTGCATTGTTGCGTTTTCCATTTTAAAAACAGGTTTAAATACTGTTGTGTTCTATGATACTGTGATACATGTTACAAATAGGTATACATACATACCTCTAGAGGTCACCGTGTTAGTTCCTTGTTACCTCTAGTATTGAATATCCTGTGAGGATGTGACGTAGTGCTGGCAGGGAAATGGAGAGAAGAATAATGAATGGATGCCCTGTTCACGCTCTTGCTCTGAAGTAAAGCTAACTACTATTAACGTGACTGACTTGCCTCCTGATTCCGCAATATAACAAATACTTAAGATTGACTTAAACTTCACTTTTTAATCAAGTTAATCCCATCTGCGGCCTTGGGTCCTACAACCTACCTAAGACTGATTGCCAATACAAAATCATTTTAGAAAAGGCACAAGTAAAGTAGACTATATTCTATTAAGCCAGAAGCATAATGTTTTGGCTTTTCAGTAATCTTCATCAGTTCAACACAGACATATAAATCCCAGTACAATACAATCATCTAGCTAGCTTGCAACCTCAATCCATTAGCTAGCTATAATATAAACTAAAATAGCTAGGTAACAATTAGCAACAAAATTAGCTAATCAATTTAAACAGCTACCAGTTATAAGCACATACAGCTAGAAACCCAGACAAGTGTATAGGGGGTAGGTGTAGATGATTCTTTTTAAAAGCAGTTAGCCAGAACCTGACTGTGTCTATCTCAATAACTGTGAGGTTGGTTGACAAAACTTAACGTATATTCCCCATTACCAACATTTATCCGAATCCAACTGCAGTCCTTAGATCAGCTGTGACCACATGTAGGCCTATGGCCTGCAGTTTTATTTTATTAAAACTGTAAATAGCCTATGTTAAATTAGCCAAGGGTAACGAGATGATCTACTACTGGAACTGGATTTTGGAGCATGTCCCACATTTCAATAATAAAATATGTATTACATAGTGGGTAATTCCCACTACCACAGCCAAGCCGTAAACAAGTAATAGGTCACCTGGTATGTTTCGTTTTCGCGGGAATTTGGGTAACGCCCCTAATGTGTCCCGCCAATTTTATGTACTTTATAACAAGCTTGCCCGCAGTTTCTCATACCTAAAGAAAGGGAACGAAGTCGAATAACAGGAAATCACTCTCCTCTGAAATGTAACGTTACTATATTTTGTAATGGCATTGACTACTTTCTTTCTCAAAATATTATAATTGTTGGCTACTTATACTTGTTTGTGGCAGTCTTGTAGTGTAGAACGTTTCGTTTGTTTGAATAATGACTTGGTCACCCTTCCGATTAGAACCACTCAAATGTTAGGATTGGGTATAGGAAGAATAAACGTGTATCCTGGAAAATTATACGTGTAGGTAAAATGGATGGATAAATGTTTATCCACACAACGTTACTTAATACAGCTAACAATACACCAAAACATTGAGTCACAAATGTTTAAGTAAAATACATTTCTGCTTAATTTGGCATATGCCGTAGATTGTGCATATTGCTCAATTATGCGGTGGCCAAACTGCAACCGTTTGTATTTAATATGAAATTATTTAACATTGTTTAATATCGAAATACGATGAGATATCCTGGGGATAGATATGTTTGCGAAATTTGCAACTTTTTAATTTTAATTTTTAAGTGGAAAAAACGTTGACAAAAAGCAAAGGCACTATGCTGGGCTACCAAGATAAATGCCAACGCCTGCAACAAACCTGCCAGCTGTTTTTCTTTTTTTCTTTTTCTTTTACAAAAAACGAATCACTACGATTTAACAATTTGAACTCTGTAATAAGTTAATGTATTACATCTCGACGGTTCGTTGTTATTTAGTTGATATGCTTTTAGGAAAAAAGAGAGGGTGGGGGGAAGCCAAAGTGCCAGTTGGCTTTCCAGTTCCACAAATTCAAATGTGAAATCAGCAACACTTTACTGAGAGCAGCCAAAGCTGGCAACATTAGGCATAACTAAAGCAGGTGGAGATCAACAAATTGTTCTGTGCCATTTTTGATTAGATTAATATCAGTGGATCTGCTATGCAACTGGAAAACTTTGTAGTGTGACTCCATGATCACAATAATGAAATATTTATAAAAACAATGAAAACCATATGCCATAGGCCATCTCAGTCACCAGATTTCAACCCAATTGAACACTTGGGAGGAATGGGAGAGTGTGTAGCTGTGCCTGAGACCACTCGTACTCTGTCGGTGGCTCGTCATTTTCACTTGAATACAGTGGTGAACTCCTCCCTTGTCAATTATGTCACATATCCACTGCCGGCGGTGCAAAACCAGCACACCCACTCAGTCACCACAGCATGTGTTAGCTCTGTCCATCTTTTGGTTTCATGAAACCTCATTCTCCGGTCACTGCTCTATAGGTATCAGATTTTTCAATGCAATTTCTTTTCATTTAGCAGTTCCAACAAAAGGAAAAGCAGAATGTACTGGGCTGAAGATGACAACATGGGCCCCAAGGCCCCCTGCCTGGAGAGCCACACCAAGCCCGTCAACAACTCGTCCTACAAAATGTACCACGGCACCACCAAGAGTGCTGCTGAAAACATCAAGAGGCACGGCTTCTCCCAGTCGGAGGATGGCATGCTGGGCCCGGGGGTGTACGTTAGCCGTGACCCCCAGAAGGCTGGCCGGTACCCCCGGGACGTGGACGAGCGGGACCGCAGGGTCTTGGAGCTGAAGGTGGATGTCGGGAAGGTGAAGAGGATTGACAAACAGGGGCACCACCTGCAGAAGTCCTGGCACGACCGAGGGTACGATACGGCCTGGGTACCCCCTAAGTGCGGCATGGTGCCCAGCGGCTTGGAAGAGGACTGCGTCTGGGACCCCAGCAGGATCAAGGTGACAAAGGTCATCAAGGCCAAGTCTCTGCCCTCTCAGAGCTATTACGATGCTGAGGATGACGACGGGTATTAGACTTCTCGAAACAATTATTATACAAAATGTAAGAGGTGTTGGGTTTAAGTAATGCTGTTCTTTGTTGAAAATCTTTTGATAAGTCACATGTTCAAAATGAAAATGTATTCTGTTTTGGGATCCAGTGATCATCCTGGCTCTTAGAGATTAGTGGTACTTATATTTCCTGTTAAATGTTTCACTCCATGTTTGACTTTATTAGTTATGTCATAAAATCAGGTTATAAAAAAAACGATATATAAATAAAGGCTGTTTCAAAAAAAATTACAAAATGTAAACGTTTTGTCTTATTTCCCAGATATGTTGCTGTTGCCTCTAGTTTGTGTTGTGCCTGAAATTCATTGCTGGGGTTAAATGAGATGCATTCATTGCATTGCATTATTTTTGTAGAACTAGAGTCAAAATCACAGACCTGAAAATCTTGGGAAATGGTTATGAGTAAGCCACGGACAAATTGCTGTTTATGGATTATTGTTTATGGATTAAGCCTACAAACCAGAATAATATGTAAACCCTTTTAAAAGAAAAGTTGATCATTCTCAGTCAGGGCTTCCCAAAATGGGTCCACGACTCACTTCATGAATACATTAATCAGGTTTTCTTTAACTTTTCATACACATAACTGTTGTGATGAACAGGAACGAACCCAAACGCAGACACAGACAAGGTGGGTTTGGAGGAAAAGAGATGATTTAATAATAACAGAGGTAGTGGAAATTATGAGCTGGACAATGGAAAGGATACACAGGAGGAGTGGATGAGATGACTGGGCAGACAGGCTGAGGGAACCGGAGGGTAAGCTAAGCGTGCAGGCAGGTGGGGCTGGCAGAACAAACAAAGCTGGCAGACAGACGAGGAATGGACCTGAACAAAAAGGGAGAAAATTTGTTTACCCTTGTTCCTGTTTAGTCAAAACAAAGAATAGTAAATATAGTTTTAGACACGGATTTCTAAAGTCAGTTTCTACCAGGGTAGCGAGAACAACAATCTGACGATGAATGGCTGGAAAACCGGGGTAGATATACTGCAGGGCTGATGATCTTGATGGGAGGCTGGTGTGCCGGAACGGATGACGTGATTAGCAACAGGTGAGCATGATGAGGAGTAATGAGGGTTGATAATTGAATAATAGAAAATAATAAAACAATTAACACAAACAATCACGCAGGAGAAACAAGACAAAGGAAAAGACGAGACAGGAACAAAGGGAATGTGACAATAACTCCCTTAAAGAGGACCTAACACAAATTGAAACATTGCCAAAGTGAATTGAAGCTCAGTATACATCCTTGTATACCAGTATATACCAGTATGGTCCTGTTTTTTTCACACCAAGATG